>JAGFZM010000135.1:880750-921031 GCA_017657215.1 Limnothrissa miodon
CAAATGAGAGTAAGACCATTTACAGTATTTAGCTCTATTGATTTCTAGTAGTCATCACACAAATCAACTATACTTTCTGTCTACTTTTGCTCTCTGAAAACACACCAGTTGACATATTGTTTTGGTTTAGTTCAATTCAGAAATTGTATTAGAGACAATGCGGAACAAAGTGCTGGTGTAGTTTACTGGTTTGCTATACCTAACATCTTGGTATCTAAGAATATTTTCCTCTAATCCAGCAGCATCACCGAGGCTGTTTTTCTGAAAATAGACTTCAACTGGTAGAATTTTTATAATGGTTTACATACCCAATTGGGCGTAAAAACAGTACAGTAACAATATTATAACCGTATTATAACAGTATTTTTCTGTGACATGTAATATGTTCCTCAGGTCATCAGAGATCACTTTTCCAAAACTGATTAACTTAACTTTAGCCAGGTGTTCTCATCATCGCCTAACTCTACAGAACTCTTAATTAGCATTTTCTGGGTAAATAGCAAACTAAGCCAATTTCTTTTCACCAAGGTAATATACCAATTAATTCTGACCTTGGAGTTTAGTGCTTCTTCAAACTGAGATAAAAATACCTTATTCCTTATTCTTACTGAACACAATCTCATGACCCACCCATAATATGAAAAGATCACAGGGTGGGTTTCTGGGTGTTTGTGCTCTTCACCAGAGGCTGCAAGGTTATTCTCATTCTCTGGCAAAGCACACATAAACCACTTCATCTCTGTAGTGCCAGCGTTTCTTTTTTATCAAAGCACGACTTGTTCAGAATGATGAGGGGGAAAAAAGTTGCAATTTTACCGCTCAGTGCTGCCTGTTTATCATTCCATAGATTTCCAACCAATCAGTTACTTTCTCTAAATATCCCAACATTCATCCCATACTGTGAATAGCTGGCAGGTTTACTTGACTGTTTCTGCACCATTCCACGGGGACCATATGGAGAGCACCATATCTCATCAAATTAAAAAATTCATGATCCAATTTTAGAGTGGAGGGCACACTATGCT
Source organism: Limnothrissa miodon (assembly GCA_017657215.1). NCBI lineage: Eukaryota > Metazoa > Chordata > Actinopteri > Clupeiformes > Clupeidae > Limnothrissa > Limnothrissa miodon. Next base: position 881,776 of record JAGFZM010000135.1, read on the forward strand.
CTCATGAATACATATTGTGGCACTTCATCAAAAAATGTGTTTTCCTGTGCATTTGTCATACAAATGCAATTTCAGATTAGATTTCATTCCCCCATTTGACTGTAGTTGAGACAACACGTCCAATAAGACTCTTTAAAAATGCATACATGGCACTATTGGGGCAGCCCATTTCCCTTCATTAAAATACATTGGCAGCATATGATTTCCTTATATTGAACATTAGTAGGTTCAATAAATGCAACCCTGTTCCGCTTTTTGTTTAAAGAGAGTCAGTAAGGAAGTGACGGAAGATAGATAGATAGAGAGAGAGAGAGAGAGAGAGAGAGAGAGAGAGAGAGAGAGAGAGAGAGAGAGAGAGAGAGAGAGAGAGAGAGAGAGAGTGAGAAACAAAGATATATCAATAGAGCTGCACATTTTCAGAATTCATTAAGAAGTAGCAATGACACAAACTCTAATTATAAAACAATTAGGTTACGTTCTGGAGGCTTGTGAATGGTATTTCACTTTTATGGCTGGAGCGTCATCTGGGCCACATATGGGCCGTATCTGGGCTACATGTAGCACATGGGCCGTCAATTGAATAGGTCTGCTGTAAATAGATAGATAGATAGATAGATAGATAGATAGATAGATAGTCGTCACTCGTACTTGACAAATTCACAACAGAGTTAGCAACCCACTAACGTTTGGGTTAAATCCCTGCTTCTCCCACTGGATGTCCGGAGGGCTTAAAGCCATAAAATGGGTCAAGCACAAGCCCAATGATACAGGCCTCCTGAAAGCTTTTTCATTGTAAAGCTAAGGCTTTCAAAGTTTTAAAGGACAGTCATTGCATAAAGGGGATAACACTCAATTCAGACAGGCTCGGATCACTGTCTCAAAATTTCTGTCTATACACGTCGGTTCTTTAATCTCCACACGGAGGCAAAACCTTCCTCCTATACCCTGAAAACAGGAAACAGACTTCTCCTCATTATTTAAAGTGATGGGGAAAAAAGAGCCCTGTGTGTCTGAGAGGAGGTGGCAGGTGACTTCAGATGGCCTCTCATGGCCAAGTTGTCTACCTCATGGTCTGCAGTGGAATAGAGGCACCTTAGAGTTAACATTTGTGGACGGGATGTTCAGGATGTTTTTATCCTAATATTTTTGTTTGCTTTGCTTTACATTAATATGAAAGTTTCTCCATTTTGTTTTTGGCTAGCCATTCCTCAGCAGGTCAATATTGCACTTGAATGTACTCATAGTTATCTAGATATAAATAGGTTAAGATATAAAAGAGTATAAGAGAGCTTGTTAAGTTATTTAGTGTTTGTGTGTGTGTGTGTATGTGTTTCTGTGAAAATATTGCATTTGGCTCCATTTGATTGACTTAAACACAACATGTTGATGGTGGGCAACATAATTAAACTATGTCAGATAGCAGTGGGACCTGACAGTTTTAGCCTGAGAGAAATAATGTCAAGACTTATAACTTTGACAATGAATATTTCACGCCCCCATTAAAACAACCTAAATACTATATTCACAATTTGATTGATGCCACATTATATTTCAGTCCTAGTGGTTGTCAGACGACATGAGAGATCTGCATTTCAATAATCCATGGCACTTATCTTCTAACTTACTCCGAGTGATTACTGAGCACGAATGATGTTGACTCTACTTCCACCAGCCCCCTGGGAATTAACGTGATCAGTTAGTCTATTCATTGATGCCGACTGACCTCTTTAGACCCTTTTGTTTTTATTTTTTCTGCAGCCTAAAAGGCTGCTGCTGCTGTTTGATTGGTCTTCGAGAATTGGTACCTGGACACTCATAAATTCATAAATTTCTTATATTTTTTATAGCATTTCAGGGCAAAATGTCCTTTACGCACTCTAATGGTTTGCGTAGTCTTGTGCATAAAAGCAATCCATAACATTGATTTGAGATGAGAATCCATGATTATACTTTTCACTTCATTCCACATATTCCACTCTCTGTTCCTGTCAAGACTACTAATGTGTGTCTGTCCCTAAAATGACATACAGTCCTCTGATCAGCGATATCAGAAACATTGTCAAATTCTCACCAGCAAATTATCAGAAGTGACAATCAACCATATGGGCTCTCTCAAGATCTACCTCTCTGTGTCTTTTCCTAGGAACCCTAAGCTTAAAAATAGATTAGGTTCATGCTGACCCTGAATGCCTGAGTGATTTCCATATCATGCTAACACTATATGTTGTGGGGTATGAAATCTTCCCTAGGAGATCAGTTGCTTGAGTGCACGGCTCCTACACAAAATAAGTGATTTTGCCTGTGTATGCTTAGATATGACGTCACCATTTGACTCACATCAATCACATTTATTTTCAGGAGAGATTTTGGAGACTCATGGATCTCACATTTTTGACAGTTTAAAGGGACAGTTCGGTTTTTAACACATTAAGCCCCTTTCACAGGTTGTCTAAAATGCAATAAAGTGGTTGACATTCGAAATTTTGACGATTGCTTCTGTCTCGGCTATTTGGGAAATGTAGAATCGCCTCTGCCTGCCTTCAAAATGGCTAGCAATGGGCATGTGTTGTTTCTATCCTTAAAACACTGGTTTTAAAGATCTCATTCCATCGTATTTTCATTAATTTTGTCGTGGTCTCTTATCTAAAATAATGGCATGAGAGTTGGTTTCGACAAAAAATATGCTGTGGTTGTCTTGTTTCAAGCTATTTTAGTTAGGTGAAAAGGACAGCAGGGATAGCTCGAGAGGATTCTTATGAATATTAATGATATGCAAATGTATCGCCTCTGATTGGCTAACAACACTGTGACGCTCCATCTAGTGGGTCTGTCTGCAGGCAGCCTAACGTTTCTTGAGGGCGGGTTAACTGCATAGCTAATGTTCAAATTGACGTACATACGTACAGCTTTTCCGATTCTCTCGTTTTTCCCGGCAGTTTTCTATCACAGGCGAATACAGACTACAAGGGTAGGAGGGCATTTTGAAGTTGAGCATAGAAGTACAACTTGGGCTGACCTATGGTAATGTAAAAACATCAAGTCTTAAACGGTTTATTTTGGAAGGAGACCTTTAAAAAAGTGCTACTCACCAAGTGGTTAGTGGTGCTCAATGATGTTCCAAAACATGTATCGTAGCGAAATAAAGCTTCCTTCATGTTTTATTTGGCACTTTGTTTATATGATGGAGCAAATAGATCCCTATGGGACTTACAAAATGGCAAATAAAACATGACAGAAACTGTATTTTGCTACGGTACTTGGGTTGGAACATCAGCAAGCGCCACTAATCACTCCATGAATAGCACTTTATTAAAAAACAGTGTTTTAAGGATAGAAACAACACATGCCCATTGCTAGCCATTTTAAAGGCAGGCAGAGGCGATTCTATATTTCCCAAATAGCCGACACAGGAGCAATCATCAAGATTTTGGTGTCAACCACTTTATTTCATTTTAGACAACCTGTGAAAGGGGCTCAATGTGTTAAAAACCGAACTATCCCTTTAAGTTGAGTATCTGTCTTCACCCTGACAAATGCCAGCAGCTTATTTATTTGGGACTTATCTTGGTTTGAGAAGAAGACAAGGCCCTCTCAACTTAAATATGTCTGAAAGACGGTAGCTTTTATACAGGGATTATAAGTCTCATAAACTTCAGAAAAAAATACAGAGAGGTTGCTCTTGGTGTCCTCAGGTGTAGATACTGTTATTCCACGGCAAATTCAATATATTAAAATAAAGTTTTCTTGTCATTTTTATTCAGAATTGAAGTACATGAAGCCCTCATTCAAGGTTCAAGGTTGAAACATGAGAGCTCTCCTTTAAAGTGGCGATCAATTACATTTCTAGTGCTTACAGTGACTGCTTTATTGTCATAAACCTCAATATGAATTGACAAAACATTCTGAAACAATAAAATACAAACAGAATGTCTTTCGGGCCACTGATCTTTGTAGTAAATTTGACTCCCAAATTAATGCATATTTGGCCTTCGATCCTGTTTCTAACAGCTTTCAAATATGAGCACCGGTCTCATCCCAGCACTCTAGACCCCTTCAGGCTTGAGCTCACTTCAGAGAATGAAGGAGGAGGGGGGAGGGGGGGGGGGGGGGGGGGGGGGGGGGGGGTATCTGCAGTCAAGTGTTAATTGCTGGATGTAAATTAAAGCTAAATGAAAACGCAGCTCATGTTTAAGCAATGAAATGAAAATGCCCCAAGGACAAACTACTTCTGAAAAACTAAGGAGAATATCAACCAGAACATCATACTACACCAATACTGCTGTAGTGCTAAAAAAAAAAAAAAAAAGTTGTGTGCAGGTGTGCAGAGCTTGGCTGTGTCTTCAGCACTTTTCTATTGAAATGAATTGAGACTCCACAGTCAAACACAGTCCCTGCTGTTAGGTTCAGGACAGCTGGTGAATGGCTCAGTGATTTTTCCAGTGAATAAATACAATAAGCACACACTCTGTTGTGCACAAGTTGCAATGGGACATTTAATCACGCGCCATTAAAGTTCTGTGCTGTCAAAGACCCTCTGATTGTACGATTGATTATTTAGGCTTGTTGGCTTGATGTAGAGCACAAAGGTCTGCTGACAATCAGCACATTTTTATGTATTTGGTCTCTGCACCACAGAGGCAAAACAAAAAGAGAGTTGTTGGTGTTTGAGATGCACTGATTAAACCTAATCTTGCATCTCTGAGCACCACAGGAGATGCTTACATTCTCTCTGTCCCTGAAACACTTGCTATCTCTCCCTTTCATCTTCAAAAGAACACTCATATTATATTCAGTTAAAATGGGTATCAAGAGCAACCCAACAGGACTGTAATATACACATGTATACTTAAGTGTGTACATAGAGGATAGGAAATACAAGCTTTTTAACCAATGCAATTTGGCATCAAAACATGGCTCAACTTGATCTTCATTCCAAAAATTATGGCCCATTAACCCCGGTGCACACTCGATGAACATTAGATGATCTCTGGAAAGTCTCCTTAGTTCCTGCAGTAAGAATGTACACTGAGGCCGATGAATTGTGAGGACGCCTGAAATGGCACACATTGAAGTTTAATTATTGCTGAGACCAAAGTTTATTGTTATTCTCTAATTTGCATACGAGAGCTAACCTTCCCTGGCTGGCCTCCAAGCCGTGTAATTACTTCATTTTGTCTTAATTACCTTTAATACTCATTTCAGATAATCAACCATGCCTTGTTCTATTGTTTTTCTGCGGCATGTGTTTTTTTCATGAATCAGGAGAGAGAGAGAGAGAGAGAGAGAGAGAGAGAAGAAAAGAGAGCGAGCATTATCAGTAGTCCAATGTGATGACTTTATTATGACAAAAAATTATGGCATGCCAGAAGAGAAGCTGCTTGTAGAAGTTGTTTGTCGACAGTCTCTCCTTGTACACCGTGACTTTCACTTCACTCACTTTGTCAACAGAAGCAGAAGTCTTCATATGCATCATATATGTACTGCACATTATATAACATCTAATGCATAGTGGGTGCTATATTCTATATACTTTATGTACATACTCTCTCTATACTTTACAGGAACTGTATGTTGTCTGTGTCTGATATTTATAGACATATTTACTTTGAAACTGTTTGGGGAGGGCTCCACTGTAGCAAAAACTCTCTGCAGTAGCCAGGTGCTTTGGAGGAGCAGATTTGAAGCAGCAGATGCTTTAAATAAACTACCTAACCCATGCCAATTTCAAGGGCTGGTGTGGCCAAGGCAGTTATGAAACGGACTCCATATCTAAATGGACGTTAAGCATCTAAATGGACTTTACCTCTGATTAATGTTTGTGCATTAGTGACATTTATGAACTAGCAATAAACAGATAAATGGCACAAGAGAAGAGTCTGTGGAAGGATCAAAGAGGATTATGTTTTATTTTTGTAATGTCCTGTAATGAATGAGTAATTATTGGAGAGTAAACATTGTCAGGGGAAAATGTTGCTGTTGTTATTTTCTCTCCCTAATGAGCAAAGTTATACCTACAGTAATATATTTTCTAACATGGCAGCAGATGCTCGAAGCCCTTCAAACAAATTACCCAAGTTTATAAAAATAAAATAATTAGATATTACTCCTAAATGAGGTATATTAAGGTGTTCAAGCTCCTTTGCGTCTAGGGTCTAGGGTCATGATAACATGATTTATCTGCCAGTCTTTGCTTTTACACAACCCCTGTTTGCCATACTCCAGAACGCTGTGTGTATCACAGACTTAAAAGCATCTTGGTCGTAATTTACAGTCTTGCTGTGCTGTGAATGTTGGTCAGGTTGTAGATTGTAACCTTAAAATGTAACGTTTCAACTCACTTCAGTGTGGGTTGGTGGAGCTACCTCTTAGAAGTGTGTTTTCCAGGAACAAAATTACTCAGAGAAATGAAATTTCTGTTTGGCTGAGAGGGTGCCATTTATTCCCTGATAACTGGACCTCTTTGACATAGAACTGGTAAAACTAGTGCGGTTTGGAACTAGTGCCGTGTGGGTCTACTTACAAAGTCAAAGACTAGACCTGAGCTTTGAATCATAAATAAATAAATAAATAAATAAATGAAAGTAAATAAATAAATGGTGGCAACCAGGTAAAAAACAGGATAATGGCCTTCGAGCTGTCTCATTACAAGGTAATAATGGACTTGGCAGAAACCTTAAACCTTATCAAGCCACCTCGAAGGCTGCATTTGATCAGTTTTCAACTGTTATCTTGATTAAGATGTAGGCAGTTAGTTTGTTTTGTATTGTATATAGTTTTGGCATGAAAGCATCTGCCAGGGAGTATTAAATTTAAACACAACCAACCAAAGATGGCCATTTTGAGATGAATTACAGAAGCATAAAAAAGTACTGTGCCAGTAAAATGTAACATGTAAGTCTTAAGTATCTATCCCTACTTGTCTTTGGCTGTAATATTTTGTGAATTAAATTATGTCTAAAACTGTTAAAGGCTAATGGAGATGTAAGTGAAACTATGTATAGTGATTAAATCTTGCTCCAGCCCATCAAGTCCCATTAAAAGTAATAGCCAAAGAATGGTGTATCTATAGAATATTTATGTTGTGTCATAAAAGAACCCATCAGTACTTAGCCTGCTAACGGGTTTCACCCTTTCACACTCCTGGAGGCTATGAGATGATACTCAGGGTGTGGGAGTGTTCTCAGAAACCGTGTGCGTGCACATACACCACACACACACACACACACACATTTGAATTCTTTATTTGAACCCACCAATCAATTTCTAACCAATTTGAACCACAAACCAATTTCTCACAGACAGAATTCAAATATGTTCAAATATGGCTTTGAGACTCATGGGTACAAAAACCATTGCCTGCACCAAACAGCAAGGCTGCCTATTACATCTGATACAGACAAGAACTGCAAGTTGTTTGGATTTTCCTGCCAGATTTAACCCACTAATAGCTGATTTGTGGACATGTCATTGACTGTCCAATACTAACAACTAATTCACACACACACATACACACACACACACACACACACACACATTTGGTTGTAATGAAACATGAGGCAAAATATAATGTGATATACCCTATCACAGATTAAAATTTATCGAAAGAATCAGAAATCATCCTTTTCAAGTGTAAAATAAAATCTTCTTTTCTTTCTAAAAATGTGATGCTTCGCCATAATTGGATTTTAGTTATTTCTTTCATAGGTTACACTAGCTTTGATGTTTTTCTGCAGCAGTATTAACAGGCAATCATCATTGTATGAACATCAGTGATTTGTTATGATGGGCCAGGATGCTGAATGCTTTCAGATAATTATTTTTGAAGATAGAAAGGATCCAATTTATTGTGTAAAAGCAATCTATTCATTACCTTCCCTCCAAAAGGAAAATAGAGAGAGAGCGAGTGTGTGTGTGTCTGTGTGTGTGTGTGTGTGTGTGTAAGAGAGAAAGAGAGAGAGATTGAGAGAGATATTTGGGAAGGGCTTTATTTCCCATCTGTATTGTTAAACATGTGCTAGCGCTACTGCACCTCCTGTTCTTTCCGCAGACCCCTGCTGTTTTCTTCATTTTGTTCCCTGGTCCAGACTTCTCTTTGTGTTTACTGTGCGTACAGTAACCCACTTTCCCGACACCACATACATAAAACATACTTTACATCTGCCCTCCATGTGGGGCATATGCGGCGGTTGGCACCGCGGTTGTCAATAATGAATACCAAGCAAATTCCAGGCATGTGGGCTTGGCGGCTCACATGGCTGGTTGGTGCAGAGGCAAGCACAGAGCTGGATTTGATGATCGCCCGAGGGGTAGGTGGTGGGTGTGAGACCTCTGTTTCACATCTGTTAGGTCGCATTAACTGCTCAAGCAGCCGCTAAGTGCCACCTCATCCAGTTAATGTGAAAACACTACAGCATGTTCCCAAATGACTTACATAATATCACCATAAAGAGTGAAGACACAGAGAGAAAGAGACAGAGAGAGAGAGAGAGAGAGAAGAGAGAATCCACTCAACAAACCACCAAAAACAACCTCTGGAGAACACTGGCAAAAAACATCCACATGCCTCGCCGCTCGAGGTGTATTTTCAGAGCGCGTTGATAGGTGCAAGGCTGAAAGGATCATTAGGTTAGAAGGAAGTCATTAACCCTTATTGAACTATAAGGGAGCCTTTGCATGGCTATAATGGTGTTACAGTGGACAGCTGACCATGTGGCTGTGTTGTTTTAATTAATGATCACAAATGTCTGCTGTCACTTCATTCTCCCCTCTCACCCCACTGATCTGCAGGGCCCTATGCACTCGATAGTGAGCTGAGGCCAAAACAGCCCAATTAAAAATCCATCAATAAGGTGCATCTCCACATGGATGCTCATTAGCATGACTTTTTTTTTTATCTTGTCCCTTGAACACTCACACACACACACACACACACACACACACACACACACACGCACACACAATGTGTTTGGTCACTATTGCTTCTAAGTACCCTAGTTTAATGAAATGCTGTCCAAATCTGTTTGTTTCTGCCCCTGCTTGAACTTTGCATTTCAATAATATCTTGTCCCAAGTTAGGGACGTTACGAAAAGAAAAGAGAGAGGAAAAAAAACACGACATTTAATCTTGGACAGGGTGAGTTTGTGGCATATTGCCTATTCCAAAGACATGCCTTGACATTTTCAAAAGTACCCAGGGAGCGGGGGCGAAGAAACAAAGAGCATGTTTCAAGAGCAAAGACAGAACTCCGGAGAGAGAAGGCATGAGGCACTGGGAAGTCATGCAGGCTCTCTAATCATCAGTCAGGTGGCGTTGTACGTACGGGAGCACATAGATGCGCGGCCCCTCTTCTTCTCTGCCAAACCACAGAAGCAGGGGATGCAGAGACGATAAGCAAGGACTTAGGGAGGACAGTGGGAGTCCCCTCTGCGTTACCAAGGGCACCCCTGTCTGATGTTTAGCCTTATGATGTCGAAGTCATTAGATGGAAGAAAAAAAAGCTGGAATCTTATCATGTGAGCGTGGGTGCATATAACAACATTAATTCCGACTCCTGGCACTGATATAATGATTATTCTCATTGTGATTCAGGCTTAATTGGGTGAAACCAGCTTTTCTGCCCCTCACTTAAAGTGCCTCGTTGATTGAAACCGAATTCAAATTTGGGTTTGTGCTTACACTGCACACACATTTAGCTAGTAATTAATGCTAATATATTTCAGAATGCAAAAATGACACAATTCTGCATAATGAGGATTTTATGCTAAATAAAACTAATGACTTTTAAACTGCTTATGGCAGTCGGCACTGCTGCAGTGAGACTGACACTATGACACATTGTTTATTTTTGTAATAGGATAAACAAAAAATGTACAACAGATAATTGCAAAGTTGATGATGACTATGGATTATAATTTGGCATGGCATCATGGTCATTATTTTCCATATAATGATTTGTACACTATGATTTAGTTGAACAAATGGAGTTGTCAGATCAATTGACAGGCACCATCAGACAAAAGCAATTAGCAGTGTCCGTCACACAATGTTACAGTGCATAAAATAGGAATGATATAATCTGCAGAAATAATGCATAAAAGGCCTTTTTAAATAATTCACTGTAATACAAATGCTAAGTCTTCTTCGCCTCTGCATTTAGGAACACCTATGATGTCAGTCACACACAATATGTGTACTTTCAGTGGTATATTTTTGTACAGACAGCTTTGAACTGGCCATATTCTCTAAATTGCTCTCATATGCCTATACAGGATTATTGCATACATTTTCCTCTTAATCTATAATTCCATGTATAATGAATGTCACACAAGGTTAACTGTAAAAAATCCCAATAGTTTTGCGGGTCTCTGCTTCTCCAACTCCCCGCCTGCGCTCTCGGCCGCCTATAAGAGTGGCAAGCCGTGCGCAGGTGCGGGTTTGGTTTCGAATGCCACGGCGGCAAGTTTCCTTTGTTCCTGACTGACTTTGTTTGTCTGCCTAAATATTATAGTGCGTCTTTGAAATGTAAGTTTATTCCCCTATACGTTCACTGTTTAGTAAAGATTTTCTGTCCTTTATCATTGCAGTGGTAACCTTACATTGCCTAAATATGCAGTTTACGTGCTGCCGCTTATGCGCGGCCGCTTCTCATTTGTTAGTTAAGATGATGGATATTTCTGTTCTGTGAACGCATTATAGAATGTTTTGTTATACTTTAAGAATTTAATGCGGTTCTGTCAAATAATAATCTGTTTAGACCATCTTAATTGTTTGCCAGCCAGTGACATAGTAGCCTACATGTCTGATGTATTTGTGCGCAACGCGATCCATTATTGTTCTTGTTTGTTTCTTTACTATAGATTACCACTACCAATAATTTAAATCACCACCGTTGTTCAACCTCTGCTGTCATTCATCAAATCCTCAGTAAACTGCAATAAGTTGAATCCTGTCTGGGGCTCGTGTTTAATCAGCACACACCATTACGTCTGCCACTTCCATTGAATCAGCGAAGTTCCCCCCCGAATATTACAAACAGACAAAAAAAAAGTTTTTTTTCATTAACTGTGACTTGCTGCACCACTTTCAGACCAGTGGAGTACAGGGTCCAATGCTGTGGAAAGCTGTCTGAAAAAGGGCTTATCCAAGGCTTGTCACAGGGTAGACATTAACCCCGAAAAAGCAGATCTCATAGAGACTATATGTGATTAACAGGAGCCCCAAGTGACCTCTGCTTTTCTGCGTTCATATGTCAATCACCCAGAGTGGGGGGGATAGAACCTTCATGTTTGTCAGATGCCATACTAGCTCCAGATGACCCAGTGATGAGATGGACTGCTCACTTTGCAAAGATGTTTATGATGGTTAATGTGTACACCAGTGTGCCATTGAAAAGGTTAAGAGCATATTATTGTTTGAGATAAATGTAGGATTATGTGAAATAAAAAGATTATGTTCTAGGAATTGTAGTACAGTCCAAATACATTTCCAAAAACCATCATTGCAAATATCTAATGCCTAAATCCTCTTTAGGTCAAATGATACATAGAAGGACCTGGGCATCAAAGAGTTTGGCTTAGTGATGATTGGGTTCAACATGAGAGCAATGTACAAGTAACCTGTAAACTGGTAAACTATTCAGCATTGTTTAGCAGTGATATTTCTAGCACAGCTCCATACATTCTTCCAACTTGCTGTTTTTGAAGTTCTCCTCATGTAAGGGATAACGGTCAGTGCGGTGGTCATTAGGGAGGAAACACTCCTGTCAGTGATGCTGGCTCTTGAATCACCATGAAGAGAGTTATCCATGATAATGACACGTTACAGAATGTTATCCTGCTACATGGCACCCAATTACATAACAAACAGGAAGATAACAATTTTACAAGAAAGCATTCCTTATCAATGCTTTCATTAATATGCTACTGTTCTTTCCCATATGCTTACAATTAGCCCTAAACTTAACATACAGTACATGTAGCTGACTGGTTAGGGTGACATTCTGTTTTAGTTTTCTTGATAACGGACTGTTTTAGACTTAGCAACGGTTCATTACAAAAACATATCAGACCGTATAGTAGATAGTTGGAAAGTCCTATTGATGTGAATGCAGAATAGCCTATAAAGAGTTGTGAAATAGAAACACACATAACAACAGACTATCCACACAACACATCTGAATTTCAGTATTCTAGAAACACCAAATTGGTCGTCTTTCTCCTTTTGAACAGTAGATTCCCAATTAGCGACAAACCCATGTTGTAAGTGACAAATTCTTCTCTTTGAGTGTGAAACAGTATTGTCTGGATGAGTGTCAGAAGCCTGCTAACGATCCACCCCACAGCCCTACCCCTCCACCTCTCACAGTTGCACACTTCCCCATTCAAGGTGACTTACAAGTGGGGCAATCACCAGAGGAGCACAGAGGCTTGATCAGGTCAGTGAGCGCTTGGTGAATTACACCATAATAAAGCAGAACCGCGCTCTCAAGGCCCAGGAGAGTTTGTGGCTGGTTGTGGTGTCTCTGATATATTAAAAACATAATGGAAGGTTATGGGTTTTAATATTGTGAGTGGACCAATCAAGTGTTCATCTGTGTGTGATTATGGATGAGGTGGAAAACGAGATGGGGTGTGCCATGTTGAAACACAATGGCACATTGTTGAATAATTTATTGAAGACAATATCCTATGCCTCATTTTATTAGATATGTTATATTGTCCCAGTCAAAGTCATTGTTATTTGATGCAAATTGTGTTTGTTTGTAAATAAAGAACATTTTTCCCAGTAGATGACACTACTTCATTGTCATTTTCAGTTAAAACAAATGTAGGCTATGTGTAAAATTTGCATAGGATTCTTAATATATTATTACTAGATAGCACCACCTATAATCTGTGCTCAACAGCATGAGTTAAAACACATGGCATAAGTGTTATGTTAATGTCAAAAATAAATTAATTTTCCCAAGTAAACTGATATAATGAGAATATATTTTGGGTGCAATAAAATGTTAATGCTTGATTGTGAACTGAAATGTAACAAAAGAAGCAATGATGAAAGTATGAAGCTTATAAACCAATGCAAATTTTGGTGTTGCTCTTGCCATCCAATTAAAAAGACTCATTTATCAACAAACCATCTTATCACATAACCTATTTGAAGACTATTGAGACAATTAGCATAGAAAAAATAGGGCATTGTTGTATAAATGCTGATATTTGCATCTAATTTCAGGTTTGTGAATTTAAGATGCTCTGGACTTGTGAAATGTTGTCCACATTTGTCCTTGATTCACAAAGCTTTTTTTTTTAAAACCCCATCCAGTTAGATTTCCCTTTAATCCATCTAGAAGTTATGTGTCACTTGTCTTGAATTCATGTGAACAGCCCCATCCGTCCCCCCACCCCACCCTGCATTGGAAAATGAAACAGCACCTTGCCTGTTTGCAGTCTCTGGTGACCACCACTAAAAGGGTGAGTGCTGAATCCGTCCCTCCCACACACATACACAGACACACCACCGCCACCAACCCAACACACCAAAACAAAATTTAGTAATTGCTTTCCTCCAACACTCAGTGAATTAATTCTCAGCTCACGCAGACTACAGAGCACCTTGGGACACCTCAGGGTGGGTCCGCTCCACTGGGTCCCAGCGCCAAGCAACTGGGGTGGGGAGGCAAAAGCGGGAAATTGTGTCTTCTGTTTGGCAGATGGGGAAAGGCACTAATATGATGCTAATATGGCTTAGGTCTCAACCAAAAGTATTTTCATATATTATACAGGTTATCTAAAGTATGTTTCTAACTTACATATAGCAACAAACATTGTATAACCAAGGATTACATTAGTCAAAAATGTTGACATCTTTTAATACACAACACAACTATATTTTTTTAAATATCAAATATTCACTGTTAAAAGAAAACATTAAAGAAAGCATTAAAAAAAACTTATTCTTGCTCAGCCCTGGCTCTGTGAGCTGTAAACAGACAAAATGGTGGTAGCCTACCCCTTAAACAGTGACAAAATACTGTGTGTGGTTTCTCTGAGAGGACTCAAGGGAAAGGTGAGCTAACTAGGCTACCTTGTGTGGTCTGTCACCCATTGAATTTAGCTTTGGGCAAAAGCATCTTGTATAAAACATGGATAAAAATAAACATAAAAAACAAACATGTCTCTTTTAATACAACACTATGTCCCAAACCCCACATTTAATATGTATCATTAACTTTTGGTGGAATCATCCCTCCCAATTAAAATATACAGTGTTTGGGGGTAAGTGGTCACAAAGGTAGTCACTTACAAGCTGCTTGAGATACAGAGGCAGAAGGCAAACCATACCAGTGCCCCATCAAGTTTGTCAAACAGGGGAGGCGCTGTACAGCAAAGAACCACCACAAAACCCACCCTCTTGTCCTTGGGAGTGAGAGTGGCAGTTGACAGTGGATCTACTGTAGGTCACCAGCTGAAATTTCCTGCCGAGATGGGAGGAGGAGTTGGCATATGAGAGTAAGAAAAAGAGGTATGCAGACCTGGCTGCTGCATGTGTTCAGGCTGGCTGGAAGGCTCTGATATTCCCAGTGGAAGTCGGAAGCAGGAGCTTCATTGGAATATTTACTCAGCGGCTCCTGAAAACTCTCTGTTTCACAGGCCGCTGGAAGAAAAGAGCAATGAAAGACCTACAGAAACTCATGAGGCAGAGCAAGGGAGTATCTGGCTCTGGCTCAGAATGAAGGTGTGAGGGGAGAGAAGGATCCTTGGGCAGGCTGCTGGGAGCATTAGGGAGACGTCCCTATTGCTGCTCCACCACCCTGAGATGTTCTGGTATTAAAGGAGCGAATCATCTCTGACGGATGGCTCCCGGCGGAGACCCTCTATTCAATTCAATTCAATTCAATTTTATTTATATAGCGCATTTTTACAAAAGGCATGTCACAAAGCGCTTAACACAAAGCGCTTAACACAATGCCCAATGAGCAACAGGGGCAAGGAAAAACTCCCTAGCAGCGTTTTTTGTTTTTACTTGTTATGGTAGAGGAAGAAACCTTGGGCAGTTCCGACGGCTCAAGGGGCTGACCCAACTGCCTAGGGCAGGTATTCAGTCTCTTAGATGGTGAGTAGTCCACTATTATTCCATTAGATACACATTACAAGAAAATGTTGGTAAATAAAGTAAAGTAATATAGGAGTCCCATTAGAATCCCAGGATATAGTCCCATGTCATTAGGCGCAGTCAAGCCAGGGGCCAGCTAAAGGCTGTAACAATCATGTCAGGGTCATCTGTGAAGCTGAAGGCAGACCTCCCAGGAAGCCAGAGATGCAGGATCAGGCAGTGGAAGGCAGGGGTGACCCTCAGCAGGGAGGCAGTGGCATGGACAGTGGAGTGGGTTGAGGACCATTCAGGAGTGCCGCCGGATCACGTTGGAGGAAGGTCCCAGGAGAACCCAGGAGGTGCAGGCGCAGGCAGTGGAAGGCAGTGATGACTCACGGCAGGGTGGTAAAGGCATGGAAAATCAGAGAGGAGATGAGTTAGAACAGTCTCCATCAGATTTCAGAGAATGTGAGTTATATTGCATGTGAAACCATATACAGATGTTGGCTAAGTGCAGAGAGAGAAGTAAGTGGAGAGGAAAGAGAGAGGAGGAGAAAGAATAGTGAGAATTGTACGGGTTAACAGATGGGAGGATTGTGGCGGCATTAAACTATAGCAGCATAACTAAGGTATGATGTATAACAAGCCAACACCACCAAAGGAAATGGTCAGTGGCCACCAAGTCCTGGACGGGAGCTTACAGCAGAGGCAGTCCTTTCCAATAATACCCTGAGGAGGTGTGGCTTACCATACACCATCCCTAACTAAAGGGGTCAGTAAATAGAAAAGTTTTGAGTCTAGACTTAAAGGTGTTGAGAGTGTCCGCTTGACGAATGTTAGAAGGGAGTTTGTTCCACAGGACAGGCGCACGATGGCAGAATGCTCTTCCTCCCATTGTCGATTTTGATATTCTAGGAATTACTAGGAGACCAGCATTCTGTGACCTTAGGGGTCTAGAAGGGTGGTAGGGAACAAGTAAGTCTTTAATATATGCTGGAGCAAGGCCATTGAGGGCTTTATATGTTAGGAGAAGTATTTTAAAATCAATTCGGCTTTTAACAGGAAGCCAATGTAAGGAAGCAAGGACAGGTGTGATATGCTCATATTTTTTTGTCCTAGTGAGTGCTCGTGCTGCAGCATTTTGTATTAGTTGAAGGTTTTTGATGCAGCTAGTACCACATCCAGAGAACAGTGCATTACAATAGTCAAGTCTGGAGGTAACAAATGCATGTGTTAGTTTTTCTGCATCCTCAAAAGAAAGGAATTTTCTGACCTTAGAAATGTTGCGTAAATGAAAGAATGAGGTTTTGGAGATATGCTTTACATGACTATTTAAAGAGAGGTCTTGATCAATGTACACCCCAAGGTTCTTGACCTTTGTGTTAGGTGTGAGTGAAAGGTCACTAAGTAAGCTCTGATGGTGGGGTAAAGTGTTGGTCAGGTTTTTAGGGCCAATCAACATGACTTCAGTCTTATCAGAGTTTAAGCAAAGGAAATTCTTAGTCATCCAGACTTTGATGTCACTGAGGCAGGCAACAAGTTTTGTTACTGGCGTCCAATCATTAGGCTTCATTGAAAGGTATAGTTGGGTGTCATCTGCATAAGAGTGGAAGGTAATGCCATGTTTTCTAATAACAGATCCCAAAGGTAGCATGTAAAGGGAGAATAGCAGAGGTCCCAGTACTGATCCTTGAGGCACACCATACTTGACTTCAGTGTGGCATGATGCTTCATTATGTGCATGTACAAACTGGTAACGTCCAGTAAGGTATGACCTGAGCCAGGCTAATGCAGAATCTTTGATGCCAATCATATGCTCAAGTCTATGTAGTAGGATGCTGTGATCAATAGTGTCGAAAGCAGCACTTAGATCCAGTAGGATTAATAATGAAATGCATCCTTTATCAGATGAGATAAGGAGATCATTGTAGACCTTTACTAGGGCTGATTCTGTGCTATGGTATGCTCTAAAGCCAGATTGATAGGGTTCCTGAATGTTGTTTGCGTCTAAGAAAGTACAAATTTGCTTAGACACTATTTTTTCAAGAATCTTGCCACCCTCTAGCCAGCTAAACGGCACCATCCGAGGTGCATCAAGCTGAAAGCATGAGCAAGTAGCGCTACCTGTGCTTGCATCCAGGCCTATGAATTCACAAACTGAGCATGCTTCTAAAGGCCTTACAGAAAGCTTTCCAACATTGTATGTAGGGAAAGTGATCGAGCAATCATCTTAACTGCCCTCAAGTGTAGAGTTCTGGTTGAAGGTCAGGCGGGGTAACTGCTCATACCTTTTTGTTTCAGTACATAGTTTTGCTATAGTACATAGTTTGACTTGTCTAAGTGTAGCCTGCATCATCCTGCACACGTCAGGGCTCAAACCTGCAATTAAGCATCACCACTGACTAAGAATTAAGCACGCTAGCTAGTGAGTTAAAACCCTATGGTGCTAGTTTCACTCACTAACATGTCTGTTGTCGAGGGGGAGATTTACCAGCACACATCCTGCAGGCTACCATTTCACAGGATCCCAGAAGCCTGACTTGAGACGTACATTAATTGCATTTTAATGTTTGCAAGTGAATAATTTAGGCATGCAGAAAAACATACATACGGTAGGACAAGTATCCTTTTTTGCAATTATTCATGGGCTTGAATACATACACACACACACACACACACACACACACTACACACACACACATTTATATAGATAGATAGATAGATAGAGATGTTATATTATATTGTATTATGTTGAACTGCTGTGTTGTACAAACTTGGCCACAAATAAGACATTATGAGGACCATAATAAATAAAGGTGAAAAAGCGGAGTATGACTGTCACTGCCAAATACCCATACTGCTGACTTTACTCATAGGAATAAGTTATTACCCAGTCATTTGGAGCTCCATACTGTATGCTGTTAAGTGACTGTGTGTGACAGTCTCTATCCCTGAAGGGGGGGGGGGGGGGGGGGTGTCTGATGGAAGAAACCCAATAGAGCTTCATGAAGTGACTTCAATTATGCACATCATTTATTCATTGTGAGAACTTGCTGGTAAATTTGGGTACCTGCTTACCGCAACTGTGGCCACCACAAACAGCAGGGTAAGCACACTATACATATTTAAACATTAGCTTATGCAATGTCTACTGTAAATGACAAGCACCTCAACTTTTTTTTTTTTTCATTTTTCTTTTTAAAGTTTGCCACCAGAAAGAAAGTGCAGGGAACAATTTGAGAGTGCATTTTTACAAGTGAAAGTTATTTTCATATTGCAGGGGGACTTCTCATTTCATGTTTTCCCTTCCTCTGTGCCAAGTATCCCACAGCAGAGAGAGAAACCTTATTTCACAGCCTTGTGGTCTACCTAAAAGCCAGAAGGTATGGATACTTTATTGAATAATGAAACCGCTTCGGATATCTTGTGTGTGCTCCTTCTCAAAGCAACAAGACTGTCTTCTGGGCCTTATACAGTCCCACACAGAAGGAAAATACTGTAAGTTATGGACCATGACTCTGTTCACAAGCATGATGTGGTCTCATCTATAAATTAGATAGATAGATAGATAGATACTGTAGATACATTATTGATCCCCAAGGGGAAAATAAAGTAACTATCTATCTATCTATCTATCTATCTATCTATCTATCTATCTATCTACATGTATCTATCTATCTATCTATCTATCTAATTTATTAACATCTAATCAAGTCTAATTGATCAGTTACAATGACAAATGGACATACAAAGACATGAATAGATGTTTATGGATGTTTTATATAGATGTAGGGTATTTGTGTGTGGGTAAGCACTGGAAGGCTAATGGTCTTATATTGGTTGCCTAGAGTATGTTTTATTATGTTTTTCCTTGCCCATGCTGCTCATTGGTGCTATTTGTTGTGAATCGCTATGAGACATGTCTTTTTTTAATTTTGAGCAGGTCCATTCTTTACATTTCAAGTGTATGTGCAAAAGTGCCGTTTTCGAGATGTTTTGAATATGTGGCTGTTTTTAGATGAATAAGGAAAGTGATGTAATAAACTGTTAATAAAGTGATGCCCTGTTCTAAATATGAATTGATTGTGTTTGTTTGACTTTACTTGCTTTGACCTCTCTACATAAGCTGGTTGTTTACTTTACTGCATTAAGAAAAATGTAACACAATGCAGTAGTATATGAAAACTCTCTGTCATGTCTAACACTCTCAAAGAACCATTCTAAAAATCCTGGTAGGAGGCATGATATGCTGCCAGAAATGCAATGATTACCCAGGAGGCAATACTAAGTAATCTGGATGCATAGCTTTTACTGAGCACAAGGCAAATCAAATGAAGTCAGGCCTTGGGATATGAGGTTTAATTTAGTGGTGTTTTCACAAAACATTAGCTGAAGGAAAATAAGCATGGGAATCTGGGACATTAGACCACAAATTGAATTGTGAGCTTTACGTTGTACTTCAAAAACCTCAATAGAAGCCTTAACAATAACCCAAAGTACTTGGGTGGAAATGAACAGACACCATCCAATGAAAATGTATCCCTGTTTCCATCTTCCAGGAGAGTGTAGGATATAAAGTAATTTCATGGCAGATGAGGGAGGCATGCTTGAAACGAAGATCATTGAATACATGCTCTGCTTCAACCCTCTCCAGTTAAAATGTTGTTATCACAGTAGATTTCTTTGCTGTTTTGTCAGTTACTCCCATATACAGTAATGTGAATCTGATGATTATCTTTGAAAATTATAATACAGTAGAATGGTGTTTATTTGTGTCACAAAGAACTGGGTCTTCAACTATATTACTATTGTAGAATTTCATTCTTATGGCCACAGAAGATATTTGAGTAAGCCTCCGAAGATTCACATTCACCGACTGACATTGACCTTTATTGAGGTGAAGAAAAAAATGACACCATGGTCTGTGAGAATCACACTTGTCTGCGTTATTACACAGTCAGAATGTGAATCTTTATCTCTCTCTTCACTTCAGATTGAAACAATCAGTGTTCCTCAAAATGACAGGCTACACTGGCCCACTGCCTTGTTTATGTTGGACTTCTGGTGTGAACCATTTCAAAAAGACAAAAAAAAAAAAAAGACAAATCTAACATAAATGGAAAGAAATAGATCTAAACTTTCCACACAGGGGCATGAATTCAATATGAACATTGTTGAAGGACAGGGGTTTTTTTTTTTTTTACACTATCTGGCTTTTCCAATCGCTCATAATGAAATTCTGTTTATTATTTTAATAGTGGTCACATGTATCCATTGGAATCCAGAGAATATATGTTTGCATTTTAAAAATATCCACTTTGGAGGATGTTTATAAGGTGGCTACATTTTAATTTAGGCTACATGTAAACAAGACATCAAACATGGTAAAAATATGAGTGTTTTTATATATTTATGAAGTATATCCAGCTCAGTGTAAACACACCATAAGCCTATGTGTTAAAGTCTTTAAGGCTTTTGTGACATCCTCTCCCACACCCACTTCTGTTGGCTTTGAAGATTAGTGGAAGGGTGGGTGACCCATCCTGAGGCTTCGTAACGGTCAGTGTTTCCTTCTTTGTGGTCACACAGACAGCTGTGAATAGTCAAACAACCTTCTAGAAAAGGCTGTTTTACACAGTCTAGTAAGTTAGTGCTTTTTAAATGGTGAATGTGTGAATGTGTGTTGTTTCATTGTGCAAAAAAGGATGTGCTGAAAATAATGGTCAACTAGAAGAAATAGGCTACATTTTAGCTGATTTTCTAGCCTAATCAATTTGTTACTGTTTAAACTTTAAAGGTTAACTGTAACGTGCTGGTGTTATGTGGTAGGGGGTGGGAGATGCTCCATCCGTAAGTGACCACCCTGCGGCCCCTAATTGGCCGGACGATTACTCATGCAAACGACGAGGGCGTGTCTTCGGTGGACGAGCTCCAAACCTACAGATGCAGTCAATTCGAACTTCGGCTGCCCGTTGCCGTGTTGTGCGCTGTCGTTGAGTTTTGTTGACAGAATATAAACATTTCAACCGGACAAACGACGGATTTCCCTTTTGTCACTCCTTTTCGCATCCGACCAACTGGATTACCCATTTTTAGAAAACGTTTTTCTTCAGCCAAAACCAAGAGGTAAGGTAAGACCGGACAGCATCATCGGTTGGCCGCTCAAAATAGTAATGCATTGCATTGTGCCGCGTAGCTTCGCCCTGTTCGAAATGATTGCTGAATGCTGGTCACCGTTGTCATGCTACTGTTGTGTGGAGTGCAGCTTTGCTCCCGACTTGCCTGAGCGAAGTTCTGTTTGAGTTGAATGAGCTCTTAGAGAATAAGTCGGTCCACTGTGGCTATTGCGGCACCAATAGCTTTGAGGGATCAGTCAACGACTTGTCACGTGAGAATAGGTTTGACATTTTGACAAAAAAAAATGCCTAGGTAGAAGTATAGGTTAGCCTACATCTCCAAATTTCGTCCAGAAAGGTTTCGAAGAGAGTAAATTTTAAGACAGTGATATTATTTAGGTTATCACATGTCATGGTTTCCTGGGATATCTGCATTTCAGGCATTGTTCATAGAGTAGCCTAATTTGCGGCTAAAGTGAGTAGTCCTCGTATCTCGATATCTAAAACAATAGGGGCGGTTCAGAAGACAACTTGTGGTTACGCAGAGCTTTTTTTGTATCGAAAGATCTTACTTAGCTAATTCCGATTAATCAATTAAATATAAAGACTGATCTAGAAAATTGCGTCGTTAATTGTGCGTGGTCGATCTAAATAATGAGGTCTGTTTTATTTATCAAGGTGTGCGTCCATGCTGCCAACTAATCAGCGCATGTAGATTTATTCAGCAGTCACTCATTGCGTGGCAAAAAGTATGTTTTCTCCCTATGTTGTTAACATATAGCCTAATTATCATTCAATACTGTTATAACTGACCATCTTCAGCTATAGCCGACCTATCTATAGGCTATGTAGTGTCTGCCTCCCTCAATAAGCATTAGCCTTGATTCAGTGACAATTAGACAATTCATAACTGATAAAATGGTATTATGGGAACACCGGGACTTTTACTCCCACCACGCATATCACAATTTAAACTGAGGTAGCCTAGTATAACGCTTGCCTCTGATTCATCTGTAAGGAGGGTGTCTGCTATTGTTGGTTAGTTTTTACAAGGACCGTCTTTATTGACACGAAAAACAACGCGCAATAATGGTTCCACTTTGGTCTTTATTGTTTTAAAAAGTCAGATGAGTTTGGCGTTTTCCTTAAGTGAAGTTGTCATGGAGAATCGTTCTGTCTTAAGGCCCACGGCTTGGGTGTTCTTTCTTGATTAGATACAATGTTATACCAGGGAATGGCTACAGAACAAAGCTAAACCACTTACACCGAAGTGACTGGGATCCCCATTATTTCCTCAAAAATCGCTATCCCGGGACTCGCCTTTTGTCTTAATCTTTTGCCTCAATGCGCTGTTTCGCAGTCAAAGGGCGGATTTAGAGGCGATTTAATGTTGAGCGTCTGGCCATCTGTAAGAGGCTGGAGAAAACAATGGCTTCAATTACTTGCGTACGACTACTGGGAGTGCGGTCAGTGAATTTTTTGCCGAATAGCCTGTCATGCACCGTTTAATTCATTCATGGCGACTAAAATGACAGTATATGCCGCCCACTTATTAGTTACTTTACATTATAGAAGCCATTGAATTTTTGGCATCCGATTTAAAGCTGCTGTAGTCGGGAGGAAGTGAGAAAAAATGACTGACATTGCCTTTCATCCTTGTAGTTCAACTGCACACCTTCAGCGAGACCACTGTACAATATGTCTGAGCTGAGCTGATTCTTCATCACTTTCTTAGTAGTGCTGGGTTATTGAAAGATGGAAGATGAACAGAAAGAAGGGTTACTGTTTGATCAGCTGTCACTGCCACCTGTCAAGACTTCCATAGCCTTCATGAAATGCTATGATATAACACAAAGCCATGTAAGATTCTGTTTTCTATATACTCTTCCGTGATATGTAGGCTATAATATTATCAAGTATGGGCAGAGTCACACAGGCCATTGTACAGTAAAATGTTCAAACACTGACAGGGATTCATTGTGAATTAAAATGTCCACCAGCAGCCAAGAGAAAGACAAACCCATGACTGATTGCCTGTCAGTTAAATGTCTGGGCTTCATTTTTCACCTCTCTCAAATATTGTGCCATGGGGGCGATCTCCCCATTTACTGAGGCTGGGTGACAAATATGGAACAATGTGACAGGTACAGTGGGTGATTACTAACAGGTCTGGCTTCAGGCCGTGTCCATTTAGGTGGTGAGCAACAAGCCAAATAAATTTCTGCCATCCATTAATTCTGATATTCAAAATCCCTAACAGATTTTTTTCTGCTTTTCACAGTGAGAGCTCTGTATCAATGCTGAACATCTATAGCCTATAGATGTTAGGGTCCTCAGGGAATAGAACGTGTCATGGGATAAAATCTAGTCCTCAACCTATATGGAGACAGCAAAAACTGGAGTGAAGGGTAAAATACAGTCTGAAGGCTGCACCACCATGGCAACTGAGGAAATCTGTTTAGGAAACAACATTGCAACATTTTGATCTCAAGCCATATGAACTACAAATTACAACCTCTTGAAACCCCAAGTCAATAACCAGTCATTAAAATGAACTTCCAGTGGTTGCACAGCATACACAAAATAATAATGGGCACTTAATCCAGTTTTCAGATAGATCAATAAGGTGATTGAAGTGTCTCTTCAGCATAGCTAGCCAGTGTGAGAAATTAAACTGTTAAGTCCATTCCTGCATACTCGTGTAGTGCTGAACAGCATCCAAAAATGCCTTCAAGCTAAATATGTCACTTACATTGTCACTAATATGTAATGAAAACATTTGGACATAAGATTAACATCTTAAGATGATGCTCTGGGCTACTGAATGTGCTCCATATCTTCTTTCTCCCCAAAGACTCCTCGGGCCAAACCGACTCAAGAGCCCTGCCAAATACTATGGGCAACACTGGCTTTCATGAACTTTTTCTTTTTGAACAGATTTTCTGCCAAAAGGCCCCAGATTCACTTAATGATAGTGTATCTCTTCCTGCTCTATTGATTTGTTGTTGGCAAATAAACGGTTGAGAGGATGAGAGGCCTCGCCATTTGGGAAAAGAAACAAGAGGGCAAATTAAGTTCATAACTGATTGTGTTTGTGTGTACTTTGGAGCTCGAATTGTATCTTTGATCTGTTACAATTAAGGCCAGGAGGAAACAGAACCTGACATTAAAACAATGCAAGCAAAGCATGAAGAAAGGAGAATGCATTTAGCTGTCAAAATGTATATCCAATTGGTTTAGAATTCATGCATACTATGCATACTGCTCCTATGTCACTTTTGGATTACTGATTTGTGCAGCTGAGCAGATCTGACAGATGTAATGCAAAGAGGAAGTTGTGCCAAACAATCAGTGTCAAAAATAGTGGACCACATTCCACAGAGGAAAGGAAGCATTTCCTTGAACAGTGTTTAAATATTCCTATCGGTGGCCATAGGAGCGGTATGCATAGTACTGTAGTTTACATTGTTGCCAACTAGCACAACAGCTGCACTGTTTACAGCTTTGTACTAGCATTAAGCGATATTCTGGCCGTCTTTGTCTGTTGTTAGGCTTTACTGGACCATGTCCACATATGTTTTTCTTTCCGCCTATTTGCTGATTTTCTTGCTGAAGGGGCTGAAAGTGGCCTTGCAGGGCAACAGCGTTGGAACGTAGCGTTCCAAGAGTGCAAGGAATGTTTGAGTAGGAGCAGTAAGAGATGGTGGGGGTCAGCTTGTTGGCCGAGAGATCCCACAGAATTCCAGAGAGTCCTGAACCTACTAACTGAGAAGAGCTCCACAGAGAACGGGGCGAGGGAGGGGAATAGCAAGGAAAGCAAGGAGAAGAGGAGGAAAGACAAATGGGAAGGAAAAAGAGTGTGCCGTGAAAGAACACTTGTGATTTCCCCTTAGAAATGTGTAGAGGAATCATCATAAACACAGACTTTGAAATAGTATTTCCCACCAAGTGTATGGCCATTCAAATATCTATTTTTGTGCTCTCCTATTTGCCTCTAATTTGTTAAAACCTGCTTTTCTTGTGATTAATTAAACATAGTAAAATTTTGATCCCTGTGTCAGGGATCACATTTAAGAATTAAATGACTATGATAACCAGCGAGGATATATATGCTGCAGAAGCAAACTGCATAGTCTTCAAAGTCGATTTACTGCACTGAATGTGGGTCCGCTGTTTCCTTTTTTGTCCCTCAATATGCACCACTTTGCAGGCTTAGCTACTGCAGGTGCCAGGACAGGTATGACTGAAGGCAATGAAATGGCTTTTGAAGAGAAGGTATGCGTCTTTTTTTATGAACATGACCCAAACATCTGGTTTGTATCTCGAACTGGAGCTGGCGAGGGGGGTGGAGAGAATAAGTCACATTCATGTTCCTGATAGCCCTTTGGGGCTATTTTTAACCCACTTGGCGCGCGAGAGGTGACAAGGGTGAGAGGATCATTGAGAACCTCCAATAAAGCTTTCCCCGGCCTGTAGCTAGTTGCTGTTCACTCAAAACCCCCAGTCTGTCCACCTACTAGTACAGCTTGCACAAAGAGAAGGGAAGGAAGTGAGGCATTTTGAACGCACTTGGAAATGAATGTGAATGTAGGCAACACAAGGATATTTTAGGAAATGCAGGACAACAGTCACTCAGAAGAGAAAAGGCGACCTGGCTCAATGAACAGATGTCTGCAGGAAGTGTTGAGAATTGGCAGAAAAATTGCAATTTGTTGAGCTGTGTGTTTTTTTTATGTGTGAGTGTGTGTGTTTGTGTGTGTGTGTCAGCCAGAGTTGGAGTTTTGATTGATTCATAATGTATGATCTGGATTAGCCAGCATCACAAGTCTGTAGTCTGTAGCATTAACTACATCCTATCGCTTGAGCTGTTTTGTAGATATGTATCATAGCATATCTGTCAGATCAGATATCTGTCAAAGCATTTGGCTTATTTTTGTAGCTTTTGTTCCGGGTTGTCCTGCTGTTGGTGTTTGAACATATCTCCTTTTAACGTTTATATTACTGCTATGAGTTAATTGTAAACAAAGTTGATGCCATTAATTCTGGGTGTGAAGATGCTGACAGCTTTACCGATGGATATGTTGGCAAGGAATGATGACTAGCCTGTATTGGTGGCAGTGCAGAGAGAGAAAGAGAGGGTGTATCAGTGCAGGCGTTGTATGAGGTGGAAGGTACATCTTCAAATCTCAGCCGCTCCCGCCCCTGGGTCTGTCCGGGGTCATTCATCACGGAGGCCCGCTGATGGCGAGCATCAGTCATTCTGTCACGGAGCTGGTGTGGAGTTTTAATGGCCCCTATCTGTGTGATCATCTGCCTGCAAGATTGCTCCCCGAAGGTCCAGCTATTACTGATCAGATCTGATGTATGCACAAAGCCCCCAAGAGATGGGATGAGATATGCAAGAGGTAAAGCACGAGAGACAGAGAGAAAGAGGGTGGAGAGAGAGAGAGAGAGAGGACAGAAAAGGGAGTGTGAGAGAGAGCCCAGGGAGTGAAATGATCTGCCACGTGAGAACGTCTCACTTTAGAGACATCTCATTTATTTTCGCACTGAATCTATGTGCCTGTCCCTTGTATGCATATGATGGTTTTGTCAGTGCTTGGACTTTCTTTTTAGTTTCAGCAAACTTTTGAGGGCTCACAGCATTATACTCATACCGCATTCTTTTTCTGTGAAATATGTTCTTATGGAGACCTAGCACCGATTGACAGACCTTCTCTGCTCTCCGCCACTATCTTCTCTTTCAGAGCTTCCAGCTTGTAGAGCTGGACAGTATTAAATTGTTCAGCATCTGAGATATTTCCACAGGGTCTCAGGCCTTGTCAGCAGGGTTTGATTGAGCTGTCCCTCCTCCGCCGAGGTGAAATGAACAGCCTGTCACTTTCCTCTGACTGACCCCGACCATCTTAGGAGGTCACTGAGGTGGTGCTAAAATAAGAATCGCCAGGATTGTGTTTCTGGATGGAATGTTGAAAACAAGCCTATACCTTCCCTTTTATACAAGGGAGGTGTCAATTTCAAGATAATTGTATTCCTCTTCATCATCTCATTTGCCCACATTTATGATATTATCACTGACGATTGCAGTTCCAAACAGATGCCGTAAGTTATTGCTCGGACTTCTTGCACCCAAAATACGAAGAAAGTGGGAACAGTTAACCGATGTGCTGCACTGAATCACCTAAACTAAATGACATCATGTTGTTTAAAAAAGTGACTGAAGGACTGAAGAAATTAGCCTATTGTTTTGGTTTCCTCCCTCAGGCACACATCATCTCTACTCAGTGTCTTTTCAGGAAATGTTGCTGTACTGTTGCTCTGCTGACCTTTACATACTAATCCTCTCGGCACAATTGTCCCACACTTTTTTTCCTCTCTTTCCTTCTCTCTTTCTCTCTCTCTCTCTCTCTCTCTCTGAGGCTCCACTGCTTTGCGATCCATCAGCCTTTGAAGTGAGTGTTGATGAATCGCTGATGCCTTTAGCTAGGAGAGCCAGATAAAGTGGGCAGTTTGGGCTTTCCCTGGCTGTGGTGAGGTCATTAGGTGATAGGGGTGAAACAGCATGAGCTTGGCAGCAGAGGTAGGGAGACAGAGCTTTAATCCGAGACCAGGGCTCACTCCTGCGTCAGACGTGGGCTCAGTGAGCTGGGACCAGATCAGAAAGGTGGTGGTGGGGGGGATATATTCATTATTTTGTGCTAGAAAGGAGCAGGCGAAGGGATGGTACCAAAAAAAGCACTGTAGTGCTGAAACAGACTACGGTTCCTTGATCAAGCTAGGAGAAATCGATTCTCTGTTGCTCTCTCAGTGGCACTCATTGTCTTTCTCGCCTCACTCCTCTATTGCATTCCTTTACTCATTCTCTCTCTCTCTCTCTCTCTCTCTCTCTCTCTCTCTCTCTCTATCTCTCTGTTTCTCTGTCTCTCTCTTACTCCCTCATTTTTTTCCCTTTATCTGGTCAGATTTGCCAAGTCCCCAAAGGGACTTTGTAGGCCTGCCAATGGTATTATATAGATAATCATGAAATCCCCATGCAGGATAGGCCTATAGAGACCTCAATCAAAGGTCTTGAGCTTCTTGAGATGTGTTCCTTTGCAACATGTGAACAGAGGAAAGATTGCATTTGAGATGAGCTTCTTACAAGAAAGAAAAAAAGAATGAAAAAAGAACATCTTCCAGGGACTCAAATGTAAGCCAGACCACTCTAATGTGCTGACGTGTTGATAAACACAAAAGCACGAAACAAAAGGCACAGCTCGCAATGTCAAACGTTGAATGTTTTTCCCTTTCAACTGGACCTCAGACAACATAGAGCCTTTATGATTCTAGACCACCTCAAGGACAAGAGGAACACCTGCAGCCGGTTATCTGAGGACAAGAGACCCACTTTGGCTTTTGCCTCGGGTGAATCAGGGTGCCACCCACCGATACCCTCTCTCTCGTTGCCTTCGGGTCAGTCGGTATGTGTGCTTGATTAATCGGCCGTGTCCGTAGTGGGCAGACTTAGCCGGTCATCATCCAGGATCAAGCAACAGGAGACTGGATCAGAGCTGGGAATTAGTCCTAAAGACTACTATGAAATTAGTGCAATCAGGAGCCACAGCTTCAGCACTGAAATGTGAGCAGCTTCTGCTGCTGTCTGTTGGTGCAGTGAGGATGCATGACACATAAACAATGAGTTTAGGTCAGACATTAGTATTTTTATGAGGATCACCATCTCAGAATGAAGTAAGATCTAAGGTTAGATAAGAGGAGGTTATTTCTGAAAAGAAACTCCATAAACCTCATATGCCCTTATTTTCATTTTCAAAGCAAGTCAGGACATTCTTAGTCAATTGGACATATTAGTGTGATATATGATGTGTTATGATCTGTTTTTTTTGTGTGTGTGCGCGTGTGTGTCAGAGAGAGAGAGAGAGAGAGAATGTGTGTGTGTGTGAGTCATGGTGGGGAGGATTATTCACATATTTAGGTTTGGTGTGGTTATATCCTGAATGAACAGACCTCTGATACATGGGCAGGCTTAATCAGAGCATTCCACAAGCTTGGCTAATTGTAAATTACGAGACCCCACACTGTTCACCAATATACAGATACGGGCTTGCACAGGAGAGGAAATAGGAAAAGCCTATGTCGTGGAAACAGAGACACAATCCCGTAGTCTTTTACAACCCAGCAGACCAGATCCCAAGAGAAAGGCTAGGATGACTCCATTGTGAGACCTGTTAACCTGCTCACCCTAGGCACGCAGCTTGGGTGAAAACCCGCAGATGTTAAATACCACATCTTGAAAGCAAGACAGACCAAAATCTAGTACATTTCCTCCCTATGGACACCAGGTTGCTATGTATTTATATAGAAAGATATTTTGTGCTCAGCCAAAATTGCTGTATATTTAAGGAAACCTTTCTCAGTTTGGACATGCAAGGCTGCTCCTACAGGCTGCAGGGTGCTGCTACATTCTGCTCAAACAGACACCACTCACCACAGCTTTTCCCTCTTTTCCGAAATCCAGTCAGGCAAAAAAAAGTGATGAAGCTTTTGAGAATGAGAGAAAGCTTCTTGGTTGAGAAACTTCTGAAGACTGGTTCAAAGGCGAACGATATAACCCGGGCACTAAAAATTCAAAGCGCTTAATTAACACTTGGATGGAATTGACCAGTGAGTCAAGAAGTGCAGATCTCAGACGGGAAGCACGCAGTGTGTGTACCACTACAGAAAAATCACATGCTTTTTATGTCACACAAAGGGAGAATGGAAATAAATTGAAAGAAGGACACAGCAATTAATCCCATGTAACCTTTAAATTGCTGGAGGCGACTGGCGTTTTTCCTTCCTGTCTATATCGTGCTGATTTAGTGTCACAGAAACCTTCAAACAAGCAGAGGAGAGAGACGGAACGAAATATTATGTTTGTTGTGTTACACTTATTGTCACAAAACGTAAAGAGGATTAATGTCTGAGATTAAGATGCCCTTTTTCATAATCCCTGTGCAGATGTGAGGAAACCATAAAAAAATGATCTCATTCTGTCACAGGCAATGCATTTCCAGTGCTGCTGACCTTATTTAACCCTTAATTGCCTTTTATGACGACATTAATGGTAGATGAGTTCAGCTAAAATGGCTGCCTATTGAAGGGAAGATTTATTAGCTTTGATGCCTTTTAAAATCCACTAAGCCATATGGATGAGGAGTCTGTTTGCTCTCCAGCCTTTTCTTGGTCTGCCTGCAGATACACAGCAGATGAACACACGGATCAGTCAGGCACATCTGCACCTTAGAGTGATAATAATATGATATATTCCCCTAATGGGTTGAGGCTATTGGTATTGACACAAGATTCTCATAGCGTGCTTTGGTAGTGAGAGTAAAAGACAACGCAGCTGAACATCATCTCTCCCTAAAAGTAGGCGACACAATGAGAACAGTTCCCACAGGCAGTGTATAAGAAAACCAGTGTCTAACAGAATGAAGGTTGATTGATTAGGCTATTTGGCGTTCTCTGTTAAGACATGGGGTGATAGTGTTTCCACCATACTTGTGGACCATGATTTATTTTCTGCAAGGCAAGGGTTTAACGGAGACTGATGTATAAACGTTTCACAATCTTGAGTTGCTCACAGACCTTGATCTTAATTTGGCTACAAATCATGTCATGCCCACACATTTTATACTTTTGGTTCACATCATAGGGGTTTGAGTCATTGTTTTTTCTTCTCTCCTCTTCTCATCTCTTCTCTTTTCTTCTTAATTTGTTGTGTTCTCACGTTCCCATGGCCTGAGTGTCTCTCCTCACTGAGCACAGAGGTTGATCTCTCTCACTGTGTTACAGGGCCAGCTGTCTTTAACACAGGCGGGCTGGCTGAAGGAGTCATTTCCTCTGATGCTCAGATGCTGAGTTTGTCCAAGTTTCTCTCTCTCTCTCTCTCTCTCTCTCTCTCTCTCTCTCTCTCTCGTGTGTGTGTAAGAAAGAGAGAGAAATTCCCCTCCTCTCATCTCAACCCCCTCCCTTTATGCCCCCAACTACCCACTCCGACCTCCCACCCCCCCCCTTGAACAGCTGCATCAAAGTCCCCCTAGAAACGTAATCAGGAAGTAGTCGTGGGCAGGCAGCCTGCTCCCCTACAACGCTAGGGGCCTAACTGCTTGGCCCAGTGCAACACCTTCTGGTGACTTCAAACAGGGGTGTGTTGCCCACTTTGAAGTCCATATGGTGTAAACACA
The DNA here is from genome assembly GCA_017657215.1 of Limnothrissa miodon. Lineage (NCBI taxonomy): Eukaryota > Metazoa > Chordata > Actinopteri > Clupeiformes > Clupeidae > Limnothrissa > Limnothrissa miodon. The sequence goes on from JAGFZM010000135.1 coordinate 913,212, forward strand.
TACATTTTGTTGGGCCCCCGATGCTACGTTTGAAAGTGGTGTTTTGGCAGGTTATGTGAACAAAACTTTTAAAAACATTTTTTTTAACAAAACAAAAGCCTGCCTGTTACAATGCTGCTTGGCCGTTAAAAGGGGTCAGTGAAATGACCCACTGACCCTGTTGCTGAAAGGCTGTTTAGTGAAGGAGTAAGTTGGATTTACACCAATGAACATTTGACCTTAATTGAAGAAAAGCCTACAACTGTTGGACATAGCGAAACAAGCAATTAAATACCCAAGCCAAAGCTTTTCTTCTGTTTTTTTTCACTGACAGAAAAATACCAAGCTACTAGGTTGAATGGAAAACACTCTAGATATCTCTTAAGCCATTTTTTAATGTGCATCAATGTTCCGATCTATTCTGCTTCACTTATGTGTTCCAATCAAACATATTCTAATTCTCTCCTCTTCTGTTTCATTGTTCCCCCACAGAGAGACACACAAGGTTTTATTCCTATAGACCGCACTGAAGATTATCCTGCTTGTGGCATTTGCAGTATTGACAGGTTAAGGTAAGGGCACCCACAACCACCAACCGTCTTTCATTACAGACCACAACTTAAGCAGAGATGTTCAAAGCCAAAGGGCTTCTGGGGAGCGCAGGCGTTTCATACATCAGCTGCAGGGATTGGCAACAAATCAGCAGAGTGTCATATAAGATTAGAGATTACGATGAGAGCTCTTTAAGTTACACTATGGGGTGAAAAAAGGGACATTCATTTGCACGAGGGGTATTTCATAGACCCACTTTATCCCCGCTCTGTAATCCGGAGAATAGGAACGCGCTATTGTGGTGGCAGATACACACACACACACACACACACACACACACACACACAGTCACACTCACAAACACACACACACTAGTGTGAACTTTTTTGTTTGTGTTGTGACCTTGTCTTTCTTTATCACAGACTGCCTCAAGGCTGACACAGAGTCCCTCTAACCTGTTTTTGGGGATGGAAAGTTTCTAATCGTATTTTTTTATTGTGCTCGTAGGTGTGTGTGTGTGTGTGCATGCCCAGACTCTTGTCTCTTATCTAGGCCGATTGTTATTTCAGTGCAGTTAAGTACTTTTCTCAGGAGAATCACATGGTCACCTCCACACACATACACACACACACACACACACACACACACACACACACACACACACACATACACACACACACACACGTACACACACACACACACACAGGACATCTTGGCTTTGAAACGAGAAGTATTGAAGACATACTTTGATGTTTAGTTAGGAGTGATGACTGAAGACTGAAAGAAAACCTGCCTGAAAACCTCTTCGGCCTTCTCCAATGATGAATTACTTGTTGCATCATGCTAAATGGTTAATTATTCAAAGCTCATGTTTATTTTAGAACATTTGTGCCGTCTGCCCATGTGGTCAGCTTTTACCAGGCATATTTTCATTCGCTGACTCAGCTGACAGCTTGTGTTAAAGCAGTGGGTCTCAAACCTTTTTGAACAAGTGCACCCTTGGGTCCTTATAACACCCTTAGGTCCTCCCTTCAACCACATACACAGACCAGTGACGCCCCAAAAACCTACAACACCTAGCAACAGTGATAAAAAATAAAGTTTGTACAAGAGTTGTTATATTCCTAGTTGTTAGATGTTATAGTCCTGTTATATTCGTAGTTGTTTTATTCCTACTGTATATTGCTGTGTAAACCATTAGTCTCCTAAACAGAATCAGAGAGATCAGTATATAGTCTCAAAATCAGCTGATTCTGAGTAGCTTTCAACAATAATTTTGTTGTCTACACATGGCAAGACGTCTTTATATGTAATAGTGTTCTCGAGTGTACCTGTATGTGTAACAGTATGGCCCATAATTAGTGTACGACCTATGGATATAGAATGGTACTTCTCCTGCTCTTGTTTAACCTGTTTGGTGCGAGCAGAAAAAATAGGCCAAATCATAAGTCATGAACACCTTTATATTTCTTGTTTCGCTCTCAAGAATGCTTGATAAGTTTTAACATTTGGAATGACAAATTGAGATCAACGACCCCTATTTGTGGTTAAGTGCCCCCCACTCTCAACGTGCTCCCGCCCAGCATTGTCCAAACTCCCCTTGAGGATCACATCAACCCTTGAAACATTTAATCTTTTAAAAATTACTCCAATGGATGAATGTCAATTGGCTTTGTTGCAATGCAAGACAGTGCTGCCAGGTCAGTTCACAAAAAAAGGGTTACAATTTTAAGTTACCGAATATTGTGGCTCCATTTGCGTTGCGAGAGAGGGAGGGAGGGGATGGTGAAAGAGAAATGAATCTATCTATATCTCCAACAGATTTGATTTATATCTTCAATCACATTGCAGTGGGTCGCCAGGTAGCTACAGCGACAAGAAACCTGTGCTTAGTGATCTCTGCTAGGTTGAGCTGGTGCAAGCTCTTACTTCTGTAGAGAGTGATAGAGAAAGAGAGAGAAGTGCTTTCAAAAACTGTTCATTTCAGAAAGTGCTCCTTTTTTTGTGAAAAGCTATGCAAAATCCTCCAATTTGCCTTATTGTTGCAGCCCTTCCACTCCATTGCCTCCCCGAAAGCCCTGCCATTTATTTAATTGCTCAATTGCGCGCTCAGGTTGACTACAGAACGTCTGCCCACACTGGGGTTACCAAACTGTAAAAAACTATTAAATTAAACATCCCGTGAAGATGTGAATCTCTGAAACGCTGCAAAATAGATGGATGCTCGGGGAAGGTGAACTATTTTTTCTTGTTTCAATATTTTCCTGAAACTTGATCAGGTTTAATCTTATTTTAGAGAGTTTTTGGTGGCCGGCCTGTGTGTAGACCAGATACAGATTTTGCATATAAGCTTTGAGGTGGAGTGTTCGAAGCAATTTTTCAATTCATAATCAAATCAACTTCATTCATTTTTTCTTATTATTTTATTTCATTTCCTGTGATGAAAGTCGTTATGTCTACACTTAATTTCTATTTCTACTGTTTGGGTTCATACAAGGTGTGTTGGGATATATTTTTGTTAAATCTGGTTAGTGTCCTATTTTGTCAGACCTTGGAGTCAGAGATGTGGTATAGGGGATATAGTGGGATTGTTGTGTGGGACTTGCATGACCCCAAAGATCTCTTTAACGGTAAAGGGATTTTCTCCCTTTGGTTGACCAAGGTAACCAATCAGCTTCACATACTCACACTCACACATAGAGGTTATAGGGTGCTTCGGTTAGCCTTGTTGTCAGTCGTTAATTGGTGCAAACTTTTCTCTTGAATTCAGAGGTGAAAGGTGAGAGAGACAGAATGCAAGGGGCTCATTGGAAGGTCCCTGTTGCCATCGCTAGCCAGTTCCTATCCAATGACGCTTGTCAACCGCTTGTCAGTCTTTTTTTTTTTTTTTTTAAATCTTCCCATTTCCTCTGTAAAAAATAACATTTCATGGCGTCACGGTGCTGGTTCTACCTTTGTCTGAGACATGCTAATGCATTATATATAGGCAATGCCAAGTCCTTTTTTTGATCTGACATTGTGATACCTTACCACAACCTATGCATGCCCCAGTACACATGTCATATAAACCAGGCGGAGAAGTTGTTTGTTTTAGGTGCATCAGTGTCATCTCAGTGGCCTGGGCATGTTCCGAGAAACCATATGCTCAATTTGATCCCCGGCCTCAAATCTGCCCAGTGAGGGTAATGGGATGTAGGCTATGCACTGGCGTCCATGGTGCTCTTAAGCCCATGTGGTTAAAATGCAGGGGAGGACCTAATCCGACAGGTCTGGATGAGTTTGGGGGCTGGGGGGTGTTGAGGGTGTGGTGAGTGGTGGAGCAAGAATCTCTCCCTGTCCATGGGTGGGTGGGGATGAGGAGGGGGTTGGGGATGGGGTTGGGGGATGGCAGGGGGCAGGGAGAGAAGGAGGGCGGGAGGAGGGGTATCTTTCAACTGTCTGTGGATTAGACAGGATCGGATCAACCCCCCATTCAGTGTGGTAAACCTCTCTCCTTGAGCCAGATGGAGAACGTCCATGTGAAGGTATTTCCTTTAATTGAAAAGGTCATGGGCAAAACTGAGGGAAGATTTCTAACACTAAGTCTTCGGGCTGTGCACTTGATGTTTATACATATGTATTCTGAGGCTTTTTATGGTCATAATAATATGCAGGACCATTAGCAGATATTGTGTATTATTTAGAGATTAAGTAAAGCACTATAATGCTGTATTAGGTGACCAGTACACTGATTGTAAAGAATAGCTTACTATGCCTTAAATACAGTTTTGAATCATCAAACAGTATAATTATGAAGACAGTAAGAGTCTGCCCATGGAAGTCGAGTACATAAAAAGGCAATTGAAACAGAGCAGCGGACAGTGTTTTGGAGTCCCTAATTAGATATAACAGAAAGGGCTTTAGAAGAAGCCGAACAGCATCAAGGGGTGCATTTAAGGATCGATTTTCCACCGCATCGATTTTGGAGGTAGATGTTTAAAAGCTTGTGCATTCCAGCCATGTCAACGATGACGTCAGGAAACGCATACGACTCAGTGAAAAGGGGTGCTGTGAATGGATCGTAATGATTCAAATGACAGGGTAATACCCGTTAGCTTCTCGAGGCTGCGCGAGAGTGAAAAATGCCATGAAAATAGCCCCCGAAAACCCATGAAGGCTTTTTACCGGCCCACATTAGCCTCTCCATTAATCCTATCTTGCGTTTTTAGGCGTCCTTAGGCGCTGAATGGTGATTTAAGAGCCTGTAATTCCTTTGGCCTGTAGTCTGTTTCAGCACATTCGGCATCATTCCTCTCTTTTGGCGTGTCATGCAAAGCCTTTAAGTCCTGCCAGCTGAATATGTGCTTTGTAGTTGGGTTGTCCTAAACGGTTACCTTTTTTGATAAGAGTTCGGTACTCTAGCTTCTTTAGGGTCTGGGTTTTTTTCTTTAATACAGATTTATGATATTGATTTGTTTTGCCATTTGATTTTAGACATTTTTTGCGACGTTGTTTGTAATGATTCGTCCAAAAATATCATAAAACAGAAAGATTTAAAATAGGTTATATAGAAACTGTGGTGACTGTAGACTGTAGTCTTCTCATGCACTTGCTTCCAATGACATTGGATGCAGTCAACACTGCAGAACAGTTTCCATAATGATGACAGCAACGCACAGAACCTTGCCATTAAATAAGTTCCATTTCCTCATATTGGCGATCGCTGTCATCCATATCATCCATTGCCAGGTGCACATCCGCTGCCAAGGATCATTCTGATAATTAAAATCAGCAGAACCAGGTGATGTGGATTCACACAAAGCTGTTAGTGGGATTGGATGACACACACTGACACCATGCCAAAATTGATGTTGTGAATGCTGTGTTTGTGAGAGTCAGGCCGTCGCTATTGCGTCAGGTGTTTTTGCCGTTGCTGAGGTCTGTCTGTCTGTGTGTGTGTATGTGTGTGTGTGTGTGTGTTTTGCTGCGTAAAGTGTTAAGAGATTTTCTAATACTAGTGGTGGTTCAAAACAAGTCAGCGTTGTATTTAAGCTAAAAGCTAAAATTTAAATTATTTTTCTTATCCCTCTTAAGACCACGCAGTTTTATTGTTCCACTAAGATCACCCCCTCTGAGTATGGAAAGACAGGTACTACTTGATCTTTCCCTTACTGTCTCTGGATATTACATCAATTTCTTCACTTTTACATTTTGAAAGATAATTGCAGAGTCTTTTTGTTATCAAGGTTCTCTGAGGACTTACACAAAAGCCATTAATATATGTTGCCATGTGAACCACTTACCTCTCATCACTCAAAAGGTTTTTAGGTAATTAACTCAAATGCGTTGCTCACATACTGTATATTAAATTTGCCTTTACTTTAATCAGATCTGTCAGTGGGCGCATAATGGTGGTCTTATTGTGTGTGTCGTGTGTAGTAGATTTTCTTCCCAGATGGAGCATCCACAAATTCAATAGGCTGTCTTTTTTTCTGAGATTTAAATATGATGAAATAAGTGTTCTTCTCCTCAGCCTGAGGGAAGCCTTTGCTTAAATGTGGGGTAAGGGGGTTGGGGGAGGGGAAGTAAGTGTGTGTGTGTGTGTGTGTGTGTGTGTGTGTGCGCGCCTGTGTGTGGGGTCCTTTAATGACGGTAGCGGCTGGAGAATTACTTCTGACACGCTGTCACTTGACAGCATCAGTCCAACAACTCGAGTCCTCTCACCGGACCAGTTCCTTCCGCCGTCTCGGCCCTTGGCCTGGTGGACGCTCACTCGAGTTTGTTTAATGGAGTGGAGCTACTTGGTGTCCAGCTCGCAGAAGAATGTGTGCTCGTTTATACAACAAAAAAAAATCAGAACAGATTAAAACAAAAGACCAATTATACGTTGAGAGGCCATTACCCACCCCACCCCCACCCTCACTCCCACCCCCACCCCACGACCTCACACCATGGGAAAGCTCAGGCCATCTCATTTGTCTAATGGAAGAAAGCTTAACGCACCCCTTCACCCCCTAAAATGCCATTAATTACCCAAAGTGGACCCCCAGGGCTCCGTGGAGTATTTTCTCTCCTCGTTCTATCGCCCTATCGCTTTTGGGGCGCATGACTGAAGATGCTTGCAAAAATTGCTGCTCTTATTAGAACTGCATGGCGCCGGGGCTTATGAGTGTTTCGTGTTTTCATTTAATGGAGGACAGGACAAAACAAATTGGAACCCATTGGCTTCTTCCATTATCAGTCAGTTGTACAATTTTTTTGTTGCTAGGCCATGTAATGTGCCCTTAAAGGCGCTCTAAGCGATTGTGTTTGATGTCACTTCTTGTTGACGTTCGAAGTATTGTCAAACAAAACGGAGGATAGCTCCCTCCTCCCCCTCCCTCCCATGCCTCCTGAAAGACTCACGCGCACTAACCCCCACCCAACCCCTCCTCCAAATCCTTCTTGTCATTTATTGGCTGGAACAATGTTTGTTATGTTTCATTTCGTTTGTTATGCTCAGGTTTGCCCACTGTGTTTTTTAGCCGTTTGTGGAGCCTGGGCTATCTACAGAGACCGCGTTTTTTTTTACAGTGTGTTCAGGGGACAGGCAGCTAGCAGATTGTGAGGAGATGTTTGCTGTATGTAACAACAAATGTTTTAGTCCTAAAAACGCGTCACATCGCTTAGAGCACCTTTAAGTTACTTGTAGTATTTTATGCTGTACATTGCTTTTGCTTGTAAACAAAGGAGCCATACCTTTTCATTCTGGATTCTGAAAGCAAGCCGCTTCTTAAGTTGACTCAGCAAACACAAAATAGCTTCACCTATTCACCTTTTTTCCCCCCTGTAATGTATATCACACTGAACGGAAAACTTCCTTTTCATGCTTTGCGAGAAGAGCTCCTTTTGCAGGGGAGGCCTTCTTCTTTTTTTTCTGCTCTGCCTTCTTCTCGCCATCCTCCGCCTTCCCTTCTATTGACGTTTGGTCGGTCCTGTCACTGAGCCTCACCTTACTTGACAGGTGACAACTAGGTTTTCCACCTGTTATCACTCTATCACGCGGGGAACACACCTGCTATTGTTATGCTCTTGTTTTTCTCCGGCGTCGCCTTCTCTCTCTTGTTGGTGGATGGCGTTGCGTCACCTCTTGCATGGAGCAGGAGCCGCTCACTCCCTCTCTCTCTTTTCATTCTGTCAAGCACGCAGAGTCGGTATTAATTACCGTCTGAAACAGATACCCGACAGGGCTGTTGTTGAAAGGGTCACTCAAGGAAGATGAGTGACTGTGCTGTTAGCATGTCGCCTAGATGATGCATGATGCTTAAGGA
>JAGFZM010000135.1:921041-964960 GCA_017657215.1 Limnothrissa miodon
CACACACACACACACACACACACACACACACACACACACACACAATGCACAGATAGACACAGACTCCAGAACTACCCACAAGTCAGTATACTCCCCCTCCCTCCCTCACAAACACAATGTACTTGTTGTGCCTTTTATTCTAATTACATTATAGCTCTCATCTCAGAAAGCCACAAACATAGTCCTTACCCAGGAGGACCATGTTTTTTGAATCCTGCCTTGGTTTTTTTTTTTGTTTTCTTTTTTTTTAGTCTCTCCTTGTGAGGCAATTGGCCATTTCACAAAGCCGCCTGACCAAGTCGTGTTCAATAGCTAACAGCAGGCCATGATGATGACCATTGTCAGGTGGAACTCATTTGTATGAAAATAAGTGAATATCAAATCTGTCTGGCTCTATATGACTGTAATTTTTCTGCTAAGGCCTCGCTCTCTATTGAAAGTATGTCTGTTGTGACGCACTTCCAGTAATACTTGCACAGCAACACATATACCTGCTTTTTTGTTACTGTTTCTTTGTCCGTTTTATTTTTTTACCACGCAAACAGACTGGTGAATTCAAACACTGCAGTTAGAGTGTACAAGCACACTATAACGCACAAATGGCCCAAAGAAGTAACCCCTGACAACCACTTAATCCCATACATTCTTCTGCAGGTCACCCAGTGTGTCTAAATATGGGCAGGTTCACACATTCAGAGTTGAACTACACTTGAGGTTACAGCCCACCTCCCTCAAACACACACACACACACACACACACACACACACACAAACACACACAGACTCACATAAACACACAAACATACACACGCACACACACATATATATATACTTTAGCCCACACAGCCCCAGAAATTCTCTCGACACTCCACTGGGCGCCAAGCCTGTGAGAGCCGCTGAAATGCTTTCTCTGAGCCAGCCTCAAGCCTGCGCTAAAACCAGCTGAGGTCAGATGGCAGACAGCACACTGTTTAAGAAAATAAATAAATAAATGGATCAGGATTTTTTTTGTCAAAATGTTCAAATTTCTGCTGCTGCTGTTGTCAAAAGGCGACAAGTATACACACATTCTCTCCTTCTTTCTCTCTCTCTCACACACACACACACACACACACAGACAGACACACACAAACACACACAAATAAACACACACATGCACACATATAAACACACACATACACACACTCATTCCTGCACACACAGATTTGCGTGCATTGACGGGCTGACCCCAATTAATCTCCTGTCCGGCCATTTGCAGATAAGCGTCATCGCCTCGATTTCCTTGGTCATCCCAGTACACAACCCCCCCCCCCCCCCCCCCCCCCCCCTTCCACCGGGCATTTGTGGGAAAAAATGTGAAAGTCAACACACAGCCAATCTCTCTGCTATTTCAGACAAGCGACACGTCAGCCTGCCTTCTGTTTACTTGGCTCTCTGAGCAGCTCTGCAGATTCCTGAGCAATAAGGAAATTTAGAGCATATTTTTAGACGCGTAACTGCCATTGCCTAACATGTATATTTTTGGGCGCCATCGGTGCACTTTTCATAGACCGGCCGTCGTTGACATCTTTTGAGGTTTGAAAAGCAGAGATGGAAGATGGTTTTGGATGAGGGTTGTTGTTGGTGGGGGATGCTTTCTATGAATGGCATTGTGAACATCTGCCTCTCTCTCTCTTCAGTCTCTCCTGTTCCAAGTGTCAGTGGATTGTTAGTGTATGGGGAAATGCATACATTGAGGGTTGCCTGGACTCCATTCATGGCTCTGCCACCCTGCCCATTCTGTGGTGATCCTGTGGCAGCATACAGTATTGATGTGTGTGTGTGTGTGTGTGTGTGTGTGTATCTGTGTGTGCAACGGCTCTCATTTTTTCTCCTGTCACCACACATGACCCAAATGCATGCATGCATACACACATACACACACAAACACACACATACACACACTCTCACACATATAAACGCACACACAACGCACACAAACAGAGAAGGGGAAGGGGGAGATGAGAGAGAGAGATGTTTGACACATGAAAGTCGCCTCTCTTGACAAAAAAAAACATTCTCTCAAATAGTCACACTCTTAGGCCCTCACATATGGACTCTTACACATACACACACACAGACACACACACAAACACACACACACACAGTACTGTACTGTACACATACGCCAAAAGTATATTCAGCTCTCATTAGACCTGCATGAATAAGTAAAGCTGGATCAATGGCTCTTGGCCTGTTGGCCTCAGATCATGGGAGACCCATAATGGGACTGTTTCACCAGTGCCTTTGGGAGAACTGGAACACCAGGCAAAGCCCACGTCTGTGTCTGACATTAATACAAACACACACACACACACACACACACACACACACACACACACACACACACATATACACCCACGTGCACACACACATACACACAGGAAATCTCTTGTGGACACCTCCACAGCATGCAGGCACAATAGCTAAAGACTGTTAATACATGTTTTCATTCCTCAGGCCGTGGCAGTTCTTAAGGTAGGTGAACCATGGGAACTTAATCATGCATTTCTGCCTAAGCCTGTGATGAAGCCCTATAGCCAGTGCCTACAGCCAGTGTATAATTATGCCAGCTATCGTTGGACAGTCCCCATATTAGACAGCTGGAGCAAGAAGAGGTATGACAATGGAGAGAAAAGAACACAGTTTGCTTACAGTTTGATTGCAAGGAGTTTTACAAGATGATCTCAATAACAGACTCTTGCTTTGTCATGAAGTTTTTCTAGCGCAGGTCTCAGTTTGGAAAAAAAAATGTCCAAAGTGTAGCAATCTATCAAATCCTTCATAATCATGTCATGTATTTTCTAAACTATGGTTTTGGGAAACTGCTGCCTGACCCGTCTGCATTAGACCACAGTGCTGGTTAGCTAGCTCAACTTATTCAACTACTGTAGTTCAACTAATATCAAAAAGATAACCTTTGTACTGTGCAGTCTTACGTGTGCATGCTGTAAATGACTTTAGTAGTCTTTAACTCGTTGGCTAAATGGATGAAAATGAATCATTCTAAGTCTAACTCATCTTGCCCATGAATTCATGCACATGACGTATCTTCACCATTGGATGTACTTTTATTTTGTACATTTTATTCATGAATGGTGACACAGGTTGTTTTTCAGCGGTTTCAGGGGAAAGTACATGGGTGATTAATCACCGGACTCCTAACCTTGTAACATGTATTTATTACCTCATAGCAGTAAGGCAGGCTTTTTTGTGATGGTGAAATCAAAACAAGTCGGATAAATAGCTTTCTTCTTTATTAGCCACAATGACAGGCTCTGCTGAGGTTTGTTTTTGAGGAAGTTGCTCATGGTTTAACTAATGGTTCTTTACTAGTGATGTAGTAATGTTTGTCTGCATTTTTATCCAAAAATGGTCAAAGGTGAAGCACTAAACCATTACATTTTCTACAGTAGCTGGCAAAAAATAGCAATTTCAAATGCCAGTGGCATTTAAATGTGCTGCTTTTTCAGTAAGATCATACAACATTGAAAACTAAGGAGAACATGAGCGATTCTGACTGAACCCATTATCAGCAAGACGTCTACTGGTAAAGACATGAGTACAAAAGCAGAAAAGCAAAAGCAAAAAAGTTCCAACCTGCTGTGAGTAAAGTAGAGGTATTTGTTCATGTAAAAAATATTAGCCCACTGAGAATCTGACAGAAATAGCATCAGCATTTTTATGATGAGATTTAAGTCTTTTTTTTTTTAAGTCTCTTTCGTGCGTGTGTGTGTGTGTGCTAGTGTGTATGTGTGTGTCTCAGTGTGTGTGTGTACGTGTGGTTGTCCCATTTTTTTGTGATCCTCTTTGCCCATTTTCTATAGTCTCCCCATGGTTCCTCGCTGCCTCATCCCCTTACAGTTCCCTCCTCCCTCCGATCTCATCCTCATTTTTCCTGGGTCTGTTCTTCTCCCCTCATTCCCCCGTCCATGCTAATTGACTCTTAGCCTCCCATTCCATAATTGACTTTTAATCACACTTTTACATCATGTTTTTATATTCAAATTAATCATGTCAGTTGTGGCAGAGAGATGAGCCTCCCCCGTTCCTCTCCTCCTCTGCTCCCCTTTCTCCTTTGTAAGGCTATTGCATCTCATGCTCCAGCCATTTATCACTTTAGTAGCTTCTCTCCAGCAAAGCATTCGCTCTCTGCGCCTAGTGAATAAACAACAAGGAACAAGATTTTTTTTTAAACAATGTGCATCACTTGCTGCATTTTTCATGGCATGAATGTGAAAAATGATTGGAAAGTAATAACGTAATGGACGTAACTAGAGGCGAGATTTGATTAGTCACACTTCATCGAGAGTGTTTGGGGCGGTGCGCACTTGGCCGTTTGTAATCAATCTGATCAGAATCTGCATTTTTCCCCCCCCTAAAACCCGGATAAGACTCCCCGAAAAAAAATGAAACGTCTTGCGCAGGCTACTCCCTTATCTGCCGCCTCACAGAGTACCTGTTTTGCAAATTAGCTTTGCTATCGTCACTACTTCTCACTGACAGGAGTCTTTTTTTTATATGTTTCTCCCCCGTTGCCACAGTAATAAAAGAAGAGGTCAGAAGGAGCTGCAGCCAGTGCCCTGCCTCCAGCATTTGAAGTGCATTAGCACACAGAGGGGATGGCAGAATGAGGGGCTTATCTATTGGAGAAGCTGGCCCGCAGACACAGGGCCCTGTCAACCGCATTACTAATTTGCGGCATAATCTGGCCGAGGTGCTTGTTGTCGTCAAACGCGTAACAGACAGGGAACAACAACAAGTTGACAGTCTTGCAGCGGGTGAGAAATCCTCAGGATCCGCAGGAGCCTAGAGCAGGATCCTTTAAGGGCCCCACGTTGCATTTCAGAGTCTGAGACATCCGCAGGGCCTGCAGGGCTGGGTGGATTTCGTTTCCCTTCTCCGAATGGCAACAGCACAAACAAACCCATTCCGCTGTCTACATTGCTTGCCATCTCCCTTGGTCTTTTATTGTTTTTTTGTCTTGCTTTTTTGATATTATTTCTGGTATTCCCTTTCTTTCTTACCATCTTTCATTCATTCAGTCATCTCCATTTCTTTTGTTGTACTGTATATTCTTTCTAATCTACTCTGTATATTCTTTCTACTAGTGTTTTCTGCTCGCATGGCCTTTCTCCCTCTCTTGTCTCCTCTCCCCTATCCCTATGAGTTCTCTCATTCTGCTAATTGGCTTTTGTGTGTCTGCCCTCTGTCCTACTTTATTTTTCCCTGAGTCTGAGTCCCTTCTCTCACTTCCCCTTGCACGTTGTCGAAAAATTCGTTTGCCGCTCAAATGAGTGACGACACGAACAGGCGAATAATGACTTTTGAGACATCCAGGCCCTTGTGTTTTCCCCTCCCAACAATAATCTTTTCGACAGTCCCCTCTGGCCATCCTCGGGGAGCTGCAACAGGGACAAAGAAGAATATAGCATAAAGGGGGCACATACACACAACTCATTCCTTATTCAATAACACAATATATTTGGATTTTTATTTTAAGATGTCAGTGCGTTTTCATTTGAATTTGATGAAAAGATGTCTACAGAGCCCATATTATTTGGCTCAGTTGAAGACTCTAGACCCATTCTGTATTATACTCAGATGGAAATTGGGAAGGCTGAAGCCATATTTATTTGGACGTGTTTCATGACGTGTTTCATCAGTATAATTCTTATATTTTTATATTTGTTTCTAGAGAGACCCACTTCTTTCTAAAGGGGCAGGAGTCAGCATAAGACATTTCTGACTGTCTGACATCCAGCAATTATGTGTTGTGATGTAGACTCAGCATTATGCTTTAAGAGTAGTGTTATCACCTGTCATGGGGTCTGTAATAAAGTGTAGTTATGGAATAGCACGATAGCCCTAGTATCAGGGAAAGAAATATTGTATGAGGTAACCAGAGGTTAATTACCCAAAACTAGTTGTTATTTAAGTTTAAATTGCATAATGCTAAATACCATGGCTTCAGTGAATGCTGTCCAGTAGTTCTCTTGAAAATATATTAAATATATTACATAAATATATTAAAATCATTATGGTGGAAATTATGGCACAAAAAGTGTGGCTACCACTGAACAGAATGGTGATAAAAAAAACTCAGTGACAACTCTTGTTCAAACTGTTTTTAACTGCTTGTTTGCAGTTTGTAAAAAGCTATTAAAACATAGAACATGGGTTTGTTCTTGTGTTTAGGAAAGGTGGCTTGGTGGTCTGCTTTTGGGGTTCATGGTCATTTGATGTACACATAATCTCATCAATCCAGGATTATGCCGCGGGGAAGATTCCTCCCTCCCGATGAAGCACCGTGCTTCTCCTCTGCCATTCACCACCCGCCCTCTCAGCTAACTGGGCTCCTTCGAACAGCGGGGGGTTCTTGGCTCCGTACGCAAATCCCTTTTTTTAGCCATCTGCTCAGGCAGAGTTTGAGCCAAATTAATTTGTTTAAGAAATTTAATTTATTTAATCTTTAAAAAGTACCCATTAGCGCCTCTTCTTGCCAGCCGCTCTTTGAAGCGTATCAAGGAAAGCGGCACACCATGTGTATTTGGAGCAAATTCATTTGAGCGCTAAACTTTGATGTGCATCTACCCTGCAGCTTACAACCACAGGCTTTCACCTGAACTCCTCACCTTACCTGTGCAAAAGACTGGACTAATTAACACCGAAACACTGCCTTAGCTTGATCACCTGCACGGCATGTATATTTAACTCTCTAAGTCTCATTGCGAAACGCCGCTCTACCTGGATTTAAGGCTTAATAATTAGCTTACCATCCTCAACTTCCATTCACTCTCATTCGGGGACTGTAAAAATCTGTCCCGGCAAAATCTCTTTTACCTGGCCTTAAGACCCAACTAATTATCCTGCCGGAACACTCACTCACCTGGGCTTAAGGCTCATCTAATCGGCCTTAGGGTTGCCTTTCCCTCTTAATAGTAAGACTCATCACCCTTAGCCTCGCCCGAACCGTGTTCAAAGACTCCTTTCAAGTAACAGACTTTGTCCTTCTCGCATGAATGACATTTGAAAGCGGTAGTTGGAGGAACGTCTTCATTTTTTTCTGGAGTGCCGTGCGAGGCTCAGATGTTATCTCTGGTGTGTTGTCTTTTAGGGAGTGAGTGGTGTGGGTGGTGGTTTGGGGGGAGGGGGGTCTGTTGGTGATGAGAGCCCACCTTACCCTCACGCTCTGGTAGCTTAGTTTGCTTATCTCCACAGTGAAACCAACATCAGACCGCAGTCCTGCAAGTACAGGAGAGCTGCACAAGCTTTAGAATACTTTCTTTGGGAAAACACATCAAGGATGCATTTAAAAACATCATCTTGTGAGCATCAGGTCAGAGGAAGGGTGTTTTGGCAGTCTTTTCACAGACCTGTTTTTTATTGAAGAAAGTGGATTGAGAGATCCAAGGTTATGTTTTCTCTGTCGAGGAAAGGCCTCAAATGGATGTGGAGTTCGTTTTTTGTAAAGCTTTTCTTGCAAAATCTGATTCTGTCCATTAATAGAGAGACGTTTGGTGCCAGTGAAAGCAAAGGCGTATTCAGTCGCTCAAAACCACTCTGAATATGGCAGTTTTCAATGACTCTTCACAGAGCTCTCTGTGTGCTCTGTGAAGAAATGTTATCAGTGAGCTGATAGACTGTCTTCCTCTTTTTAAGACTAGCCCAGACAGTTTTTTGTGCACGTTTGGGTTTTCGAGATGGTCTTTTTTGAGGATAACAAATTTTGTTCCAGGCTTTGAATATTAGATTTTCTGTTGATCCAATAGAAATGACAGCATTCCTCTCAATGGAAACTGATATCTGTCATTGGATTTATACAGGGCTTCTAATGGGATTCTTATAGGATTTCTGGTGGGATTTTTTTTTTCCAAAATGGGATTTCCAGGAGCCTTGGACAAAGATTGATAGAATATAGTAAAGCTATGTAATTTCTTACACGTTTCATAGAGTTTCATCTCACATTGTGTTATATTAAGTACATTGTTGTACTGTATGTTGAGGCTTTAAGCATAATTACACTGTATGTGGGCAGATTGTGCACTGTGATGTGTTGTCAAGAGGTGTGACTTTTTACTCTCTTTTCTTCTTTTAATCACTCTCATATCTCTGTGTCTGTTTTTGTGTGTGTGTTCCCTTGTGTCGGAGCTGTGCCCGCTACACTGTTGGAGTCGGCTGTGAACTGCAGCTGCAGCGATGGTCCACTGTGGTGTGGCAGGATATTGTTATCATGTGCTTTGAAGCCAACAGGGTTGGGTTGAGATAAGGGGCCGTGTGATGTTGCCTTGTAAAGATGATGCTTTTCTCCTGTGTGTTAGCAATGGGTGTTTCAGAATCTGAGGGAGAAAGTAAGCGAGGGACACACACACACACACACACATATATATTAGAATCAGTTTTATTGACCAAGGATACTTGCATACACAAGGAATTTGACTTCGCAACAAGGACATCCAACAGTATACTTACATAAAGTGCAAGAGGTACTATGGATATATGATGGGCATCAAGACAATAGAAAATTTAGACAATATACATAGACTGCTATCAACACAATATACAGATAATAAATTATAGAGAAATTATAGAGTTATATATTTGCAACTTTTTGACTTTTATGCAATGGCCTGCTGTCACACTATTTTCAGCCTCACAGAAATCTCACCTTTCTCATTCTCAATTCTGTGTGGTTGTGCTGTGCATACCCCTGCAGGTTATAATTTGGCTGGGGAGTTTCAGTCGAAGCCTCTGTCTCTTTGTCTGTGTGTGTGTGTTTGTCTGTGTATGTGTGTGTGTGTGTGTGTGCGCATGCCTTTTCTGCTCTACCACTCTACCACTACAGCTGAAACCAACTGCAAAATAATGCCTCAGTGTTCTGGACATTCCTTTGAATTTTGTAAGACAGGGTGGGAGGATTTCTTGAGCGTTACACACACACACACACACACATTCCAAGAGAGACCAGGGAATGCTGCCTGTCAGGAGTATCTCTATGTGGCTGCTGACACATGTGTAAGTCAGCTTACCTGTCCAGAAATGCCATGCTCTCGCTTCATTGATTTTAACATGTAGCTGAAACATGCAACAGCATGGGTGGGGCCCACATAGGGGAGAGGAAAACAGGACTAGACTATGTATTTAACCCCCCCCCCCCCACACACACACACACACAGACAGAACACAAAGAAAAAGGGGAAGCTGTAGGGTAAGTCGCAGATGCTGATTTTTGTAAACACTGCTTTACCCTTTGGCCTCCTGTGTCAGGCTTGGAGTTCACTCGAAGCTGATCTTTGACCTGCTGAAGATTTGAGCAAATCCCCAGCATTCCTGGTCTCAGTGAGGCTGCTCAGGTTGTAGTGCACTCAACAGGAGTCAAACATGTGCGGGCCTGGGCCACTAGTGAACCAAGTCAGATGAAATTTGAGATTTGGGTCCTAAAAGAAGAAAAGAGAGAGAAAGAGAGAGAGAGAGATGGCATGCACTCAACTTAAGGACAAACTGTTGGTAAGCGCTGATGGTTTTATTTATTTATCCGACATTAACACATCTCAAGTCACGGCATCGTCGTTGGGTACAAAGTGGCATGTCTGCCAGAGGAACAGAGAGTAAAGATCTGTGAGGCTGACGAGAGACGTGTTTATGTTTGTTAATGAGAGGAGAAATCTGACAGACACAGTGTGTGTGTGTGTGTGTGTGTACGTGCAGGGGGGTATGTGGGAAAGGATGAGGAAGAGAGGGATAGAGAAATTGGGGAATAAACAGAAAGGGGGAGAGAGAGAAGATGTTGGAGGAGTTTTAGGCAAAAAATGTTGAAACGGAGCTTGTGAGTCAGAGGCGAGTCAGCATGCATCAGGAATAGAGAGTCAAATTTGAGTGGATTTTAAGCGTAGAGGAGGAGTAAGAGAGGGTGTGACAGAAAAGAAGGCAGAGCGAGAGAGAGAGAGAGAGAGAGAGAGAGAGAGAGTTGAAGAGGGAGTAAAAGCAGGATGTGTTGAGACAGGGAAGGGGAAAAAAAGGTTCATTTTGTTTATGATGGTAGGGGACAAGTGGTGGGAAAATCAAAACTCTAAGATGAGAAGACCTCCTCTACTGATTAGCCATTGAGCGTGGTGCAGCAAGCAAATCAACATCCCTAAAACTCTTTAACTCTTTCTCTTCCCATTACAAGTGTTTGTCTTTTAAATATGAAATCTCTTTGACAAGCAAACATATCAAACACAGTATTAACTTATTCCATTGTTATATATCCGGGCCATTGTCATTCTTAGTAACTATTTGATCTCACACCCTCGATTGTCCTCAAGGACCAATTAGTTTTTAACTGAGATCATATAAAATGCAGAAAGAAGCAAAATAATGGCTGTGTTAGCACTATCTAACTGTAGGGACTAAAAGTAAATAGGCTGCCATGATGACCAAAGGAATGATGGGCAATTTGAAAGAGAAAAAGAGAACAACGACACATGTTTTTGTAGGTGAGCAGTGCATTGTGGGTAAGCCTGTGCACAGGAGCTGGCCAAACAGGAAGCGTGTGATGGGCACCGGCTCAGGGTCCAGTCAGGGAGTGTTTGTGAAGGATATCCTGTGCTGAGCAGCGAGAGGGCAGCCTGATAAAGTCAGCCAGACATCAGCACATAAGGGCATCCTCGCGGGCAGATACCGCCAGGGGCCTCCGGAAGCACTGGGAAGGCCAGGCATCAGCTCTTGTCAGGCTGTCTTTCTGTTTATCTACTTCTCCCCCTCTCTGTCTGTCTGTCTCTCTCCTCCCTTTCTTGCACACATAATCATACACACACCGAAACACACACACACACACACATACACACACACACACACACACACAGACAGACATACACAGACACAAAGTTGAAATAAGGTGATGACACATGAGGCAAGTTTTGAGTTGATGCCGTCAGACAACCACATGACCAGTTTCCTTCATTTTGATCCGATGATCACAACAATTTGCCAAATTCTGATTAAAGTTCCCCCGAAAAAGTCATCCAATATTGGGCTTTTTGAACCACCGGCAGAACGAAACGTTGCCTAGCAACTTTGCTCAAAAAGTTGCCTTGTGTATCAGCTGAAGAGGAAGAGACTTAGTAAACAAGTGTTGGAATTAAAGACAGAGAAAGAAAACATAGGATGGGGGTGTGAATGAGAGACACACAGCAGATTTTCAATTGACCTTGTTAAGACATAACAGAACCTAACTGATGGCTGGCCTGGAAAACACAACTGAAATGGCATTTCCAAGTGTGCCTGCTGTTACTTAATGAGTGTGTGTGTGTGTGTGTGTGTGTGTGTGTGTGTGTGTGTGTGTGTGTGCACGCATACTTCCCATTGTCACAACCTTTAAAAAAAAAGAAAGAAAAAAAAAACCCAGACGAATGTGTTGAGATCCAGACATGTTGCGACATCTCAGCACTGTCTGAGGCGAGGAACACCAACAGTTCTAGGTTGCTAGGGTGGCCTTCTTCGAACACGACAGGCACCTACCCACCACAGCCAATTAAAAGAGCCACAGAATGCCAAAGGAGCCAATTAGGGTCCGCCTTGTGTTCTGTGGAACCCATTAGGGTGTGTGGAGAAACATAAGGGCCGGTGATAATTGTTATGGAACTGCGACAGGAACAGATGAGACAGCTCAGGGAGAGGTCCTTAGAGACACAGGGGTGAAAGTGTGGGTCTCTGTGCATGCTTGCATGTGCGTGTGTGTGTGTGTGTGTGTGTGTGTCTGCATCAGTGTGTGTGTGTAGGATGTGTGTGTTGTGTGTGTGTGCGTGTGTTTTAAGTGTGGAGCTGAGGGATTTGACAGATTTAGTATCTCCAGATGCTGTCTTTTGGCCTAGGACATCTTGGAATCACCTGCGGGAAGATTTCTCTTCGTCTCTCTCTCTCACTCCCCCACTCTTCCCCTTTCCCTTCATCCCACACTCCTCCACTCACACCCTCCCCCCCCCTTCATCCCTCATTCCTTCTTGCATTCTTTCTGTCTCGCTATCTTTCCCTTTCACTCATCTATTACTTGGAAGTAGCTTACAAGTCTCAGTGCACAGTAAGAATTTACGTGTGCGTGTTCATTTGAAGGCTGTTGGATTGGCTCAGCATCAGTAGGGTGTTGTTGGGAGCACACGAGCGAAGGCGCGTGCCTTGTTTTGGTAAATGGGAAAAGTGCGTGCAAACGCTCCCTCAAATTAGTCTTAATCACTACTACAAACATTCACTGGAAATCATTGGGAAATGTTTCCCTAAGGCACTGCTTGTTTGTGTTTTCAGGCCATTTTCTTTCTGGCTCTTTTTTCGAGCGCTACCGAGCGCACACGTTTTCGCCGTGGCAACCTAAAGACGCAGCCAAAAGGGTCTGATTGGGTCTGATTGGAGAGGCTTTACCTTGTGTGGAGAGTTTCATCAACTCCTTTCAAGATCAGCGGGCCTGTGGCTACTGTATGGAACCTAAGTCATGAGTAGACTGTGCAGCAGTCAGAGCAGAAGAGAGAAGGGAGTGTGTTTTACCGGAAATATTTTTAAGCAGGATGGAGAATAGAATGGTTGTGCATTTATGTGCATTTTGCAATGGTGCACACTCAAGTGTTCCCAAGTGTTACACACGCACACATACACACACACACACACACACACACACACACACACACACACACACGCACGCAATGAACTCATTGAATCTCCAATGATATTGCCTCACAAATAGTTCCGGTGCATCTCCCACATACACTCGGTAAACAAACACATCAAACACATTTGTAATCAACTGTATTCAGTCACCAACCCCACAGCCAGACAAGTACTCTTTTCTCGTTCACAAACACAGACACACACACACACACACACAACATAGACACACTCCAGTTATCTGTCTCATTCAATTAGCACATTCCGTCTCCTGCCATTAAAAAAAAAAAACGCAGACAGCCGTGAGCTGGTCGCCGTCGGCAACGGCAAGTAGCCTGTAGCCACCATAGCGGCACGTCTTCAATTAGTTCTGCCTGCCTGCCCTCTTTCTCCTCTCTCTATCTGTCTCTTTTCTTTTTTTCACCTCCCTTGCTGTCCTTTCCTCTCAGACCTGTCTCAGCTCATCTACAGCCATGTTCGACTGAACACTCAACATTCACTTTATTACAGTTCTCAAATTGAAATGCTATGTTGTTGGCTTTGGTTGTTCCCTGTTCTGTTTGCGTTTGTTGGCTTTACAATCCATCCCCTCTCCGTTCCATTTGCCTTCTCCTGCGTTCGCAAATTATGTACATACAGATTGTGTGGTTGTCTGCTTACAGCAAGAATTGGGGGACGGGGGGGGGGCGGTTGTGGGGACGGGGTGGTAATTTTTTAGATCACTTCCCTCCGCAGCACCAGGGCTGCTTCCGAGCGAGTCTATTTCAGTTGCAGCCAGTGTAACAAGACCAAGGGGACCAACTCCACACAGTCCCAACCTTGTCATTATCATGCCACTGCCACTAAATGCGATTAGGGTGGAGGTCAACAGCTTTTTCTCCATGCTAAAACAGTGCACTAACTGCAGGGAAGGAGGAGAGAGAGAGAGAGAGAGAGAGAGAGAGAGAGAGAGTCTGTAATAGGGAAACAGAGTGTGTGTGTGTGTGTGTGTGTGTGTGTGTGTGTGTGATAGAGTAAGAAAGAGAGAGGGAGGGAGCAGAAGAGAGCAGTGTAAACATACAGCACAAGTTGCCTTAATTAGTGGACTAGAGACATCTATGTCTTTGTGTCTGTCTGTAGTCTCTGCAGCCTCTCACCACAATGGAAGTCGGTTTCACACACACACACACACACACACACACACACATACCACACACACACAAACATACCACACACTCAGGATGCAAAATGCCTTGCGGCACCAAACTGCTGTCAAGACCCAGCAGAAGGAAAGGAAAGTATCACCCTTAAGGAGGTCTGACTCTGCTTTGTCCACAATTAAAATCTCAAGCTGTTTGTCAATTACTATTGATTTTGATGAGCGACACCAGGTTCATTACCACAGGCAAGAGCAGAGGCAAATGACATCCAAACAGATAGATAGAGAGAGAGAGAGAGAGAGAGAGAGAGAAAGAGAGAGAGATTTTGAACAGGGCTGAAGTTATAGCTGCGTTGTTTACCATCAGTGGGGCTCTGAATAGTCATACCATGTCTGCCTAATTTGTTTAAATGCCAGCCGAAGATGAACCCGACTTCTCTACTCAGCGTCTGTGAAAGGCAGCAAATTAGAGAGGCCCTCTTTTTTGCATCGAGGAGGGCCCTGGGAGACCGGAGAAACACACACAGACATACACACATATACACACACACAGGCCGACTAACACACACACACACTCTCACACAACACACCATCAGAGCAGCACACACGCAGGCGTGTGAGCTAAAACATTCACACAGACACACACACACCACGCATATGGATGTACACACACACTCACACACACACATACACACAAATCCTGGCTTCTGGGGGACGGGAGATATAGTGCGGCACAAAAGCAGAGCCAAATATCTTGTTGGAATTATGAAGAATGGACGAGATAGAGAGGAAGATAATGGCGGAAAAGATGGAGGCACTGGGGTGAACAGAAGAACAGTGAGAGGGTGAACAGAAGAACAGTGAGAGAGGTAGTGTGGGGATGGAGAGAGAGAGATAAAAGACAAGAGATGGGTGAGAGTGGGAGCATAAAATGGACAGATTGAGCCTGGGAGAGGCAGAGAGAGAGAGAAAAAAATATCAGTGGTTGGCTGATGGAAAAAGTGCAAGAACGTTGTGCACTTGTGTGCGTGAGTGTGTATGTGTGTGTTAGTATGAGAGAGAGAGAGAGAGAGAGAGAGAGAGAGAGAAAGAGGGAATGTGTATTTGTGTGTGTGTATGTATGTGTGCATGTGTGTGTGTGAGAGAGAGAGAGAGAGAAAGGGAGAGGGAATGTGTGTGTGTGTGTGTGTGTGTGTGAGAGAGAGATAGAGAATGTGTATTTCTGTGTGTGTGTGTGTGTGTGTGAGAGAGAGAGAGAGAGAGAGAGAGAGAGAGAGAGAGAGAGAGAATCTGTATGTGTGTATTTGTGTGTGGCCTCGAGATGAGGCTGGGTGGGTTCACATCCATTAGTCCTGACAAATCCCTCTCTCTATCATTGTCTCCCACTCCGTCTCTGCTCTCCCTTCCTCTCAATTCGCAAGTTTTTTCCCCCTTATTTTGGGCTGAATTTCTGTCTCTTCAATATTCTGCTCTGGCCTGTAGAACTCATGATGACTACAGGCAATAGCAGGGCTTTCCTATATCAAGTCTATATGCAAATTGCTCTGTGATACCTTCATATGCATTTTGTTTTTGTTCACACAGAGTAATAACTGAAACCATATTATTTCCAGACAGGAAGAAAGCATGCAAATTAAAACATGCACACACACACATACACACACACACACACACACACACACACACACACACACACACACATGCACACACACACACACACACACACACTCATACAGACGCATTCACACATTTACAAGTCCCCAACACCCCGGCTTCCTCTATCTTCAGTTGCTGCAGCTATCAGTTGGGAGACCATCTTGAGATTATCGCTGATTGTGCCTATTGACAGGATGCAAGCCCCTCCTATAGCTTCCTTGTTTATATTCCAGACTGTCAGTGTAATCTCTGTGTCTTATAACTCCCCAGAGAGCAAACAAACAACACGGTGTAGTGAGATGAATCAGTGGACCTAGAATTATGAGTCATTTAAAAAAAAAAAAAAAAGCAGATTAAAGTTGTGGCCAGTGGACATGCTGACTGAGTCTGTGAGTCGAGGAGTCTATTAAGGGACGAGAATCTGCGGAGGGAAGGGCACGGACTGTAAGAGTTTATAACTTTTACAAGCCTCCAGAGCAGTGAAGATGTCAAACGGCTCTTTTATCAGCTTAAGCTATTAATTGAAGTGAACCTGTTTCCTTCTTGCTTCAAGGCCATTGCTTTGTTTTTTTATTCTTTACCCTGTCTTTTCTGTGAGCTGAAATATACTGCTCGGTGTTACTTTTTAGTAATCCACCGGCTTGTGCATTTACCTCTCATCCCTCCCTGCCTTTTTTTGAGAGTAGGGAGAAATGGCGCAGTGCAAAGCCTTGACGCTTAGCATTCACCTTAGCATGTGTCTCATCTCTCCAGATAAAGATAAGTAACACAGCAAGTGGAAAAGAAAGAACGAAAGAAAAAAAATGCTTTAGGCTAATTTAGCACACGTGCCGGCTAAAAAATAAAAGGCAGCATCGTACTTGACGAACTACAGCTGCCCACGTGGCATGCGTTGGAAGTCTGCTGCAAAAGAAGAAACCACCCCGGGCATTAGATCACACTGGTGAGGGTGCTGGGATGCGCAATTCATGTTTCTGCATCCATCCGCGACTGGGGAGCACGCCAGCATTGCTGTACTGTAAAGATCTGGAAAAACAAAAGCTTTCAGATGAAATAAATAAATAAATAAATAAATAACTCACTGGATATTCTGACACTTTGACAGTCTGCATTTGCTTGCTGGCTGCTTGGCTGGTTGGTTGGTTGGTTTTGAGCAGCGGTGGCCACGCATTCCTTTGCGATCCCATTTTGATCATCTGAATGTACTTTTCAAAACCACGCACCAGTGTGCAGCAAGGCCGGAGTGCTGGAATGGTCGGAGGGTAAGCAGAGGGCAAGGGCACCGAGGTGTGAGAAATGGGCGGGTCGGTGGGGGGTGGTCAAGCCTGTTGGAAACCAGCTGATTTACACTCCGACTTGTGTTTTTAAGGCCAACAGCAGCTGCTGGCATTGCCCCCCCCCAGGCTCCGGGCCCTCCCTTAGGTCTACCCCTCCTCTCCTCCCCCTCACTCCCCTTCCTCTCCTCCAGGGGTTGTTGAGTTCGTGACAGTGACAGCATCAGTCAAGGGCGTCAGGGGTCATGCCATTCTTCCACTCTACACACATACACACACACACACACACACACACACAGACACACAAAAACACACAAACAAATACACACAATACACATACAGACACCCATACACACATATACACACACAGACACACACACACACACACACACACACACACACACAGACACAGACAGACAACAACAGCCCACAGGCTGGGTCACCAACAGTAATCCAATAGGGGTCTCAGGTGGCGAGGGCCCCTGCCGGCTCCTCCATCAGCGGCTAAGAGTGCTGACCTCTCCGAGTGCTGCCTCTGTGATGCTGCAGCACCAGGGCGTCTGTGAGGTGTGTGAGGAAGAGGAAGGGGAGGTGGAAAAGGAGGAAGGAGGAGTGAAGGAGGGATGGGGGGTTGGGGCGGAGGTGGGGTAAATGGTTGGGTAAAGCGATGAAGAGGCACTGCCGGTTGCAGGCTGTATAAATGTTGCAGTGGCCTGTGCCCAGTGTGTACTTGTGTGTCTGTGTGTGTGTTTGTTTGTTTGTGTGTGTGTGTGTATTTGTTTCTGTGTGTGTATGTGTGTGTGTCTTTTAAGTTGGGATAAGTGAACAGGAGAAAGGAGAAAATGAAAGATATTGATTGTGTGTGTGTGTGTGTGTGTGTGTGTCTTGTGTCTTTGTGTTTTCTGGACTGTGCTTATGTGCGATTGTGAGATTTCTGAACACACACACACTCAAACACACACACACACGTGCCCTTCCCCCTGTGGACAGTAGAGAATGGATCGATGGTTCCAGCGGTAGAGCAGTGATGGCTGATTCCTCTAACACCCAGCTAAAGCTCTGCAGCCAGCCCACCTGTTACCAAGGGCATAGAACTGACAGTGAGATTACTACACCTCCCCTCTCCTCTTCCCCTCCACACACACACACACACACACACACACACACACACACATTGAAACACACACTCTGAAACACAAATCAAATCACACCACAGCTCAAAAAAGGAAACTGGGATCCTCGGTTGTTCTTATTGTGGCAAAATGAGCATTTCTGTACAGGAGCAACCACCAGCACACACACACACACACACACACACACACACACACACACACACACACACACACGCACGCACACAAAAAGCTTAGCTCAATGTAGGGCAGCTCAGACCGTGCCTCTACCTTTTTACCCCTGCTGTTCCTTTAGCCTTTGGTAAGGCTTGAAGTGAATGAATCACTATTTAATCACGGACAGTTTGCCCCGACACCACAGACCACAGCCACCTGGCCCCGCCACGCAGCCAGTCAGCTAGGCGCCGGAAAAAGGGACTCCGCTTCGGAGGTGGGGTAAGGTGATGAGTCTTCGTAATCAGAGCACGATGCACTTGTCACCTCGGTAATCAGCGGCCGCATCGACCAGACTCACCAGGGGGAAGGCTGCAGACGTAGTTTAATAGCAGCCTTGTGCCGGTTGATCCATATGTCATTATAACCGCATAAGTGTGTGTGCTAAAGGTCGTTCATTATCTCCTTGAACGTGACTCACATATGTATGAGGAGCAAAATGGCCACCTCAGCCTCCTGCGTACGTATACACTTCTATCTGTCCATGCTTGAGAACTTTTCCATTTTTATGTATGTACGTATTTATTTATTTATTTATTTATTTTACAGTCATAATGCTGGCACAGATTCCGTTTTTTCCCCTTTAGTTATGTTTCCTCTGCTCCTCTCTTCGGGAACAGCTGCCGGCTCTCTGCACGTCGCTCTTCCTCCGAGGCACATCCATCACTCTCTCTCTTTTCTCGTTCTCCACGGCCATCAGTCACTCTGTAATTCAGCAGTGGCCTTGCTCTGACCTAGGAGGCCCTAACCTAATAAGCTATAGGTAATACCAGACTGAGTTGTTGTGTTTTTTTTTCTGGCTGCTGATTCAATTTGGCCATTGCTGAAATGTTCATCTGGCTCCTTCTGAATCGACTTTTGCTCTGGTTTCTCGTTCTTTTGTTGGATGTTCATTACTAGCGCTTAGTGCATATTGGCTGCACATGAAAATGTTCCGAGTGTCATCTTAGTTAGTTTTATTTACTCAGCGGTCTTTATTCTATTTTGTGTCAACAGTGTATTGACTTGTCTTGTTTGGCATCCATGTTATTACAGCCTATCTACACACAAAAACATATCATTATGGACCGTCTTGCAATTGCACAGTCAAAACACTGGCGGCAAAAGCGCTTGCAGACAATTGTAAAACACACACACACACACACACAGCCATGAACATGCAGGGAGCACATTACCCTAACCTTGTGTGACAGACTGAGACATGCATGGTCTCACACATACCCACACAGAAATCCACACGCACAAGAACACCCACACACATCCACCCTCGTGCTCAGACACACCCTGTGCACATACAAACATACACTGACATCTCGGTGACATGTGGAAGCCTGGTAGCTGAGTGTAACCGATTTGCATGGCCAACAGCAGCCATCACACACGCTCCCAAGGGCTCCCACGCGCTGCAACGGGCCCCCTGCTGCGGGCGATTTTAGCTGCAGACAAGGTAGAAATGTGCAAAAAAAAAATTATCATGACTCTGTCACGCGATGCACTAGTTCCCTGCAAAATGACTTGTTGAGCTTCAGTGACTATACAGATTTCTGTCCTCCTCACACGGAATCCAAAACGCAGGGTGTCGCAAGGTAAAGAAAGTGCTTCACCGGAATAAGGGCGGTGAAATACAGCCAAATGAACATAACGTTGAGAGCAGACGAATGAATAATTGTCATAAACTTTGCAAAGTGGATTTATAACAACAATAGGGACTTATCCTATTCCTTATTCCTATTATACTATTATGGTTTATCCTGTTCATTTATTAACAGCTTGTTGAACAGACCGCTCTATGGCAATTTCAGCGAACCGCTAACCAAACACGTCCTCTATTGATCCCCTGGTCAGATGGATGGTGAATTGGTCGCTCCATTTGTTAGCCTCTATCCATAACTCACTCGGCCTTCAAACCATTGGACACGGGGCTGATCATCCCACAAGTTCGTTAATCACCAGCGTGGTCGATAGCTATCGGACAACACTCCATGGAGTGCCTTTTTAAGTAATCGCGAAGATGTTGCTCCGGGGTCCGAGGGAGACAAATGGATGCTGTCCGACGGGGCAAAACCGGACCATTTGCCGAATGAATGATGCCAGTGGCATAATCGGAATGCTGGCCAGGATCCAGGGCCAGGCTGACAGCGGGAAAAGATAGAGTGGTAAAGTAAACAAAAAAATAAGTAATAATTACAAGGATTACAGCAGCATGAGCAATGTGCATCACACAATGCGATTAAACTGACAAAACCAGACGTGCGGCTCCAGGGAGCTGGTCCAAATGGGACGGAGTGGTGGCTGATAACACTGTTTTGCAGACACAAAAAATGACGTGCATTACAGAGAAGCCTAGATTTCCCATCAGTGTCACACAGAACAATAGTGGAGGAAAGAATGGTAGAACTGGAGCATTTACAAGAGTTAGGTTCAAAAATTTTATCACAGACATAAAGCTGTTGTGCTGGTGGTTATGCGTGGACGTAAGCCTTCGTGTGTGTGTGTGTGTGTGTGTGTGTGTGTGTGTGTGAGAGAGAGAGAGAGAGTGATTTACATTTTCTGTCTCGTCTTGCAGTGATTTGCCATGTCATATATTTGCACTGTTCATTCTAGGGCTGAATTCTTCATTCGTCTTTGACATGATATTGTCTAGCAAACGGGAAGGACCTGAAGAAGTCGAAGCCTGTCTGACACTCTTGGATGCTCTTAGCTTGTGTATCCTGAGGGATGCTTGGTCCTTCCTGTAAACACACTGCTTTTGCTACTTAATAAGGCCTTCAGGAATTGACTTGATTTCAACAATGATTACAGTCCATGTAAACAAGGCAGATGAAAAGGAATCAGCTTGTGAAATGTGGAACTCTTTTTTTTATTTCTTGTGCACTCACAAAGCCGATTTGGATGCTGCTGCTCAACAAGTTTAAGCCTTAGGGAAATGATTTTTATTTATTTTTGTAGAGACTTGCACCTATGTTTAACTACCCATTTCCTGACTCGTGGGGATTTTTTGTGGGTGTTGGGGAAAGTGTGAAAATGCCTCAAGCACAGCCTGTTCTTTCAGAGCCCAAAACCAAATGGCCGATGTAACTGTTAGAACGTGTGGCTTTGGCCATTTTTCTGCTTTTTTTGTACCCATTTTGAGTTTTTTTTTTACCCAAGCACCCTTTTCTCCAATTGTAACAATATGTCGGTGCACTTATTACGTTAGAAGCCTGCCTTGGGTAAAGTCACAAGGTTCAAATCAGAGAAATGGGCACTTATCCAGGCAGCAGACTTGGGGAAGGACATGATGCTGTGTTTGATTCATTTGAATCGCATGAAGCACAATTACAGAAGCTTTTATCCTTCTATCCCCACTGTTTTGTTCAATATATTAAGTAACTAATAGTAGAATATCTTGTATCCCTCAAGGCTGGGTCTACATAATAGTCGCTGCAGGTTCTCAGATCAGTGGCAATGGATCTTAGTACTAATCACAGCACTAATTCCGGCTGCAATCGTGCATCTGCTTCTGTGTTTGTTATTCAGTTATCAACATCTGTAGTGTTGCCAGGAATCTTTTGAATGTGGTGGAGTTTGCATCAAACACACACACATACACACACAAACACAAACACACACACATATTTACCCGCTCAAGTGCGATCAGTCATTCACTCTTTCAAATAAGAGATCCTCTCACACAGCTGCAGTCAGGTGATGTCTGTAGTACAGTCTCTGGGGCACTGGTTCAAGCTGTGTGTACATGCTAAAGCACGTAGTTGGGGTAGGAAAGATGAGAACAGAAAATAATCTCTTTTTCCTCCTTTCTCTCTCTCTCTTTTTTTCTTGACAGGAAATTGCCAATTACCATCCTGAGGGGGTTTAACCCCCCCACCCCACCCAAAACCTTCCCTCTACCAAATGCCTCACTGTCTCCATCGCCTTATGGACCTTGAGACCTGTAGAGAGCAGTGCTTCTGATTGGACATTCCAGCCATCCGTCCCTGGAGGACACAATTGGTGAGTGTGATAATCCCCCTCCCTTTCCTCCTTATCCTTGGCTGTCCACATGTAACAACTCATTGGTTTGCTGCTTTGCATTCAACGAAGCAGGAGACAAAGCAACCCTCCCCCCCATAACACAAAGAAAAAGATGCTCTGTGTTCTTGCCAAACACCAAAGATTTATTTGCCATTTTAGCTAAGTGCTGTTTTGCATCAGCAGCAATATACCATGTTGCCGTCAGGAGTGTTGACATCAGGCATCATCGGTATTAGCAGTGGCAGCCATTTGGCAGGCCTGTAGCAACAGCTCTCTCTAATCCACTCCACTCCGTCCGCCCCGGTTCTGGTTCACCAGAGAACAGACACCTCTGGGATGGACCGGGTCCAGTCCCGACACTTCCCTGGAACCGGGGCGGATCCATTCCGAAGTCAGGCACCACTCAGGAAAGATGGTAATGAAGAGTAAAGCTTGTATTATCCTCCTCCTCCCTTTATCTCACAGTAATGCCCCAGTGTTTTGTAATTCTACTCAGACACCGTTGTTCTGGGAGGTGCGGTGCTGCCGCTAGTCTCACGGTCCTGATACATTTCTCAGAGGTGACTCAGCTGTACCGCAAGCTAATTTGAACTAGCACACTCCTCAGATATATACTAATACAATTGAGGCAGGACACTTTAAAGCAGCAGCTTAATGTGATGCTTCTAAGCAAAAAAAAAAATCAATCTGCATAATGATAGTGTTGTTATGCCTGACTCCATTAGAAAGGATGGCATTCAAAAACACATCAAGGCTAAGTTCAGCACTCTACGTCCATTTCATAGAATACTGTTGAGACCAGGTTATGCACATTTTATGTACATGTATATATGAAAACATCACTTTAGAAGAAAGTAAATGCTAAATAATACATAGGTCAATGAATGCATATGGATCTCATGCATCAACAGAGACCTACGTGTGTGCCCTGGGAAGGAGAGAAAAAGACGGAGGGGGATGTTTCCTCAGCTGTGGTATTCAATGAGACAGGTGTAGTGTAGGTAATGGGACAAGGCTTGGAGGAGCCTTTTGATTCCGCGTGGAACATTAGTAAGGGGGCTTCTGTTGGCAAGGCAACGCGAGGCACCGACAAGTCACCTTATTCTGTCAGAGCACAGTCTATTTAACATGGCTGGTCAGGCATATCACATTAAAGATAAAGGAGCTTTGGTGTGTGAGATCACCACCAAATACAGTATGTCCATGTTTTATTGGATCATCTCCCATTTCATGATGCCATGATTTGAACATAAAAGTCTTATAATTTAGTAATTGGCTTGAGCCTTGAAGTCTTTGACAAATGCTTACAAATTGCTACAAATATGCTCAGACTTATATACTAATGATTTTCTTCACCACTATAGACTTCATGAATTCAATTCAAGTTTAGGAGAGGTGAAAGAAACACATCCTTAAATATGATAAACCTACCTACCCTGCACACATCAATCATCTTGTTTAAGTCCTCAAAATCCCTCTGAACTCCCTTTAGAATGTGTATTTGTAGCGAGAAGCTATGTGGTTAAGTGGCTATGACCTGCCACGTACGCAGCAGCCTGTCAGTATCTCCATGTGGACTGAACGTTTGCCGGAAGTGCTTACGCCATCCTGTCACGGAGGTGACACCAAATCGATCCTGCAGGCTTGGCTTTTTTTTGTGTTCTCGGGCAGCTACCCTGACAAAGGCGATCAATGGTCACTGAGGCCAAGCCACAGGAAGTGTCACTCGGCCCGCCGCGTGAATGGCCATCAAGACTTAACAAATTGATCCGGCGCCCCATTGGTTTCCCTCTCCCTCCACCCAGTTGCCTGACACAGTGGGCGCACGTGGCACTTCCGTCGAACTTTAAGTGGCACTGGCTCAACCTACACTCGGAGGCTTGTTTTTCTCTACACAAACCACACACAGACACACACGCATCACGTGCACACATTGAAATTAAACATATGTTTAAACATGTATTTACAATTTCTACAACACAATGTTCCTGATTAAAATCGGTTGTTTTCACTTTCATCAACTACTATATGTTTGAGGACAGACTGTGCAATCACACAACTGTTAAAAAAATCCTTGATTATCACAACCAAAGGGTCACATTTCACACCATGTGCTGTCTCGATTTTCCTTTTTTTTTCTCTCTCTCTCTTTCCTAATGGCCAGTGCGCTGCTTCAAACAACCTCTGACATGCTTTTAAAGAGATGAGTTCACCTTACTTATTCAAGTGGCTCCCTATTGATTTTGAAGCAGCAGCAGTGGCAGGCACAACAGTCATCAGGTAATAGCCCCTCATAGTCCCCCCCCCCCATTCCCTCCCCACCACCGCACACCACCCCACCCCACCCCACCCCCAGTGTGAGCTTCTGAAGGTTAAGAAGCTGAGCCTGTTAATGTTACTGAAGGGTCAGTTTAAAAAACATGAGTGGTAGCAGAAGAAGAGAAGGAGAGAGGAAGATGAGGCAGAAGAAGAAGTGAAAGATACCGAAGATGTTGACAACAGTAGAAAATGGAACAATAGCCATGATGGCGTGGAAGGGAAATCAGTGTGGAAAAATGCATGCTAATCTGGAGACACTGATTGAGCTTGAGAGTCTGAATCAAACAGATGGGAGAAGGAACGGCTGTTCCTCCATTATCGCAGTGCCCGAGTGCCCCATGGCGATCGATTACCCCAGCAGCAGTAGGATTGAAGCCATCAGGACCTCACACATCCACAGAGATATGTAGGTTCCTTGAGCATTTCCCCCCTCCTGCCATTTTCTCTGATGGCTATTTTTAACCCACCCTCATGCGATAATGGCCACTCAGATGGGTGTTGATTGCTCATCTAGGGCTCTCTCGTCCATCATCACCTGTGTTTCTCTTCCTTGTCTCTGTTTTAAATCCCAATTCTATCTTTCAGCTCTTTTTTTTCTCTTTCTTTTCTCTCAATTCTTTTTCTACTCCATTCTTGTGAGGTGGCTTTAATGTAACCCTCATTATTCGCAGTGGACAAAGATGGCCAGAGATGTGGAACTTATTTGAACTTTGAAGATGTTATGGGAAGACGAGAACGGGAGGATACGTGATTGTGGGAGCCGGGAGCAGAATTAATGGGCATGTTTTCTGTGAAACAGAGAAGGGGGTGCAGGAGAGGAATGAGGGGAGGGGGGTGGGGGGTGGGTGTGGTGGTAGTGGCAGCTCCGCACGCAGACAGTCTCTCGTGTGCTGGATTCTGTGGTGGATGAATAATACACAGTCATGGGAGACGGCGCTCAGCAGAACAGTAAACACGACACAAAAGCGCAGTCGGAGAAATGCTTCTTGCGGTCGTCTCCCGTTTCCACAGGCACACTGGAAATGTATTTATGAAGGTGAAAATTGTGCAGAAACGAAAAGTAAATAGACTAACCTGTTGGTTCTATTCCTCAGTTATCTCACCCTCCTCACACACCCCTCCCACACGCTATAGGTTTCATAACCAATTGCATATGATGACAACAAAAAAAATCTGCAGATGTATAATGTTGTCCAAACACATTTTGATCACGCCCACTCACAAACACTCGAAACGCTCATTTTAGTGCCGAGAAAATGCACCTAAATTGGCCATGTCCATGTCGCAAGCTTATCAGTAACGTTTCTCTTTGTTGGTTTTGAGTGCTAATATTATTAAGCCTTTCAGAGAAAGAAACAGATATGCTCCAGTAAGGGCTCTTAACACAAATAAGCTAAATTAGACATGCTAACTTATTGATCTACTCGCTAATAAATACAACGGTAATACATCCCTCACACCCATAATGTCTTGAGTTTGTAATGTCCTGTACCACAGAATTTCATTTCTGTAACGCCTTCGATATTCGTTGTATTAATTCTGTCGCATGTCCGTCTTGTGTTTTATGTTTCATGAGTTTTGTTTTTGTTTTTCTCATTATGAAAATAATTTTCTGGAGACAGGTTACAACCCCACACAAAACATACAGTGGCTACGTTGGCCTGTATGAGGAGGACTCAATTATGTAGTTAGGGCTCTGTGCGTCAACGGACGACAGACAATTAGCGAACACCCAAGCTTTCACACTGGCTTTCTTTCAGGTGTCCTCTCTAAATAGGCACACACACACACACACACACAAACACACACAGAACGAGTGAGACAGAGAGAGAGGGTGGGTGAGAGTCTGCCATTCTCTCCTGAACAGAGTAATGAGAACTTCAGACCTAACGAGTTCAGTACATTTATCACGCGCTCCCATCTAATGGTTTCTACACCAAGGCTGAACATGCATCCAGCCAGACAAATAGGGCTGTTTGTCTCCAGAGCCCCCTGGCAGGTGTGTGTGTGTGTGTGTGTGTGTGTGTGTGTGTGTGTGTGTGTCTGCGCATGCATGCTCATGTGTGCGAATTGAGGGGTGGGCGTTCAAAACAAATCTGTTGTCACTGTTGATTATTCCTCCTCTTGTTCTCTCTATACCCTGCCCCCAGTTACTTTGCTCTCTTTTACCTCCTCCCTTCCTTTCTTTCGCCGTCCGCCGCTACCAAACTCTCTTCATCTTCATCTTCATCTGTCTTCATATCTCTCTCTTTTTTTCCACCTTCCCTCTCTCCTACCATTCTCATTTTCTCCCCCACCATTTCTCATCCCTTGCTCGTCTTGTCCTCGTCTCTCTTTGAATCCCTCCATCTTCTCCACCCTGCTTGTTCTCCGTGCTCCTCTCTTCCCTCTTATCACACCTCCCTCTCTGCCTCGACCATCCCCCATACACACTCTTTTCCCGTCTTTCCTTCACTCACTGTTTCTCTCCTCTGTCACTTTTCTTTTTTACCCCCGCCAGTCTGGTTGTGTGTCTTGTGCGGAGTGTCCTTCAATCTGACACCCAGAGCAGCGTGACTGATGACTGCAGGGATAAGCTGTCGTGATGAAAGCTTATTCTGCTCATTCCCCAACACCCCCTGTCCTTTTCTCCACCTCCCCAGCCTTCCTGGCCTCATGCGTTTTGCTGAGCCTCGTCTTCACTCCCTTTCTTTTTGCTCTCCTACCTCACTTTCCCTTTTTCTTTCCACCTCTTTAACCGGCCCTCTTCCCCATTATCAGTCATTTCTCTCGCGTGTGATCTCCACGTCTTTGTAGCGCATGATAGGTGGAAACGATCCCAAAAAACAAGCTTGGGGAGGGAGGGGGGGGGGGAGGGATTCAATTCTTTCCAGCAGGTTCGGCTGTTGCCACCGCACTGTTCTCCCTCCTGAATGGGCTTTTTTCCCCCTCTTCCTATCTCCCCCCATCTTTTGTATCATCCAGAGAAAGAGAGAGAACTGAGCCCGGATCAGTATGAGCGGCCTATTTCAGCCTGCTGACTCAGCTAGTTGCCCCAGTGGCATTGTTGCTCACCTCAGGTATCACTGGAGCATGGGGAAACAATATGGCCAAGGTTGCGCCTGTCTCCTCCAGGCTCTTGTCTGTCGCTGCGTGTCACTGGCATGGCCAGCCACATGCATTACCCTGTATGGGGGGGTTAATGGTGTTTAATCTGCAGCAATCTGGCGGTCAGCAGACACACTGATCGTTGTGTCCTTGTGTGTGTGTGTGCTGAGATGAACCACTCTTCTTCCTATTAAAGAATCCGCAAACAGTTACTCACACACACACAGACAAACAAGGACACGAAAAGGACACACACACTCACATATACATACACACTCATAGCAGATAAAACAGAAATACTGTGCATAAACCCATACAAACACACATACAGTACCAGAGCCTGAAAGGGAAGAAGAGGCAAACTATGAAGAACTCTGTGGGAGCTGCCATGACAATATCACAATTTCCGCCGGCTGGTGCATTCCAGCCGACATCATCACAACTCCCTCTCAGGTCCCCCTCCCCTCATTCTCATCCTCATCCCTCTTACACATCTGCCCCCTCCAGCCCATTGCTCTCATGGAGGACCTGGTCAAGCCACTGCCCTTTGTCAGGAAAACCACAAGCCAGCACAAAATATGAACCCACCTGAAAGACGCTGAGCTGCAAGTTTTTTTTTTCCTTTTCTTTTTTTCCCCTTATTCTTTTTTTTTTTTTTTTTAAATTATGAAGCCCCCTCTAACCTTCACTCTTCCTCAGGTTTCTGCTCTAATCAGACATTTCTCTCTCCAGTGTTTTGAAGGCGGGAGGGGGAGCTTAGTGGTGTGGTAACACACGTTTCGCTCAAGGCACTGTCGGGTTTTCTTGGCAGTCGCGATTCCTTCTTTTTCAATGCCTCGTGCACTTAGTCATCACCACCAGCACTGCCGCCATCGCCACGGCTGCTGCGGCCAGCCAGTCCGTCAGTCAGTCATTCGAAGTTCCAGGAGCTCGGGCCAATTTTATTACTCTTCTCCAGCACACCTTGTTCCCAGAACCCCAGCACTCATGCAAGCATAAACTCCGTCTGCTGGTTATGGCACCCTGCATGCCCACTTGAGCCACAATTATGTGGACAAAGGAGGTTTTGCTGTTGAATTTGTACAATTTGCGAAGTGTTCAACTCACTCTCGCACCGAAACGCCTTGGAGTGATGACCACAGGAAGATCTCAATATAATAATTTATTCTGTCAACTTCATTTCCCAGGCTGCCTCAGTAACTTAAATGTTTATGTCTGCAAAGGATTACTGGGAGTTTGCCCAGAGAAATGGCACGTCATGGGAAACGAGCAATGTGCAGTCTGATTCTGCAGAGCAGATTATGGCGTGAGTGAAGGCATGAAAAGCTTGAGACAGATGATCTGTCAGTATTGCACTCTTTTTGCGTGCAACTCAAAGACCCAGGATTGAGATAGGGCAATACGGCTACCCAGATGTTACTCTGATTTTTTTGCAGGACATCAAATGTCAAACCACATCCCAAAGAGATAGAATACATTTTGGACAACTGGATTAGACAATGTCATTTGCTGTTTACTGTAACAAACTGCAATCCTCTTTGCGGATCAGCTTGCCAAATATTGGCCTTGCTGTTTTCTAATGCAGCCTAGTGGACCTCCGCATGTTTTCGAGGCAGTGAATGTGGGGTAATTCTTCAAACTGGATGCCGTCCAACTTCACTTTTGGCTATGATTATGACATAATGTGTGCAAAATTCTCCACTCTTCAGTGCAACGTTGGACAATGAATATACTGCTGCACTGCAACTTTCTTCAGATAAGCACACTGCAATGGTATATGCACAACACAGTCCACTAACTTATTTCCCCTGGGGGTCAGAATCGGTTACTACAGTTCTTATTATTCAGTGGTTAAGTTTACCTCTTGCACTTGCACTAAAAAGATTTATCAAGAAGACCATCCCTCTGCAGGAGGTGTCACCTCAAAATTCTCCAGGCGTATTTGTCCCCCAATTAGCATCTGGTCTGGTGCAACAGCTGTGTCATCGTTCCAGACCTGTTTGTTCGGGGTGTTAATGCTTTAAGACCGCTGCCTCTCATTGGTAAACATGGCCAGCACAGCCATGTGTACCCTAATTAGCACTTCTGTCTGGATGGGGGCCCAAGCTTCTCATGGTGTCTGACCCAAGTCTGTCGGCTGTGTATGGTCAGGTAGCTGTTTGGTTAGCATGCTCAGGGAGCATTTCTTTTGCAGTTTTTGACCATCATTTGTTTAAAAAACAATTGTAACATTTCAATTAAGAAGTAAAAATCTTATTCTTATTCTATTTGCTGCATTTTCTTGTCAAAAGCATTGACTTTAAAGGATCAATGTTTATAAATTAATGTTGATATGAACCAGACAATCTTCTTACTTTTGTTCAGCTTAGTGTCCAGTCCTGATTTGCAGTGGCCTACATTTCCCATCTAAACAATTTCCACTATCAATGACAGTTTCTGTGGAGTGTAGTATCTTAGTGTGACTCTTAATCAGGGCGGTCTCTAGTTATGGGGTGTCCTTCATTTATAATCAGGTTACGATGCTCTTCTCATTTGTGCCAAAAGAAACAGCACGCACAGAGACAACAGCATTGTTCTAGAAACTTCCCCTTGCTGACAGGGTAGTGTAAACTTTCGTCTCCGCCGACTTACAAAACAGCAAGGGTCATTGGTAATAAAGGGCTTAGTGTGTGCACACCATGGGATAAGTGTCCCATTTTGTCTGACATTTGAGGTCAACTCTCGCACCTTGTTTTGAAAATGGACGCACATTTGAAGACGCGCCAAAAGCTGGATTAAGTGAAATCCGGAAACGCAAGAAAAACAACACCCTTTTCACCATTGTGTGAGTGTGAGTGTGTGTGTGTGTGTGTGTGTGTGTGTGATAACTTCACCCTCACCAGTGTCCTAAATCGAGGCAGTAGGCGGCTGTCTGGAAAGCTGGGGTAGGAGGCTGTCCTGTAAGTTTTTGGCAGACGGGAGGCTATTGTCATCCCTGCCTGGACCCTGCCTAAGTAAATAGATCTGTCCATGTCCTTCACCAACCTTCAGTCTCCACGGGGTGCCTTGTGATGGCCACCTCGTTAGTACTAGCCCCCAGCCGTCTGCTGGTCGGCAGGCTTCTGTGCCAATGCCAATAATTGTGTGTAAAGCAACCACAGAAATAACCTTTCATGCCGATGCTCCAAAGGGCTTTAGACTCTGAAGGTGTCCTTTTGTACCCTGCAGTCTTAGTTAGAGTATTTACTGGAGATGTGAACACAGCTTTGCAGCTCCTGACGCCATTTTTGGCTCAATAAATCCAATTGCATTCAATTACGATTGTCAGCTGTGAATCAATAGGTGAAAAATTGATTCTGTAATGTTGTATTGTGACTGGATTAGTTAGATTTATATCTAACAGAACAGTATTGGTGACATCAATTTTTTATGTCAATCGTCAATTTTGTCTGTTTGTGGGTGTTTGTGTCTGATTACGCCTGCATATTGACTTGGATGCACATCCATGCATCTGTGCGTGGAATCACATGTGTACACATGCTGTTTAGACTGTGGCTGTTGTGCCTCTGCTGTGTGTGTGTGTGTGTGTGTTTATTCACTAATCTGTATCCACGTGACAAAGGACACCTGACCTATTTTTTTGTGTAATTTGCCATTCTTGAGCTGCCCACTCGGCAAGGGTATAGACATTCCGCCCCCTGAACAATACGGCCCTGTGTGCCCCCGATGCACTACGCCAGCTCAGACATCTCAATTTACCTCTCTCTCTCTCTCTCTCTCTCCCTCTCTCTCTCTCTCTCTCATTCTCCGCCTTCTCTCCTCCTCGTTGGCTTTACTGTTATTGGACTCACATGGTGACCCTATCAGACTCATCTGTAGCCCGTGTCAAAGACGCGGAAGAAAACTCTCCCCGTATGCTCGGGTCGGGGACCAACAGGAAATGGAGAAAATTAGATAAATGCTATCATCTCCGCATACTAAACGCCGCAGTCCATCAGGGCAAGGACTCAAGGCAGGGGGCCGAGGTTATCAGTCCTGCGGTAGCTGAAATGTTATTTGTTAACCAATTTCAGCATTTTATCATACAGGGTGGGAACATTAGGTGGAGCTCAGCTTGTTTATGACTTTTTATTTGATTATTAAGTTCAACTGTTGGACATAGAATAACAATCAGATATTGTTGACCTCTATAAACCAGGATCCTAAAGCTTGAGATAGCTAAAGACTATCTTTTTATAGATGCAGGTTTGGATGGTAAGAGAAGAAACTTTGTTGGCTCTAACTGCAAATAAAGAGCTAATCTGAGTAGTATTTGTTTAAATTTTGCTACTTGTGCTAACATAAAGGTGCAAATAAGAGCAGCGCTAGGGTGATAAATATAGGATTTTTTTGCTGTTGGTTTTTAACATGTTAGAGATTGTGAATATGCATTGATGAGAACTGCACTAAATCATAAAAACACCCTGTCTGGATTTATATTATGTTGGCTACAATGGCGAATCATAAATGGCTTGCGCACTGCCTGTTAGCCACAAGGCAAGTGAGAGATGAATACTTCAACATCTCAGCCGCCTCTGCCATGACTCATTCTTTTGCCTTTTAGCCTCAGCCCCAGTGTGTGTATTATAAAGCTGTCTTGTTGAAATTTGTGAGAAACCTTCTCATTTTACATGTTGAGGTAGGATGATACACAGCCGCTATCATTCAGTCTCACGTACAGTATCATTCTCATCATATATTGAGGAAATGCATCACTGGCAGTGAATGCAAATGATCCTACTGTGCAGCAACTCTGAGTAATCCTCATCCTCATCCATATGATGGTGTTTTGGTTGCCTCGTGCCTTGGCCGTTCCTGAGATGCAGGCATCTAAGCTTGCCTGGATGCAACCACTTTATTTTATCCTCTCTACCATGTGCAGCTCTTAAGCACATCCCCCTCCATGCCATCAAATAGGAGCATAGTCACTCAGTCCCTTATGGAAGTTAGAGGGTCACCAGTCTAGTGATAGGAGCCATCTACGAATGGCCGGCTCGCACAAGAGAAAGTGGTGACCGAGGTCACCGTGCCACATTTTCAATTTTCTCCCTAGCACCTCTCAGCCCGAAAGCAATTTTCTTGACCACGAACAGACTGCATGGCCTTAAAATGCATCTCACTGTTGGGTCAGATGCATACTGAAATGAGGCTGAAGCAGTGAGCCGCTAGCTCCGAGCCCCGGAGTGAGGGTTTTTGTGCAGCTTTGTGAACCAATAGTACATCAATTGATCACTGACAGCAAGGGAAAAAATATTGAACTTGAACTATATGTTTTACTGAAGCATTACTCTCTAGAAGTGATATAATATACCTTCTATTCCATAGACAATGTACTGTTACTAAATATATAAATGAATGAAGAAGGCAAGTTAAACATTTGGTGTACGTTACACTGTATACAGGTGAATGATAAATATATACTATACTATAGCACTGTCCTCCATAGAGTATCCATAGCAACAATCAAATGTCATTCATTTATGTAATGAAATACATTGATTTTCAATAAGTAGTTACTCAGAGACTGAAAAAGATAATCCCAAAAAGTTCTAGGTTAACATTCACATTCACATTCGCATTCAGCACAGCCAGACCTTTCAAAAATGGAGTAAAGTGATGCAGTGTAACAAAGTTAACTAGCCCACAACCTATTTACAGTATTTGAAGAGAGCATGATACACATAATAAAATAATGAAATACTATTTATGTTCTTTATCCCCATAAACTGACAATGAACCAGATCAGAACCTACAGTACTGGCACCTACAGTTCGCTATCACTGTGAGCAAATTAATTTAGGACTTCAGGACCCAAACAAACCCCATACAGTATTCGTTTACAGTGTGATTAGGTTGAGTGGTCCTCTCAGACATTCCTAGTA
Source organism: Limnothrissa miodon (assembly GCA_017657215.1). Classification (NCBI taxonomy): domain Eukaryota; kingdom Metazoa; phylum Chordata; class Actinopteri; order Clupeiformes; family Clupeidae; genus Limnothrissa; species Limnothrissa miodon. Next base: position 954,447 of record JAGFZM010000135.1, read on the forward strand.
GCCTATCCAGTGTTATGCTCTCCAGCTGCCTGTCTAGTGTGGCGTTACCTTCAGCTGTGTACAACCTCACTGAAGACTCTCAGGCAACACTGCATCTCACAGGGTCACCTACAGACATTGCAGCTTTATGTGATACCGTCCTCAGCCCTCTGTCCCTGGGCTTTTGTACTCATCCAGTATTTACCTGGATCATGCCTGGACGTCTTCGAGTGTCTATTTACCCTTCAGGTTACCTATAAACACCAAAACCAGATATCCTTTTGGGCACCATGCTGCAGCCTGCACTCCACTGCTATCCCAAATGAGCTCACCTCAGAGGCCTTGTTCATCCTGTCCCAGCAGTCAAAAGACAGCTCATCGTCAAATGGTGCAGTAGAATAGAAAACCTCAAGTGGCACTAAGGCACAACTGTGACATGTCATATTGCTGTGCAGAAAATGGCATTCACATCCCTTCCAATGATTAGGAAGCCAGAAACAAATGGCATCTCTGGCTAACTAGCTTTTGATCTGTCTATCAGTCCACTAACCAGCTGCTGCACACTTTTCCCTGCTCCTATTCAGATACACCTGCATTTAATCGGTGTGGCCCACATTGAGAGGATACAGCTATCACCTGACTAAAGCACATCTCCTGCTGATGCAAGGAGGGCAGTCATTCAATTTCATTTTTCTCCTTCAAGTCAGTGAAACTTTGGAGGGATTAAGAGGATTGTTGAGGGGAGAAGAAATAGCTACCAGGTCGTCCCAACACCCTTACAACACAACACTCTCCAATGTTCTTGTACGTTGGAAACAGCTGACTCAATCACAAGCCAAATGAGCTTAACCTGAATTACCCACTAATATAATCAGACAACCAAATTGTCCTCCAATGATCCTGTTTTCAAATTCTGTAAAAAAAAGGACACATTTTTATTGTACCTTTTTGTTTTGCCTTGGATAGCCACACTTAGATTAGAATCTCTTCTGTCTGATGGAACCCTGACTGTCTGGCTGGCGCAGATACTCAAGGTCTTCTGGCATGAAGACAACTTCGATAACAACAAAACAATATAAGACCCAAAAAGATAAAGCAAAGGGATTACTGTCCTTCATGACATGCTGAATCAAACTTTCTAAAGCCTTCACACATTGATAATATTAGCTGAGCACATGACATATCATCAGTGGTGGACAGTAACGAAGTACAAGTAATTCGTTACCTTACTTAAGTAACTTTTTAACGTATCTGTACTTTACTTGAGTATCATTGTTTTGTGAGACTTTATACTTTGACTCAACTACATTTCGAAGTGAAAAACCTTATTTTTTACTCCACTACTTTCCTAAAACCTGTCGTTTCTTTTTACGTTCCTTTCCACAACATACATGCGTAACCAGTGACAGGTCAAAATAAGTAGCCTACACGTGTTCCGCAAGAACACGTCGTGTTTTGTGCAGTTTGCGCGCTTTCCTGTTTATGGCTGCTGCCTGCCTGCTTGCTTCTTTTCGCTGTCACGTTTATAGCCAACGCAACAATGGAATCACAGACAACAAAAATAACCCCCCAAATTTCAAAATGCATCTTTGAATCCCATTTGTAGGAAAGTTTGCAAGTTATTGCACAGCTCAGCTGTGATGTAGTAAATGAGCTTCAAACAGTAAATTGTTAAAGAAATACGTGTCTAATGTGGTTTCCCCCCCACCCTATTTATTCCTAATCACGTGGTTTCCATTTTTTACCTTGTATGACTTGATTGAGTGTATAAAGGACATGACAAGACATTGGAACTACATTACACCAAATTACTTATACTTTTGATACTTAAGTACATAAAAGTCAAGTACTTTTATACTTTTACTCAAGACAAAATTTAAAGGGAGCACTTCCACTTTTACTGGAGTAATATTTTACACTAGGTATCTCAACTTTTTCTCAAGTACATGATCTGTGTACTTCGTCCATCACTGCATATCATATATCACACACATCTCATTATGAAACAAAACACAAAGTGTTTAATTTTCCCAAATTGTACTTGAACTGCACTCTCTGTGACTTCTTCTAACACAATTTATTGGACCATATCCACCAATGTATGTGTTTTGGCTCTAGGTCATCACCATTTTCCAAAACAAACCATGAGCAACAGTGAGATATGTCTTTCATGACTGTCTTTTTCCATCAGATAGAGACAACCCAATTTGGATGCGCAAGCGTGTCTTCATTCCCACCTTGGTGTCATTTTGACCTCCACCCAGTTTTCTTGGTGTTTGGTACGCGTAACTGTTTAGGCGGCCTCCACAGCCTTGCCTAGGCTGTCTGGCTGCACAAATAATCCCCCTGGAGGCTGTACGTCTGGGCAGAGAGGAGCAGGCCAGGAGGCCGATGCCTTTGGATAGACGCTGTTGTGGGAGTTGGAGGGGGGAAAAGACGTAAACATCAGCAGCCAGCACTAATGATAATCTTATTTTAATTTATGGCTCAGTAGTGGCTGCCTGACCTCATGGTAAGTGCTCGCAACCCCCTATGCATCCCAAATTAGGCTCACAAATGCAAGCCTGCTGTTATCAGTACTGAGGGGGCTGAGGGGGTTGGAGTGGGTGCGGAGCAACTCTCATCGCTGCTGACTGGTGGTGCCTGCATTAGCATAGCTAATCCTCCTGCTATGCCCATCAGAGTCGCTCGCTTTGGCCTTATCTTGGTTCGGTCTCTGCCTTGTTTTGTATCTCCTGTTATGCTTGGCTTTCTCTCCCCTTCTCTTAAGTGTCTCTTCCTCTCAGTCTGTTGTATGTTTTTGCCCTTGCGAAACTTATTGAAGGATGGTTGTCTCAGATTTGGGCAATGATAAACTGAAGGTCGATTCCACAAACATAAGAAAAAAATGTCATCGTGCCACCAAAACAGTATAGATATTCACCCTTCGATGCCTTTTTCTATCAGTGGGACTGGGGAGTGATGCCTGCAGTGGACTGAATATTGCATCAATTTCAAATTTAATTTGAAAGGGGATGAGAAGGAGAGAGAATGAAATGTGATGAGTGTCATCTGTGGACAGGAAATACAAGACAGGTGCTTTCCCAGGTGCCACTTATTGAAGTGTGTGTTTTTTGTCATTGAGAAAGTAATAGAGCCAGTTATTGGAGCCTAGACAAAAAAAATTGCCATCTTGTTCACATTTAAAGGCATACCAGGAGATACAACGATTCTTTTTCTCTGTATCTCTCCATAGCACATTCGCTGATTGTTTAATTTTTTTTTTTTTTTAAATATAGACAACAGTGTACCTTCTCATCAAACCATGTGGATTGTTCTCATAAGCCAAAATATGCAAACCAGTGATGATTCTATGCATGTGTTACATTGAGTGACAAGACTGTAATAGATATGGTGTCATTCCTTTTCCATTTCGATTTCTTCCAACTCTGTGTAATAATGTCAGAATCTAAACCAAATGCGTCTGGGAGAGCCTTTGTTTACCCCATATTGAGTCATTTAATCATCCAAGTCACTATGAAACTGGTAAATTAACCTGAAAATGTTGCCTGGTGTGTCTTTTAGGTGCAGCTACCATTATTTATACTATAAATGCTTTTTAAATAGCTTAATTACATTGCTTAACATCAGAGTTAGGCTGATTTACAGAAGACAAGGGCAACAGCATATGTCAAAACAAAGTGTTTAAAAGATAGCTTGCATAGCTTGACCTTTGACCTTTAGTTCCTTTCCCTGTCATCAGTCTCCCTTTGGGTGTTTACATGGAATCATGCAGATGTTGAAATGAATGTGGGTGTAACCATGGGACATCACAGTGAAGCCTGAGGCTTTCCCAGTATATTGATGGGAATCAAAGTTATAGTTGTCAGTCTTTGAAAACTAGAAAACCTTGAAATCTATTTCATAATCTGCCTTAGAAATATTTCAACTGTGTTTGAAATGTTATGTTGTCAGGGTACAGTGTACCGTAAGCATTCTTCTTTTACTTTTTTTCTTTTTACTTAAGCATTAGCAATAATAAAATATACTGAGCCTTATGTGTCAGTATATAACAGTGGTGGCTGGCCAATGTTTTAAGGTTAAACATTAAAGCCACTATGTGTAGGATTTGTCTTCTATTTATCTTCATCTTTTATTAAAAATACAGTTTTTATTCTAAAAATATAATGTAAAACGATGGTAATTACCTCCATGAATAAATTGTAGTGTTCCCGTAAACTTGGTAATTTCCATTTATATATAGATGTGGCTGGGAACCAAATGAGAATATCCATTTTGCGCCGCCATTTTCAAAATAAGGACCATTGGAAATGAGGACCGTGGGCAGGGAAGGGCTAATACATTTTATTCAAACGTGTGCAGTATACCACTTCGCCGATAGATGGGAGAAATTCTCATACGCAAAAAATACAACTTACACATAGTGGGTTTAACCTTAGAAACTTTCATTTTCTGAGTAATAGTTCTAATCTTGAATATTATTGATTTGAATTGCACAGCCTATATGGACTAAGCTCTGAATAGGTCCACGGCTAATGGCCATTTCATAGAGACTAAGTGTAGGACAAGATTCCCCCAAACTTGCACTACTGCAATCTTATCAAAGCAAAGTATGAAATCAACAGTCTCTTCTTTACAGTAAGTGCATTACAATCACACATGGTGATTTTAGCTCCCAATAGATTGCTGAGTGAGAGAAGGGGATGTTATTATGGTGTCAGTGCAGATGGTTTTGTGTTTGGTTTGGTGTTTAGAGAGGAGACTATAAAGATGTATAGTAAAGACTATAAAGATGCAGACTATAAAGATGTGACTAATCACAAACTGCATCTTTCCAAGGAGATGTGTAGGTGTAGGTTAGTGTGGTTTTAAGTTTTATAGAGGATTCTGATTAATGGGACTAACTCAAACTTTTGTTTTGTTTTTTGTAGATTTTAACGTTTTAAAGGGTGCTGCAGTAACAGAGTTTTTATTGCCAATATATCCGTAGCAACAGCCAGCATTTGTTAAATATAACCTTTTGATATATTGTATATATCATCCAATTCCTTTGGTAAGAAACCTTGAATTTTTCTAACGATGACTTTAGATTCAGGACGCCTTTCTATTTGAGATGCATGATGTCTGCACCATTCCTGAACGAACCTAAAATGATGGTTTTCCCAGCAGCCCATTTCAGTCCATCTTTATTTATCCTGGCATTAAATCAATGTACCCTTAAATGAATGATATCGATTTTCATATTGCATGGAGTGAAATGTCAGCCTGACAGAGAATAAGCTGACCAAGTAACCGAAATTCCCAAAGGCCTAATGTTTGTAAGAGAAAGTCTTAATAAAACATGTTGCCTTAAAGCGTCTCTTCCTCCGCACTGTGTCAGGTTGTTTTCTGAAGTCTTATCTCCTCCTTCTTTATCTGTTGACAGGCAGCTGGAAAGGAGAAATCGGCGTGTCTTGGCCATGCCGTGCTGAAAGGCCTTCGTCAGACCCTCCTCATCCTCCCCATCATCAGCCTCTCGAGATGAGCAGCTCCTCGACCTCCCCACGGCCCTTCCAGGTGGCCGGGCTGCCGGCCTTCGTCCACCTCCTCGCTCACCTCGTCCTCCTCCCTGTCCTCCTCAGTCATCGACCCCTTGCCTTGGCTTCACCCTCCCCCTTCCCCAAGGACCTACTGCCTCTTAGCCTGGTGGGCCCAGAACGTGAGTAGAATACCACCACCTACCACCATGACGGATCAGCCGAGGGGGTTAAGAGATCAGGGCCAGGTTAACAGGTCGTGTGTGTGTGTGTGTGTGTGTGGTGGGGGGGGGGGGGGGCTGGGGGTTGAAGAGGTCACCGCGTTGGTGGTAGCGCATGGATGTATGTGTGTGTGAGTAAGTGTATGTGTGAGAGTGTGTGTGTATGTTGGCAGTATTATTGCTGGTGTTAGCACTTTTTTCCTTAGGCTCTTGGTGGGATTAGGGACTGTCCATGCAAGAACGTGTGAGCAGAGGAGTGAGCCCGTGGGCTAATCCACTTGTGCGGACACACACACACACACACACCAGACCTGGAATTTCATCATTTTAAGGGCATAACCATTTAGCTTTTAATGGGTCCCTTTTTGTTTTTTGGCCTTGGGCATCAAGGCCATTGACTACATAAAGTATAGATTATTCAAATATGGATGTTTTTCTATTCATAATGTGCTGGCTGCATTCATCTACTGCATTAAGCAGGGGCATCATAGCCAAGGTGAGGGTCAACAAAGGTCATGGTCAATGTGAAATTGTAGCCATGATACACACAGCCATATGCACACAAACACACCCGCACACTGACCTAAGCAAGCAGTTCCCTGCATACAGAATATACTTATACATTTACATGTCATGCAGAAGCTAAAAAGGACCAGGGAAAGAAGATCAAGCTGATTTACTAGCCCCTAGCTGGTTGCTTTGGGGACTCTAAGCGTGACTCATTTTGCTCACACAGTAAGCCAGACAGGAAGCTAGAACACAGAACACAGCGACGGATTCACAGCAACCTATAAAAAAAAAGCATACAATGGCTTCTAATTTTTTTTTATTCACTGTCCTACCTTCAGGTCCCTTTGGTGTTTGAAATGCACCTTCAGACTCTGAGCAGGAGAGCAATCTGAGTTCAGTTCATTTACGGCACGTCTCGGGGCTCTCATCTGATAAGAAAATAAACATGTCATCCACTTAAGTGTGTGGACCAACCCTGGCACAACTCAGAGACACCTTGCTATATATTCCCGTCCCGCTAATCTCTCCCTCTTGCCCTTCCACACTGCATCATTTAATTAGCCAAACAGTGAATATGATGATGCCGCGTCTTTGCACGGCTCCAAATTGCCGCCGCTGTGCCAGCCAAGCGAGGCCCACAGTGATTATTCAGTGTGTTTTTTCCCTAAGTCGTTTAAGCGGGAGTGGAGAGAGGAGGCAGCAGGGAGGGAGCATCCTTTTTTTTTTTCAAGGAAAAAAAAAGTGAAAGAGAAATCCTTATCTCCTCCGCTTGAGGACAAATGAAGCAGGCTGCAGACGTAAGCACACATATATTGGCGTTCAGCTTTGCTCAGTAGTATGTTATATACCCACACACACACACACACACACACACACTCAAACACACACATAGGCAAACACACACACTCACAGTTCAGGTTAGTTTTAGGTCACTTTACTTCCTCCCAGTAACAGAACTTCAGTGTTATGTTCCCATGTTTATAGTTGTCCACAGACCTCAAGAGAAATTATAAGCCTTATACACAGCAGGAGATTATATCCTTCTGATGTTTAAATAATTGAAAATAAATTGAAACATGTCATTAAATAATTGTGCAACAATTGTAATTGTTTTGTTCCTTTTAATTAGCTCAATAAATAGATTGGCTGATATAGTCGACAAATAAAAAAAACGAATGAATAGGAGAGGAATAAACACAGTTGTGCCTGCTGAAGTGTAGAAAAGCGCAATCTATTCTCGAGTTACAAGGGCTTTTTGCAGGAACATGAAAACCGTGGTGTTGACTGTGGGCACAGGATTTAGGGACTTCCATCAGGGAGGCAGTCTCCCATAGCTGTGTGAGAACGGGGGAGACATTTATCTCGCTAGTGTGGAAATCACTTGCAGCACAAAAACTGCATTCCAAACTCCACTAAATACTAAATAGACCTGCAAATTGCATGTTATTACATTTTATTACACCACAAGAAATAAAATAGGGCTATTTGATTGGCTGAGAGGGTCCATTGTTCCCAGATAGCAGGACATCTATGGCACAGACCTGGTAAAAATGTTTAGTGAGTGTTCCATTATAATGTTCTTTAGAATGGTAACTATAACAACCGCAAGCAGCCCCTAGTCTGTATGAAGCATCCTTGTGGATCTATTTTCCCTCAAATCAGTGGACTACAACAAAGCTACAAACCAGCCATGTCTGTAGTTTACTGTTTAAAGAAAATAACAAAATAAATAAAGAAATAAATGTGATAAGCAGGACAGTGAGGTGCCTTTGAGGTGCCCAGATACAGGGAAATAATGGACCTGGCCCCCTTCTCGTCCATTAGTCCCCAATATCATCCACTCTACAGCTTCATATTGGATGAGGGGTGCTTGAAGGGCCCACATTAAAAACTCACTCGGTTGACGCTCCATGCATCGCCCCTCTCTCCATCTGCGCCTGCAGAAGTTGGGGTTGTTTTGTGAACGGCTCAACAGTCTGGCCTTCGCATCTCGCAGCCTCTTGGTGCGGCTTATTGATGTGAAAGGAAAGGAATGTGTTTGGACTAACTTTTCCCAATCTCCCCACGCTTGGTTGTTGTCAGACTCTCTCTTTATTTTGGATATGTGTTGGATAAGAGAAGGAACGCAGATAGGGAGTGCATAAAATCGAGGGAGAGAGAAAGTGAATGTGAGAGAGAGAAAATGTTGTCAGAAGAAATAAAGAATGAAAACAAATGCTGCCAAGCCAAGCACAGAGCACAGAGGGATTGTGGGTTACCCAAATACGATGTACCCGCTTTTCTTCCCCACAGAGTCCTACCTCTACCCAAGCTTCCAGGGGCTGACCTCGGACAACGACACAGTGCGGCTGGGCCTAGACTTCCAGCGGATGCTGCGCATCAACCACATGCTCTACATCGCAGCCAGGTACAGGCTTAGAGACTAGCACATAGGCAATGATGGCCATTGATCCTGGTGGTCTTCTTGACCTCGCTGCTCACCTAAAAGCCATAGTACAGCATGTGATGTAGTCTACAAGTGTTTTCTTTAGAATTTTTTAAGTTGTGGTGAAAGACAATTGCAGTGATTCATTGTGCCGGTGAAAAGAAGAATGCACGGCATCACTGCTCACTCAGTTGAAGGTGAAGCGAGGCTGTAGGAAAAGTGTGTCTGCTTAAACGGAAGCTTTCATGCTCTCCCACGCTTCTCCTCCAGGGACCATGTGTTTGCAGTCAACCTCAGCACCACCATGGAGCAGATCGTCCCCCACAAGGTGAGTCAGCATCACCTGGTTAAAGCCCCCCCCCCCCCCCTCTCTCTTTTCTCTCTTTTCTTTTCTTCTTTTTCTCTCTCCATCTCTCTTTCCTTCTCTTTTCCCTCTTCTCTCTGTGTTTTCCTCCCCCTCTCTCTCTCTAATAGCTCGAGGGAGGGGATCCTGTGGCTAAAACAGCCAAGGCACATCAAATGCACCATCCACACACTTATAGTCTGGAGTCAGCCTCTGTATTTCATAGCTCGTCTCCTCTGTTCAGAGATTTAGAAAAGAAAGGCTGAAGTAAGGCTCACTGTGCAAAGTACACTTTGACGGATCTGTTTGTGCCTGCTTTGCATGTAAATGTCTAGGACAAGATGGAGATGATGTTGAGGATAGTATGTATATATTCATGTAATGGCCATCTATAGTATTTGTTTCGGTTCATGTCCTTCCTGCCTTTACCTTCGTGCTTTGCTTTGTGATGGATTTTCCTTTTGTAAATTCTTGTACGGCTGTCCTTTTTCCCCACCCTGCAGCGGCTGACGTGGACGTCGAAGGATGTAAAGATGTGTGCCGTGCGAGGGAGAAACAGCGTGAGTATGCCCTGTGACCTTCCGGCACCTTCCGCATCTTGAAACGTACACAGTGCCACTTGCTAACATTATTTAAATATTGGCCGGTATTTGCCTGTTTGTCCTTGTGCCTGCTAGAGAGTTTCTCAGGCAACTCATAAATTATGTATTTTTTTCCTCTTTGCTTCTTCTTCTTCTTCTTTTTCTTCTTCTTCTTTCTCTTCTTCTTTATCTTCTTTTTCCTTCTTGTGGAACGGTAGTAACATGAATTCTGATGAGCCATGGTCTCATTGCATAAGGGTGCCTAACATGTGAGACCGCAGTCAGAAATGTCACAGTGGCTCTCTCAAGGAAAATTCAATTAGGTATGCAGGGGATCCACGCACAAAATTGTATTGTGTGTCTCTTCTCTCTCTCTCCCCCTCTCTCTAGGACGAGTGCTATAATTACATCAAAGTCCTGGTTCCCCGGAACGATGAGACTTTGTTTGCATGCGGCACCAATGCCTTCAACCCGGCATGTCGCAATTACAAGGTAGCTACATGGTGTGTGTGTGTTTCTGTGTGATGTCTGTCTGTGTGTGTGTGTGTGTGTGTGTGTGTGTGGCTGTGTTTATGCGTGTCAGAATATGTGCTGTAGTGATGTCACAGTGATGTGAGTGGTGTTTGAGTGTATGCCTGTGCACAGATAGTGTTCCATGTATGCAGGACATGGAACATTCTGTCCTTCCCCTCGCATGCATCCACCTCTGACGGAGGTAGAAAGGGTGCACAGAAAAGGCCTGTGCTGGCAGAGAGAGGAATGAAGTGTCATCCCATCCCTGCCTCCACCCTCCCTGCCTGAGAAACAGCCAGTCATTAGAGCCACTCCACAGCGGTGGGAGAGCTGCACTGCCTGACCAGATGTTGTTTTCACAGGAGTTTGTGTATTCAGATGTGTGTGTGTGTGTGTGTGTGTGTGTGTGTGTGTGTGTGTGTGTGT
>JAGFZM010000135.1:965224-1007152 GCA_017657215.1 Limnothrissa miodon
TGTGTGTGTGTGTGTGTGTGTGTGTGTGTGTGTGTGTGTGTGTGTGTAAATGTTTCTGTCTAAGCGTGTATGTGTGTAAGGTTGCTCATACAACAGAAGGTGCACAGCCATGTTGGGGGGAAAAAAAGATGGCAAGTCAAAGCTCCTCTTTAGTCCCACGCAGATCCTGTCTCTGGGGGTGAAGGCGTGGTGGCAGGTGATTTATAGGCGCCCAGGCAGGGGATCAAGCGCGCCCGTGTCTGCAATATATAAAACGGACCCGGCTGTAGATGCTCCAAACAGCACGCAGCATGTGCGCTCAGGACTTTTCACTGTCTCCGGTTCCAATGCCCTTTAAAGGGTGTCAGGTGGTGAAGGTCTGATAAAAGCACCGGGGAGCAAGAGGGTATTTGTTCAGAAGTAAATACATGAGGAAAAAGCAGGGGGGAGACATTTCTGTTAACATTCTGGCCTTAAAAACATCACTGCGCTGCATTCACGTTGTTTGTGTAATTAGGGTGGCAGAGACTCAATTTACAAACACGGGTCCAGACATGCCTCAGAGCTATAGCACCTGTCCAGCCATTTGCATTTCCCTTTTACATTAAACTGTATGTATTGCCCACCGGACATTCTTACCATCCTTATTTTCTCTGAATAAGATTTTAATTGGAAATTGTATTGAATAGGAAATATGACGTCTTGTCATCAGTTCAGTTGGGGGGGCTCACAAGGGTTCTCAGAATTGCAGTGACTAATCATCGTAATTAGCAGCATAAGCTAATCACCGTCAGAAGTCATTTTTGTTTGATTAAATGTATGGCGGCGCTATTAAAACTGAGGCAATTTATACTCCTTCATAAGCTCCTAATTCAAAAAGAGAGAGTTTAGACTTAATGCGTATATTGTGTTGAGTATTGTCCTGACATACATGGGAATAGGTATTTTGCAGCAACTGCTGATGTGTGGAAGTTGCAGTTTTTGAAAAAGCTGATTGGTCGCCTGTTTGTTTAGTATGTTAGCCTTCGTCCCAGTCCGCTGCTCCCCATGTTAACGTCTGTCTCTCCCCCTGCAGATGGACACTCTGGAGCAAGTTGGAGAGGAGCTGGTGGGCCAGGCCCGGTGCCCGTTCGAGTCGCACCAGTCCAATGTGGGCATTTTTGCAGGTGGGGACCATTACCACAGTCCCATTGGCCAAGGCCTGAGGGCCCCAGCCACAATCAAGCTCCAACCTAACTGCCAGTCCTGATAAAGCAGATGGTTTATGGCATGGTGGAAAATCAACCCCTTGCGCTGCAATATTTTGGTCATTTTTGTTTGTTGGTTTGTTTGTTTGTGTGTTTGTTGGCCCGGTTTCCCTGTGTGTGTGACTGTGGGTGGCGTTAGTCCATCATGTTTCCCTGAACGCCCCGCTGTTCTTTGTTGCGCCCTCAGGGGGGAACTTCTACTCAGCCACCATGACAGACTTCCTGGCCAGCGACGCGGTCATCTACCGCAGCCTGGGAGGAGAGGGGAGCCCAGTCCTTCGAACAGTCAAGTACGACTCCAAGTGGCTCCGAGGTAGGCAGTCCGCTGAGCAATCCTCTCAGTCATGACCAGATAAACACAGCTCAGTCGGAACTTGTGTGATTCAATCCATTGGAGTTTTAATTTAGTGCAATTTAATGCGGTGCAACATAATTGTGTTAGTTCTGACAATTTTAACCTGATTGGTATTGTCACAACAATGATTGGAAATTGAAAAATTGAACGTTGCTGTGACCTCAGTGCACCTGATCCTCAGCCTGCTCATTCAGACAAAGCCTATACATAGGTATTGTGTAAGCCAAATAATAAGTACACTGAGTTTCATTAGCACTCGGAAACTGACCTGTATTTATTTTGTTTTTTTGGTTTGTTTGTATCCCAGAACCTCACTTCCTGCACGCCATTGAGTATGGCAACTATGTTTACTTCTTCCTCAGTGAGATTGCGGTGGAATACACCTCGCTCGGAAAGGTGAGCCTTTTTGAAATGTGTTATAGGAACAAAAGATGGTGGTGGTGGTGTGTGTTTGTGTGTAAAAGGGGTGGGGTCGGTGGAGGTGGTGTTGACTCGGATTTACTTCCGAAAATAACCGTCCGCGCACAAACTACACAACACACTTCTGCTGTCGGAAAAAAAACAACCCAGCAACAATAGACCCTCTCAATGCGCGGTGTTCACGACCGTCCCCTTGAATAGCTCACCTCATCAGTGCTATCTGCACAGCTGCTGCTTCCCAAACAAAGCAGAAGGCCACTTCTGAGAGGGGCTTTATCTGGAGCCCATTCTGCCAGACGGAGCCGGCTGCTAAATGAGCTCCGAGCCTGGAGGCAGCTCGCCGACCAGAGGAACGGGATTAATGGCGGAGGCCCGAGCCTCTGCCGCCATCAGTACTGCTGCCGCCGCCGTCGCATACGTGCCGGCACAACACACACACACGTCAGAGCAACAATCCCTGTCTGCGGCATTTATTGACTTATTGACACTTCATCACTTGGATTGGTGTTGGCCTGTGCAGTGAGCTGCCATTCTCTAATAGAATGTGGTGGGGTGAGTGAGGATGTAACTCTCGCCTGACCTTGGCCCCGGCAGTTTTGTCTCCGTCTGCAACACTGAGTCACCGGAACAGATCATACCTGTCAATGTCACTCCGCTCTTCACCTCTCATTTTTCTTCTCACTGACTCCCTGCTTCTCTTGCGTTTTCTTTCCAACTTCATTCTCTCTTTTTCTCACACACACTCTCTCTCTCTTTCTCTCTCTCTCCCTCATAAAACACACACGCACACACACACACACACACACACACACACACACACACACACACACAAACACTGTCTGTATCTCGGTGGAACCTCCGCCAAAATGCTTCCACCTTAATAAAGGGAAAAATAAAGTCTATCTATCTATCTATCTATCTATCTATTTGTGTCTCCATGGAACCTACTTTATATTCATGTTTTTAACTCCCTCTTCCTCTCCTATCTCCATCCTATGTACGTAGGTGGTGTTCTCACGGGTGGCGCGCGTGTGTAAGAACGACGGCGGGGGCTCGCCGCGCGTGCTCGACCGCTACTGGACGTCCTTCCTGAAGGCGCGGCTCAACTGCTCACTGCCCGGAGACTCCTTCTTCTACTTCGACGTCATGCAGTCGCTCAGCAACGTGCTGCAGATCAACCAGAGGCCCGCCGTCATGGGCGTCTTCACAACGCAGATGAACAGGTGTGCCAAGTGCCCGTAGAGAGCACATACGGAATGGCGAGCATGCACACACACACACACACACACACACACACACACACACACACACACTCATATACAAGTGTGTACACACAGTATATACATGTTACCTGACACTGGTTGCACACATCTACTCTCTTAAACTGTCAGTTTAAAATGAAGATAACGTTTCCATCCCATAATATGATGCATAAGAGATGACTCAGTGCGGGCCGAAAACACCCCCGTGTGTGAATAGGGCTGTATGCAGTACATCAACCACTGTGACAAGTTCGTTATCTCTTGCAGTATACCTGGCTCAGCCGTTTGTGCGTTCTACATGGACGACATTGAGAAGACCTTCAACGGGAAGTTCAAGGAGCAGAAAACCAGCGAGTCGGCCTGGACACCAGTCCCCGAGGAACAGGTGCCAAAACCCAGGTAAACCCAGGCCCCTGCCAAAACTAGAACCAAAGAGGAAATAACAATAAGCACTCTGTGGAGGAAATTAAATGTTCCTCCAAAATATGTTCTTTCCTATTTAATGGGGACCATTTGGTGAGGGAATTGCCTGCCTTTTCTCATAATGCTCTTGAGAGACTATTTGGATGAATTTTTTTTTTTTTTTTTTTTTTTCTTTCAAAAATTAAACATTCAAAGCACTTTTGCTATCTTCTCCTCATACGATATTATTTTCAATTTCAGTCACCTCAGCGATGTGTTAAGCTAAACTGCTAATGAGGGAATGTTTGCATAGCACCTCTGTCAAGGTTTGCGAGCACATTATATCCTAATCCTGAGAAAAGAGGAGCTTAATGGCCTTGGTTGTCAGTTTAATGCTTATCATTTAATTCCTAAGTTAGATGGAGTCAGCCGGGTTCACCGTTAATGTTAACTCACTAACAATGAGAAATGAGACTTCAGTCACCTCTTGGAGGAACTTGGGAACAACATGTTCTGCTTTAGCTTTGCCTCAGGGCATGTTCAGGAGTGTCAAAGAGAGAACGTGCCGTTCAGGAGGACAGACTTCATTTATCTTTACAGGAGACCATTTAGTACCATGTTAATTGCGGGAACTATCATGTTTTTAAAAATAAAGAGCAGAGGAATGACATTTTTGCGTCCATATGCAAATATGTCTTTGGTTCGATGACAGAGTGGCACATCCCTCTGCCGCTTGAGGCAAGACACAAGTGACACGGGGGAAATTAGCTTGATCACTAGAGAGCATCGCATGCTGACAAAATATGTACCCTCCTTTTTTGTTAAGTGCCGCCGGAATAATCAGATGTGAATTCCCAATCCTACAGGGCGCAGGCTGGTCACAATTGGCGTCCATTCCTGTCTGGATGTGTCCAGAGCTTTAAAATCCGTCGAGCGGCAGCCGAGCCGGGCCCCCATAGGCTAATTGGGCTGTCATTATTTAGGCCGTCAACATTAAATTACAGTGATTAATCTCACATGCTCCATTCTTTGACCATTGGTAATTGCTGATTGAGAGATTGTAATTGAGAACAGCATGCAGGCAGTCGCTGTGTCATCCTTATCGAGATCCATTTGTGAAGGGCGAACACAGAATTTTAAAACTTTGGACAATGCGGCTCTTGCAGTCTTTTTGTTCTGCTGTCTTTTTTCTGCTGCAACAGATTAGATTGTATAGATCAATGTGTCTCTTCCCATAATGAATATTACTTGACATAAATACAACTTCATTAAGCTCTAAATACGTGCCAGACATATAACAGACAACTGTTCAATTGATCTCTCTGGGGAAAAAAACGATTAAATGCCTTTACATTTGCCTTTTGAGCTACTTTGTTGTCATATAAGGTCACAAATGTTTTAGACCATAAACCTTTCATATTATTTATACTTGTTATACATCACTTTGCAATGGAATACAATGGAATAACATAATATTTATATGTTGATATATTGATACTGTCATATTTTTTAAAAATGTAAGTAGTAATGACCTGGCTTTGTATTTTTATGAATGCAAAATAGTGCATAAGTGTTGCTTCGCCATTCCTGTGTAAATTTAGATGCTTTTACGCTTGGCTTTATGAATGTGCTGAGTGACCTGTCAAGTGAAGCGATCCTGCTTCTGCTTAATCTCCCTTGCTCTGTCTGATGTTATTCCTGGAGAGAATGCAAGGCGACTCATTCGCCCGAAACCCGCATTTGTTCCACATGGCTCCGCTGCGTTTGTCATCTTCCTCTGACATCATGCAGTGACCTCATTTCCTGCTTGTCCACCCAGGCCGGGCTCGTGTGCGGGCGATGGCCCAGCGGCCGCCTACGCCTCGTCCACCAGCTTCCCCGACGACATGCTGACCTTCATCAAGTCCTACCCGCTGATGGATGAGGCCGTGCCCTCGGTGGGCGAGCGCCCGCTCTTCGTCCGTTCCGCCAGCAGGTAGCCGTAACCTCCATCTCACTCCTTCTGTTTTTCTTTCACTTTCTCTTTCTCCTTCTCTGCACACACACACACACACAGACACACACACTCACACAACCATAACCTTTCTATCTATCCTTCTCTTTCTCTCTCTCTCTCTCTCTACTCTCTCTCTTTCACACAGACAGACACACTCACACACACACACATGCACACACACACGCACCTGCTACCTGTCCCCTGGCCAGCGACTCCCACCAGTCCAGTTTCCTTTTATCTCTCGCCACCGCCCCTCAGCCCTGCCCCTGTTGCTCATGTGCCATGCTGAGGTCACAGGAGCCCACAGTTGTGTGTGTGTGTGTGTGTGTGTGTGTGTGTGTGTGCGAGGGCAGGCCGAGCCAGTGGGCAGTGTCAGGGTTCAGCTGGCGTAGGATGACACAGTAGCGAGGGTTGCCTGCCTAGCACACCGCAGCTGGCATTGCGCATCAGAAACATATAAGCCTGCAAACACATTCGGACTGTAAACTTACCCACTGCTAGAAGTTCTTTAGGCCTCTGCACACCAGTGCCAACATGAGTGCACTTGATTTTTTTTTGTCAGCTTGAGCCGATAAAATGCTTTTGCTGTTGAGTCCTTGGAATTGTTGGATTCTTCTTTTGAATTTGTTATCTTTATTAGATAAGATTAATACTAGCACCCATGGTGATTTGCTTGAATTTACATTGCTCTTATCTACTCCTTAGCATGCTTAGCGCTCAAAGCGCTTAACAGTGTAGAACTCACATTCACCCAGGACCCATTCACACACCAGTAGCAGAGGCTGCCAGGCAAGGTGCCAATCTGTTCAGTGGAGAAATTTGGGGTTCAGTTTCGTGCTCAAGGACACTCGAAGGGGTCAGGCAGAACTTTCCAGTTGCCAAATAACACATCTTCCACCTGCGCGCCCATTGTACAGAGTAGTAGAAAAATCTTTTGTACAGAAATGATGTCTTGGCTGCAGTGTAACAGATGTGTCTTTGTGTGGGAACAGATTTGACAAGAGAATTCTCCAACTCCTCAGGTACAAGTTGACCCAGATGGCTGTGGACACATCTGCCGGGCCTTACAAGAACCACACCATGCTGTTCCTAGGCTCGGAGGACGGGCACATTCTCAAGGTCTTGGCGAGCACCGACCCCAACGCCACCTCTGGCTCAGTGCTCCTGGAGGACGTTGACGTGTACAACCCCTCCAGGTGAGTCTGCACACCATGAGTTTAAGGCCAGAACTTCAAGTCATACAGTACTGCCTTTGCCTGGCCCACAATACCTCACCAGTATAAGGCATTTCCTTTTCGATTTTTTTCATCTCGGTCCGTAATGAAACAGATACAGTTGTTGTGTAGGTGTTGAGATGTAACTGTTCTTGTACTGTATGTCCAGGTGTGATGTTCAGGGTGAGGACAGGAGGGTTCTGGGCTTGGAGCTGGACAAGGAGCACCACTCCCTGTATGTGGCCTTCTCCACCTGTGTCATCCGAGTACCTCTGAGTCGCTGCAAGAACTACGGGACCTGCAAGAGGTAGGAAAAATTCTGCAAACATGAAAACACTCTGTAAAATTACTGGATTTACTATGTATCTTTACTTTTAAATAATGGCTCCGTGAGTAAATAAATAACTGACAAGCCCCAGATCACAATATTTGTCGGCATTATCACTGGATTTATAAGTTAATTTATCAATAATATTCTAGCTATTGGAGAATATGTCAAAAATGTTCATAATCTACTGGGAGACGACTTTTTTCCGTATTAAGAACTGTTCTCCAGCAGTGGCTTATGTGACTCATATTATTTTCTGACTTCTATTAGATTCTGTCACTCACGCACAACAAGCTTCTAGGAAGATTGGCAAAAAAATCACTCAAAACAAGAGTAGCGAGAGAAAGTTTATTTATGATGTGCTTATTGTGAACTTACTTTAAAAGCCTCATAGAGCTTCCAAGAGTCTTCTTGTTGGAAAAGGCAAGATGTGTGGGTGGGGGCAAGTGTGTGTTTGTGTGTGTGTGTGTGTGTGTGTGTGAGTGTGTATGTGCATGTAGAGGTGGTATGGCAGAGTAGGAGGATGGCAGCCAAGAAGAAATAGCTTTAAATGACATCTGAAGGCGAGATGTAGACAGGAAGTCAGTCGGCAGACAGCAGCGTGACAGGCTCTCTCTCTGAGAGGTCTCTGTTGTCTGTGTCCCAGACGAGCTGTCAAGGTAAGCTGGAGGAAGGAACGCTAGGCGTAAAGGAAAGACAAGGGACTGGCTTGCTCCTCGTTTCCCCTGATTTTTATTTATTATTTTCTGTCTTGCTCTCCCGTGTCGTGCGCCAAGAAATACATGTGCCCATACATTATCGTCGTTATAGCTTCAGAAGCCTATTGTGAAGATATGGAGCCGTGTAAAATGGATTCCGTGGTCCCCTGGGAGCGCTTACAGGAGATGGGTGGAAACTCCAGCGACGTCCCCGAAGCATACATCATGTTTTATCTCACGCATGCATGCAAGCAGGAACACACACACACACACACACACACATGTCCATCCCCAAAGACAAAAACACACACACACACACACACACACACCTGCCCGCCCATCCCCAAAGACACACTCACACGTAAACATATTCACATCCCCAAAGACACACACATACACTTGGCCAGGTGGTCAGACTCCTGCCTCACAGCAAGCCCAGCATTTGAATAGACCACAGCGATGGGCTACCTGCCTTCCAGCATCCCCCTCTCTCCAGCTGTCTCTTCATCTGCCTCTTCCTCTTTTCCCTCTCTCCCTCTCTCTCTCTCTCTCTCTCTCTCTCTCCGTCTATCCTGTCGTCTCAGGAGCTGCTTGGCCTCCCAGGACCCCTACTGCGTCTGGCTGAAAATGGGGAGCTGCGCCAGCGTGGCGCCAGGATTTAAGTAAGTGTGACCTCACTTCCTGTCACAGTGAACAAGCAAGTCTGTTTACCCGCACCTCACCCGCAAGAGACTCGAGTTTGCCTCGCAGAATAGATGCTGATTAGCCTCAGAGCGGCTGTCTATTTTAACGGAGCTTTCCCTATGTTTCTCCAGTAACGATTTTCAATGGGATCAGGGTTAATCAAAGATTCTTTGTTTTATATATGTTTTGGTTTACCTACCTGATACATTATCCATTTGTTTGTCATATTCCTATTCATTTTCACGTGGACTATTGTTCACTTCATTGTATTTTGAAAACCAAGAAGTGTTTGGGGTTGGGTGGGTGGGAACTAGGGTGGGGGACTGCCAATTTTATGCTAGCTTTAATCCTGACAAATCCTGTATGATGAGTCTGGGATTACAGAAAGATTTATTTGAATTCGGACGGAAACTCTTCTGTAAACACATTGATCTAAATCCGTAGGAGGCCTATTTAGACATTCAGTTGCACGATTCATCGGAATGGATGGCTTTTAGTTATTAGACTTATCTCTTTTCTCACCAAAAACAAGGGATCATTGGGAGCTTTGAGTTATCAGACATAACTTGTACCTCAATAAAATCACTGAGAAAACAAAAGCCAGTTATATCAGTATGCCGTTTTGTCAGACATTGTGTGCATTATGCCATTTCTACCGAGTGGATTCGGGAGAGGAGAACGCCTTTAGACTACACCCTATTTCTCTGGGACAATATGTGACTTTAGTGTGAATGAGTTGGAGCTGTAGCATTGATCGGGCCAGCCAACTATAATTGATTGATCTGTTCTTGTGGGCGCTAGACAGAAAGGATTATTGATTACAGGGGTCTTTCTGTCAACCAGCAACCTTACAAGAGCCAACAGCCAATCTGTCTGCCATATAGTGCCTTCCAAGTTCTTTCTCTCTTTCTATTTCTCTTTCTCTCTCTCTCTCACTCTTTCTCTTTCTCCCTCTCTATCTCTCTTACTCTCACATTCATAGGCAAATACACACACACACACACACATCTCTTTTTTTCTCTCCATTTCTTTTTCTCTCCTTCCCTCTCTTTCTCAATTTGTCTCTCACTTTTGTCGTATTTTTCTCTCAGTTCCCAGACTCATGCACAAAAGGCAGCCTTTTGAAATAGCATATAGAAAGTAATGCAGACACCTACTATATAGGAAGCCACAGAAAACCCACCCCCACCCTCCGCATGACTGCTTGCTCTACGGCTTCTTCGCTAGTCCCCCCCCCACCCTCCCCAGCCCTCCCTCTCCTCCCACACTCATCCCTCTCCTCTCAGTCTTCTGCCTGTGAATGCAAGCACTAGCTCAGCCTCCGCTCTGCTTTGACTCTTAAATCTCCCCAGACTTTTGTTTTGGTGGGTTTGTTGTTTCCCCAGGCCGCTCCCTGTTCATCATGAGCGGTATCTAGCCACCCCCATCCCTACTCCACCACCCTCTTCAATCAGACACCACCACCCCCACCCCACCCCACTCTCAGCCTCCATGGTAAGAAGAGGTGCCATGAACAGAGCAGAGCGGAGATATCAACGGTCACCTTGACCCATCCTGCAATTACAGTTCTCCAGCTGCGCAGCTAAACAGCGCAGCAGAGCAAACAAGATACAGTAGTTTGAAGGGCCGATCCGTCTGTACACCTTTGGGGGAGCATTTACTTGGGGGCTTCTTGTCACCCTGATGAAATATTAATGGAATCAGCAGAGTCAGAAGAGGTGAGTTTAGCAAAGCGCCCTTCCGCATACTTCTGTGCACTCCGGCAGCCCGTCATGTGGAAGACGTCAACTCGACTTGAGCCGGGGGAACAGAAGGGGGCGTTTTGAGTTTTTTTTTTTTTTTCTCGTTCGCCTAGTCTCTGGATGGCCAGCTGCCAGGACTCGTGAGAGGCTTTTTTGTCCAGAGGTGAAGTGACACAGACAGGTGGAGCAGGCAGAACTGCTCACAAAGATCTGGGGCTGGGGGTGGGCGGGGATGGTGTTTGGGGGTTAGGGTGGAGGCATTCCAGCATATTTTCCCCAGAAGAGGGTTTAAGCTAAAAGAGTGCTTGAATGGCCCTTGTAGATGGAACTGAGGTTATACTGATGGGCGGTGTTTGGGAGCTGTGGGTTTTGTCTAACACCACATTTGGTTTCTTCCTCTACTATAACAAGTAAAAACAAAAAACGCTGCTAGGGAGTTTTTCCTTGCCCCTGTTGCTCATTGGGCCTCTTGTGTTAAGCGCTTTGTGACATGCCTTTTGTAAAAATGCGCTATATGAATAAAATTGAATTGAATTGAATTTGCAAGCTACTGTAAATGCATGAGGCAAGATACTGTACACTGTGTGAATGAAGGAATATGGAGTATTGCTTTTGAGGTTGAACTGACTGACTGCTTCAAAGGTTTTGAAATGAGGCATACATGCATGCCAGCATGTTCTTGTGTAAGTATAGGGAAGGTTGTGTGTGTGTGTATGTGTTCCTGTGTGTGTGTGTGTGTGTGTGTGTATACGCTTGTGACAGCGAGTGTGTCTTCGTCCATCTCTGTGACTGACAGAGAGGAGACAGCACTCTGGTGTCAGGCTAATGAATAACGCTCTGCCTCTCCCTGCCTCACTGGCCTTATACTTCTGAGTATATTGAAAATGGGGGTGGGGGGATGTAGCGAGTGTGCATTTGTGTGTGTGTGTGTGTGTGTGTGTGTGTGTGTGTGTGTGTGTTTGGTGACACCGAGATCGAGAGAGGGAGCGTGTGAAGAAGCGAGTGGATAAAGGCACAGTGAAGAAGTGAAAAGAAACCTCAGCTCCTCTGACTACATAGTAAATTGAGAGGGCTGTAGCGGAATGATTGGGTGCGACACTCCTCCAGGTTAGCCCCTAGCTTACAGCCACACTACACTGCCTGGGTCTGGTTGCCCTGCACCAGTGGGGAAGACATCATTGTGTCTGCCACAACAAATTTGGGACCGTGTGAAAGGACAAGAGCTTTTTCTTTTTTTTTTTTTTTTCCTCGCTTCAAGCAATGCTAAGATGCCACCTAATACAGAGAAATTCTATTCACTCAAGTGGTTATTTTTTCAATTCAATTCAATTCAATTTTATTTATATAGTGCATTTTTACACAAGGCATGTCACAAAGCGCTTAACACAAGAGGCCCAATGAGCAACAGGGGCAAGGAAAAACTCCCTAGCAGCATTTTTTGTTTTTACTTGTTATGGTAGAGGAAGAAACCTTGGGCAGTTCCGACGGCTCAAGGGGCTAACCCAACTGTCTAGGGCAGGTTTTCAGTCTCTCAGTCGGTGAGCTGTCCACTATTATTCCATTAGATACACATTACAAGAAAATTTTGGTAAATAAAGTAAAGTAATATAGGAGTCCCATTAGAATCCCCGGATATAGTCCCATGTCATTAGGCGCAGTCAAGCCAGGGGCCAGCTAGAGGCTGTATCAATCATGTCAGGGTCATCTGTGAAGCTGAAGGCAGACTGCCCAGGAATCCAGAGATGCAGGATCAGGCAGTGGAAGGCAGGGGTGACCCTCAGCAGGGAGGCAATGGCATGGACAGTGGAGTGGGTTGAGGACCATTCAGGAGTGCCGCCGGATCACGTTGGAAGAAGGTCCCAGGAGAACCCAGGAGGTGCAGGCGCTGGCAGTGGAAGGCAGTGATGACTCACGGCAGGGTGGTAAAGGCATGGAAAATCAGAGAGGAGATGAGTTAGAACAGTCTCCATCAGATTTCAGGGAATGTGAGTTATATTGCATGTGAAACCATATACAGATGTTGGCTAAGTGAAGAGAGAGAAGTAAGTGGAGAGGAAAGAGAGAGGAGGAGAAAAAAAAGTGAAAATTGTACGGGTTAACAGATGGGAGGATTGTATGATGTATAACAAGCCAACACCACCAAAAGAAATGGTCAGTGGCCACCAAGTCCTGGATGGGAGCTTACAGCAGAGGCAGTCCTTTCCAATAATACCCTGAGGAGGTGTGGCTTACCATACACCATCCCTAACTAAAGGGGTCAGTAAATAGAAAAGTTTTGAGTCTAGACTTAAAGGTGTTGAGAGTGTCCGCTTGACGAATGTTAGAAGGAAGTTTGTTCCACAGGACAGGCGCACGATGGCAGAATGCTCTTCCTCCCATTGTCGATTTTGATATTCTAGGAATTACTAGGAGACCAGCATTCTGTGACCTTAGGGGTCTAGAAGGGTGGTAGGGAACAAGTAAGTCTTTAATATATGCTGGAGCAAGGCCATTAAGGGCTTTGTATCTTAGGAGAAGTATTTTAAAATCAATTTGGCTTTTAACAGGAAGCCAATGTAAGGAAGCAAGGACAGGTGTGATATGTTCATATTTTTTTGTCCTAGTGAGTGCTTGTGCTGCAGAAGGATAATTGAAAAAAAAATTACACTGATTAAAAATGCATGGGTAAGAAAGGAATTCTTTCTTCAAATTCAATGAAGCTGCTGCAAGTTATCAAAAAGTGCACAATGAAAGACATCTGTAATTTGAAATTATGTATAATCTCCCATTATACATAACTGCATTTTCTGGTGATTTCTAAGCATTCTGAAGGCAGATTTTGATTTCCCCTACCATGCACTGGTGATAAGGTGAGCCTTTCTGTGTGCCTTGCTGTCTGTGAAGGGTGATTTACGGTTAACCTTTCCCTACCATCGCCCTTCCCTGAGCAAACATAGGGCTCTAATTGGACCGCAGATGCGATTCAGACTTCATTAATGGCCTGGCACAGCAGATATCTCTTCCTCTCCGTCTCCCTCTATCCTTCCATCTCTCTCTCTCTCTTTCTCTTGCTCCCTTTTCTGTTCCATCCCTCCCTCTCTTTGTGTTCCCGTCCTCATCTTCAATCCCACTGGGACTGGCTCTGCCACCACAGTCTCTGTGAACATTGCCTCACTAAAAGTGTTTGTTTATTTCACCTGAAGCTGACAGGCAGGTTAGCGGTGCTGCTATTTGTGGAAAAGGCATATTACCTCCCCATCGACATTTTTAGGGGGATAAATGACAAGTGGTTCAATAAAGGGGGGCGCAGTCAGTGAGAGCATGAGAACAAAGCACGGGTATCCTGTAGTGGCCAAAATGGCTTCTCAGACGCTTTCTTTTGTTTTTGATTTTCTTTCTTTTCCTCTCTCTCCCTCTGGTTCTTACAGTTTTGTTTCTCTCTCTCTCCCTTTTTTTCCCTGTCTTCTCTAGGGCTGGATTTGAGCAGGACATTGAGGGCGACCACTCAAAGTACCCCGACACCTGTCACAGTAAGTCTGCATCGTCGTCATAGAAACAGGCCAGACTCGTTGCTGTGTGTTTGTGTGTGTGTGTGTGTGTGTTTGTGTGTGTGTGTGTGTATGTGTGTGTGTGTGTGTGTGAGTGTTTGTGTGTGTGTGTGTGTGTGTGTGTGTGTGTGTGTGTGTGTTTCCCCCCCAAGGAATGCAACGGAAATTCAGCACAAATCACACCTTAAATTACATTAATGGCTGCATGTTTGTTCCTTGAGGAAATAAGTCTGATAAACTACGTAGTTGTGGAGATAGACTGTTCAGCAGTAGCTTTAGTGCCTCTGATGCTGAAACAGGGAACAAAGTTTCACCTACAGATGGGATTTCCCAGCCGCTTGGGTAAATTTCACTGTCCAAATTAAAATTGTATCACTTACGTAGTCTTTGCTATTCTAATTAGCAAACAGCCTTTGCTGTTTATGTAACAGTGTTCCTGGCAAGCACTTGGAATCAGGAAACAGGAGTGGAACTGACCTTTCTATTCCAAAAAACATGCACAGCCAAGACCAGGACGAGAGCACCTTGCAATCTGAATTTATCAATTCAGCTTCTCTGACTCTCTGTCAATACTAGCTCCTATCAGTCTACCCCTACCACCATGCCGTCAGAGCAAACATTGTTCATACCGTTGCTCTCGGCGCTTTCAGACCTCAGGTGTGTGAGCCATATGTGGGTATAAACCCTCCTTTTGTAACCATCAGAACCAATTCTTTTTAGAGGAGTGAGTGTTGCCGTGCTGCTCACCCTCACAGGCCAGATGTATTCTCCTTGTTAATTCTGTGATATTTCCGCTTCATTTTGACCCCCGCTTCTGAACGGTCGTCAGAATCGCTTACTTCACCAGCTCCCCCGACCAGCGCCTCGAGCGCTCGGACTTCTAAAGGGGGCACGGCCAGCGGCATGCGTTTGCTGATTACAGCTCCGCGTTTGATTCGGCCCTCGCTCCTCAAAGCCGATTTTATGACAGGGTCTGGGACTTTCACATCGATCCACACCTTTGGCGCGCGGGGGCTCTGTATTTGTTTCCTGACGGCTGACGCCCGGGGAAGATAAATGACTGTGATGTGAAATGGCAGCACTGGCCCGGAGGCGATCGCGTTGCCGTTTGGCAATCTTAGGGTTCCTGCTTTGATCCTGGCCCTCCCTCGGCTCCAGACAAAGTGCCCTTGAATGTAACCTGGCTCACGCTGGGCAGCTTCAGCGTCTCCCACGGCTACTTCTGCAGTGAGGTGCAGTTGTGTGTTTTAAGCCAATGAGGGGGAATGTTTACCATGATGTGCTCAAAATGATTGGTGGACAAGTGGCGCACAGATTGCTCTGTAAATGCCGGCTGTCATTTCCTGACCCCATGATTGTCACATTAGATGCCTAAACAATTTTGGGGGAAAAATGTGGTTTATTTTTCTGTTGGCTTCTATTCTATTGGCTAAACATTTGAAGCTGTAATCAGCACAAAGTCATAAAAAGCATCCATATGACATACGTGTATACTGTACATATTGTACTCCCTTAAAGAGTTAAGGGCTTTTAACCAGCATGAAGTAAGTATTTCATGAATTCAGATTTTTTTCTGTCCATTTGATCTTTTGGATGATGTCAGCAGTGCAAGGCAAATCTGTGGGGCTTCTGCAAAGTTGCTTTTTGGGCTAGCGAGGGCCTCATCAAGTATTCACAGAGAAACCGCTTTTATCACTCATTCCATCTGTGGTGTACATGACACAGCAGTGTGTCTTCTCAACCTCCGACTCACCTTGATGGAGATCCTTCCCACCCCCCACCTCTACCTCCACCTCATACACACACACACACACACACACACACACACACACACATACACATACAGAGTGTGTGTGTCATAATCAGAGGACACGTGGTTGCCAGTGAAAGCTACGCCCCCTCCTGAACCCTCACCATGTGTCGAAGTTACTGAAGGGGTTAGCGAGAAATGCTAATGGGGCTAATTAACTTAGAATCCACATCTGTGTGGAGACACCTGCTAGTGTAAACAGCTCATTATCGAGGAATTTTACTCTTTGTCTGGATTTATGCTTAATGAGGTAAAGCATGACTATTTTTGGTGCCTATTGGTTTGTTGGCATTCCCTGTGCCATAATGATAATTAAAATAGAAGCCTGACTGTGTGTCTGCAATCTTCTTTTCCCCCCTCACAGATGTGTTGGCCACCACCCGAAATCAGAACCCTGCTGCAGACTCAGCTTATGGTAAAGCTCCCTCTTTTTTTCTTCTTGTTTACGTGGCAGCCTTAAATTCGTGAACCTGAAACAATGCCAATGTGACCTTTCAAGAAATGCCGTGACATTAAAGCCAAAAGATATCTTTTTAATGCTTTTATAGCTTACGCCACGCATTATACCAATGTCCATAAGCTTATAACAATGCTTATAAGTTAGAGACTCAGAACCAGCTCCATCGTGACCTTTTGAATAATGAAAGTGAAATAAATGAAAGGTGCATTTTCTGGATAAAATGTCGCCGGAGTTATGGTCTTCTCATTTTCGTCACGTCTTGTTCAGTTGTGCTTGGGCCCTTGTTGGTGGCAGTGGCTAAATCCGACACATGGGTGTCACCCGCCTTAATTTAATTGAGACATTTAAAATCAGACTGTGCTAAGGGCCCTCAGTATTAATCTCGACCATCCGGTCAGCCAAGCATGAAGGCGGATGACGGTGCAAAGAATTCTTAATTATGGTGCTTTCAGTGTCTCCCACAGTACTGATGGAAGAGCATTCATAGCAGCCTATTAAACCACAGGTCACTGGATACTACAAGGAGTCGACTAATTTAAATTAGCACTTCATTGGAAATGCATTTTTTAAACCATTTACAGTCGAGATGTAACGATGTGTTACAAATCCATTTTTTTTAATCATCACAGTGAGAAAGCCAAGTGCCAATCAGAGATAACTAGTTCACAAAGTGCATAAAAACGTATGTGTCTGCGCATGTACAGTATGCAAGCCAGAGGATGTCGTTATAAACTGTGACAAAACCATGACGTGCATGAACGTAAACAATGTTACATCAGTGGAGGAAACGAGGGGCTAAACGGTGAATTGTCCCTGCTGTCTGTGACAGCTTCAAGCACATGGACCATAGCCAATCTGTTTAAGCAGCTGAACGAGCGCTTTTGTTTCCATGTCCAAAAGCCGCCGAAACTCAAAAGGGAAAACAACACAAAAAAGATCATAGAGCATCTATAGGTGATTTTGCTCAGGTCCTTTGAAAAAGGGGAATCAAAGCAGAGGCCGTCGCTCCAGGCTGTTTTTGTTTAGTACAGAGCAGAGTTAATGTCCGACAGCAGTCATGTCGATATGACCAAGCTGCTTTATGCTCTGGAGTCTGCACAAGAGCTTTATGTACACTTGTATTGTTCAGACCATTGAACGCTAATGCTTTTAAAATCATAGATCTGTACATAACACAGGGTGAATTGAGTTACTTTAGTGGCCAACACGCCTGGCATCCAAAGAGGGCTATGACCCAAGCTTTAACGCACAGATGGCTCGACGTTCAAGAGTGGCACATTTTCGGGGTAAACTTTTTGACTGAGTCCTGCAGGCACAATCTGCTCAGGGTCACTGTGGCAGCCTCATTAGCAGGGACCATTAGTCCTGCTCAAGTTTTTTTTTTTTTGTGTAGACAAGTTTTTTTTTCTTTCTTTCATTTTTTTGGGCAATTTTGAAGCCAGAAGACTTCTTTTCAGAACTCAGTAAAAGCTCAGCGGAATTGTCCCTGACGACAGCAGCCATGATTTAGAGCCCAGTGAAGCATGCCAAACACGCACCCAGGTAGAAGGGGTCGGCGTGACCGATCTTTAAATGCCTTTGAAAACAAAGTCATGGCTAGCGCACTTAGCGAAAGGCCTGGTTTGTTTGAGGAACTTCAGTCACATACTGAGGGAGGCCTAGCAGAGCCAGCCTGGACTCCTGAAATTTTTCAGTCCGTGGGAAGCGGGCACCTTAATTATTGTTTGTGACTGTTCCAAGGTGATAAGAGAGCCTCAAAGTCTCCACTCCTGAGAGTGGAGTTAAGTAGAGCAATGAGCACAATGTGAAGCCGATCAGAATCTGTACAATATAAGGTGTTTATCAGGGCTGTGTTGGGTCCCCCCCTCACAAGCTTCTCGGTTTGTCTCGTCTGGCATATAGACATAAACTGGGCCCACAGAGCTGTCAAAGCTGTCTGGAGCCACGGTGAACACATTTGTTGTTGTTTATTTGCTTCCGACTCACTGTGCTTCTCAACATAATGTCCCTCTCTGGATCTAGTGCAGAACTACTTTATTTTTTGTTTGTGTGTTTGTTTGTTTGTTTTTTTGTGGTAAATAACTGTAGAAATATCTACAGACCTGTGTCACAGTGGATTTGATTTCTAAATCCATTCTGTTTCTGCATTCTGCATCTGACACAATTTATCCTGCAATTTAACCAAGGCACAAAAGCTAAAATCTATACTCAATTGTATTTTTTTAAATTGACCCTCAGCCTCCAGGTTAAGCTTTATTGAAAAATACATTGTGTACAAAGGACACTTTTGCTCTTAACATAAAACACATGGTTGAGGAAAAGCCTCTGTAAATAAACACAGTAAGCTACACTTTTTAGGTTACTTGGAGGCCAAGGATGTTGTGAAACTGCTCTTTGTGTGTTCAAAGAAGTGAGGTGGTGGGGTGGTGGGGGCTGCTCTCCATACAACCGAGAGCTTCAACTCATTAAAAAGTACTTTAGACACTTCACTGAATTATCGTCACTGGTGGTGGCATCCAATTATGGAAGTCAGAGTCACTGAAATTGCTTTTAATGGTCTTCATTTGCATGCATTGGGTAGGCTACCTTGCTGAGATCACCCTCTAAATTACATTTACAACAGCTTAACATATTTCCCGTTAGACAACTGTCGTTTATCACCCTCCACACTCTGCACCGGGGGTCACACAACAGCTGGGTCTGTCAATAAGCCATATTTGTCAGACAGGTAAATGGACGTGTTTGCCATCCACCCATGTGGCATGCTAGGCTTTCTGCGTTTGCAAACCTACTCACCACCCACATCAGGGATCCCACTCACTTTTCCCCCACAGTGAATTGCATTATGGGAAAAACATGTCAATGAATCAATGCTTTCTCCCCTCGTAACAAACGGCCCATTGATTGGCACTCAGGAAACTGTGAAATGAGACAACAGGATGTATATGCCTGGAAGAAGCCTGTACCACAGACAGATGTGTTGGACGTGAACCTGTAAGGAAAGGTTCCTCACTGGAACGGGGGGAAATTTTAGTTACTGGTGAAGCTGAACTTGAATGAGGGGCTAAACACTAAACTAACCTCACCTGTGTGTGTGTTTTTGTGTTTGTATGTGTTTGAATAACACTGCATGCATTTAACCTGGAAATACACATACAAGATATTGAGAAATGGATCAGCTCACATTTATTACTCTGGTTGCCGTAATATCTTATTGAGAATCAATTGCAATTAAAACTGAACGTCTTTCAGACGCACAAATATTACCACAGGAATGTATCCGCTCAGTCAAGGCTTCTATGACAGCCTGTTTTTCCATTGTTTGATTTCCGTACGCTCATATCGGCCATTCCCATGATGGCATGCCGTTCTATCAGCGCTCTCACGCAGGTCGATCGCCGTTTTTCCTATTGACCTGCCCCTGCAGCTCTGCTTTTAACCTATATAGATCCTGTTATACTAAGTGATGCTACAGATTCAGCTTGTTATTTTTTTTTCTCTGTTTGAAAGGCTTAGACACTTTTTGCTGTACATGAGTGCCTCAAAAAATGTGTGAGTCACACACACACACACACAAAATGTGAGAGCCAATTTGCCAAAAAATAGCTGTTGAGGTCAACAACACCTCCGGTCAAACCATTGTGCAACATTGAGTATGCTGGGGGAACAGATGCTCTTTTTGGAGCGGCCGTCATTACAGTGTGGGTCAATATGAAAGCATATTGCATAAATCCTTTTTGGATGTTTCACAGGCTCAGAAGCGGCTAATGTGATGTTAGCTCTTGAAAGGGCATCTCTAATCCTCCCAAGGTTGACTGACAGCTCTGCTCTGTTTTATCAACAACACCAACACAAATAAATGGTCATATTCCTCTGAGAACATGTGGAGTGGCAACATCTATGGGTTCTCTGACATGTCTCGCTAGTTTTTTAATCACACATGATAGCAGCACATTTGCCTTTAAAGCGCTAGAACTGCAAAAAAAGAGAAAATGGAAAAAAATATATTTTTGGGGGAGGAGGGGGTGGGGGTAAAGTGTTTATTTGAGTGAATGAAAAAAATATGTGGACATTTTGTACCAAAGGCCATAATTATGTGACATTAAAACAAAACATAACACAAGGCATACAAATGCACTTGGCTGTTTGGTGAGACAGTGGGAAGTGGTTGTAAAACCTCAGAAGAAAGCCTCCACGGGTGTCGGGCTCTTGTCTGACCTTTCCAGAGAACCAAGATGTTTGGTGGTCCGTCACAAAGGTAACCTTAAGACCTTTAGTGGTGGGGCTGTTGAATGTGAAAACAGTAGTGGAGAAAGGATAGTAAACACAGTCCAGTGCGCTGAGTTTTGGTAGATGTGGATATGGAGTACTGTTATAAAAAGACCAAAGTCATTCCTAAGCCTATAGGCCATGAAGCCTTAAAAAGCAGGCATAAATTAGACGATTACTAAGTTGATTCATGCTAGTTACGTCTTCAGGGCCTAAGACCTTTGGGTCTAGTGATTACATCTTCGATGTTAGGTGTGTTAGAATTTACAGTACCCTAATCTTAAAAATAAAAAAACGCTTCACATCTACATCTTAAATATAAAATAAAAACCTCTTCACCTCTACATCTGATATATAAACCTATACTCTATTGAAGCCTCGGTGTGGGTCCTGTGTCATTTAGCTGAAGTCCCACATCTCTCTCAGTGCACCGGTTCCTGCAGGAGGCACTGATAGTCTGGCCCGCTGCGCCAGGGCGCTTTGGTCCCATTAGTGGCCCTCGACTCCTCCGAGACCAACTGTCTGCACAAACTTCATGACCTACATAAAAGTGGCTATTAGGCCCACACAGGAGGGCCCTGCTCAACAGCAAGCAGCTTGAAATAAAAACGGAGATGGAGATGGAGGAAGAGAGAGAGAGAGAGAGAGAGAAAGGGAAGGGAAGGGAGAGAGGAGGGAAGTAAAATCACATCTCTTTTGAGTCTAATTACTATCTCTGCTCTGCTTCGCCTTTGTCTATTTTTACACCACAAAGAGAAACAATGAGATGAAAGCGAGACAAAAAGTGTTGTTCAGTTCACAGGCAGAGTGCAGCAGTGGGACATAATGTTTGTGCATGTTTAAGTGGGTGTAAAAGCGTGTGCATGCCTCTGTGTGAGTGCATGTATTTGTGTGTGAGTGTGTGTGCGTGTCAGGATGTTTATGTGAGTATGTTTGTGTGTGTCTTCATCAGGATGTGTATGTGTGTGTGTGTGTATGTGTGTGTGCATGTGCGCATTTATACATGTGTCTGCAACAGAATATGTGTGAGTGTGTGATCATTTTGGTATACATCATATGTTGCTTTGTCTGTTTTTTGTACCAAAATAAGCAACAGTTGCGCCTACAGCCACACAGCTTTCATGAATATCCAGATCCAAATGTCTGATCTTGTTCTTTTCCCATATAGCTTCACAGAGTCCATTTTCCAGTGCATTGAGCCTCCTATGATCAAATATAGCAGCTTAGCAGTGTGGGCTGTCATGCTTAACTCTACTGTGAACACCAGAGAAATTAGCTTTTAGCTATAAAATATAACCTATAAAAAATATATATTTTAAAGGTAGATGCTTAAGCTGGTGAAATGACACCTTGTGCCCTCGTCATCTGCTTAGAAAGGAATTTTCCGGGCTTTTCATTTGCCACAGCCATGATATTCAATTTCCCTTCCTTCTCTTCACCCCCCAAATCTTGGTTTCTCTCTGTCCTCTGTTCAGGTGTCAAGCGAGCCCCGGAGATGGAGAAGGCCAGCCACAGCGTCCACTACACCCTTCTGATTGCGTGCGTCCTCGTGGCTTTCGTCCTGGGCGCCTTCCTCTCAGCCTTCGTGGTCTCCTGCTACTGCAGCCACAGCGCCCACCGGCGTGGCCAGCAGCTGGACAAGGACCCCGAGACGCCGCTGCCCCACGCCCTGTCCCTGCGCAGCCTGGCCAAGCTCAACGGCTTGCTGGACACCCAGCCCGGCAAGCTGGATGGCAAGGTGGACGTGTCCTCGCCAAAGGTCTACAACTCCTACATCCCCAACGGGAAGGAGCACTGCACGCCGGTCAGCCATGGCACGCCGGGGGCCGAGAGCCGGGACCCCAGCCTGCACCAGGGGGAGGATCTGTCGGGCCTCCCCACGCCGGACTCCACCCCTGAGCTGCCCATCAAGAGCATGAAGGCCTTCCGGAACCAGTGGGAACGAAACCAGAACTGCAACAATGCCAAAGAGCCCAACGTGGCATCCCTGGGCGGGTGCAGCGGCGGGGGCCTCCCGACCTCCTCCAGGTCGTGCTCGGGACTGACCCAGCAGGTGTACCCGTTCTCACACAGCCTGCCCAACGGCCAGGCCCTGGGGCTGTCTCTGCATCTGCCCGAGGAGCGCAAGATCTCCAACGATGAGCGCGCAGCCATGGCAGGAGCAGCGGCCGCAGTCCCTTTGCCCGCCCCGACTTACTCCCTAGGCCCGCAGACGGTGGTGGACGTCTCCACACTGGACGAGCTCCTCAAGCACATCCAGGAGGCCAACGCCAGTGGCGCAGGTGGGGGCATCGCCGTGCTCACCTCCGCCCTCCTCCCCGGCGCTGCTAGCCCGGGTTTCACGGCCATGCACCCCCCTCCGCAGATCCCCGAGACGGAGACGGCGTCCTACTACAGCTCGTCCACGCTGCCCCGCGACGGCCTGACGCGTCGGCTGGACGTGCCCCCAGAGTCGCTCTCCGGGCCGCACCCCTCGCACTCACACTCGCACTCACAGCTCCAGCAGCAGCAGCTGCAGCCCGTCCCGGAGAGGTCGGTGTCTCGGCAGCCCTCACAACGCCAGTCCCTGATCCGCATGGGCAGCAGTGCCGGGGCGGGTGCCATCCCCCGGCAGCGCGGCAGCATGAGCCAGTGGCCGGCGCAGCAGCGGCTGGTGCGGGTCAGCTCCAGCTCTGGCTCGGGAGCGGGGGGCGGTGGGTATGAGTTTTGTGAAGTGAGCCGGCCTCTCATCCCCGGCGCAGGTGGAGGCGGCAGTGGCGGCGGCGGTGGTGTAGTCATCGGGGGCGGTGGCGGCAGCGGCACCTGCCTGACGCGGCAGCACAGCTACAGCGAGCCGCCCCACATGCACCGGGCTGCCATTGTGAGGCGCACGGCCTCCCTCAAACCCCAGCTGCCCCCCAAACCCCTCCTGCTGCCCGCCTCCTCTCCCCTCAGTCAGCAGGGCAAGTTCAACTACTGAATGCCCCCCAACACTCTCCTCAAGGACCGACCCCTCTCCTCCCCCCCTCTTCTGCCTGAGGATGCGTGGAGATGTAGGGAACAGACCGCTGAATGGACCATTGACTCCCACTCCAGTGCACTCCTCACACACTGACTGATGCTCTGAGACCACCAGCCATGCTTGACAGCGCGAGGAGGACACTCCTCATGTGAGGAATCTCTCTCTCTCTCTCTCTCTCTCTCTCTCTCTCTCTGGTGGTATCTCGGTGATGGAGACTCAAGATCCGGCCTGTGCTTAACCTGCAACTAATGAATGTTTCTTTTTTGTACCATATTGGTATTGGCTTTCGTCACAGTCCACAGCGAGGAGAATCACGATCAGGGACAGAAAAAAAGGTCACACACATACACACGCACACACACACACACACACACACACACACACACATATACACACACATGGATGCAGGCATTGCTCTAAGTTGTGCGCTGTGCTCACTTGTCAGCTCCCAGGGTGTCCAGGAATGTAGAAGCACCTTTACATCCCCTTGGCATTTGGTTTTAATGCTAAGCAGCAGAAGAGACCCCATTCACAGTCTCTACACAGGCGCTGCCAACTCCCCTGACCTCGGCAAACGCGTTACGTCCATGGAAAGGCAAGCGGATGCTGCATCTGTGATGTGCACCGAGAGACAGGTCCACGCGCTTAAAGTCAACCCCTACCAGGCAGCTGTGTAAGCTTTGAGGAAGAGGTTGTTATGAAGTGAAGAAGCCCGTCCCACCCACAGTTTTCTGATGGTATTCAGCAATAACCAAGCAGCCCAGCGTACATCCACAACACCGCCGCACTGCAGTTACCAGCTCTCCGGACAGGCATCTGACGGTTAACAGTTGCTGCATTGTAACCAGAAGAGTTGCAATAGCTATGCCAGCTGGACTCCGTGTCTGAACCTGGGGTGTTTTGTCAATGCAGTGCAGTGCCAGCTTTAGTCACTTGCAGTAGTGCACAGAGACAGCTCAAGGGAAAAGAGGGGGGGAGGTTTTCCTTCCAATTTGGGCCTGCCCAGATAGCAGTAGAGCAAAGCTCATGACGACTTTTGTAAGAAAAATAACCCCCTCCTCAAGCGGTTGTTTCCCATTGTTTAGGTGCACAGTCGGCTGAAGTTCCCACACGCTGCTCTTGTAGAGGTACCACAGTACCCCCTGGTGGACTAAGACGGCAACACAGCCCAGGACCTCAAGACGCTAGAAGAGTTTGCCTGTGTTAACACCCCTAGTCATTACTGTACCTTCCATTGCTATATATTTTGTGAACAAATAGTGTACATAAAAGATTGTGTGTAATAACTACTAGCCAAACATTTCTGTATGTGTAAATGTGTGCCTTATTTAATATTATGTGATAATGGAAAAGGGCAATGAGTATGTGTTTGCATAATGGCCACTGCAATGTTTTTCTTAGTCCCCCCACCCCCCATCCCTGATCTCCCCCGAATTCCCAAGCAGTGTGTTAAGGCTCTTGTGTTAGCACTTTATACGACACCAACTTAGAATATTACACTTACGATGGTTCTGGCCAACATAGGCGTAGGATATGAGCATTCAGGGCTGTTCATGGTTTGAGTCAGAATGCATGGATTCGAGTATCGAGGTGTTCAATGAGGTGAAACCACTGTTCATTTTAATGATTCACTCTATACAGTGTTGTCCCTTGTCTTATTTCCATTTAGTATTTTATGTTTATTGTTTGTAAAAAAAATCACTTAGTCACAGAGGAAACCAATAGCATGCACAGGGGTGTAGTCCACACTGGTATTGAAAAAATGGTCATAAAGTCATCATATTAAAAGAAAACCTTGTGTGTGTGAGTTTTCTTTGATGTCGTGCAATGTGGTATAGAGTTTCCAGACAGTTAGAATGTAAGTTTAAAAAAAAACATACTAGAAACAATATCTACCTCTTCACACGCCATGCCCCCACACTAGTGTCAACTTTGGTGTCTAACACCCTCGTCACTATATTAAAGAGAGTTGTTATTGTTATTATTGTTGATAAAAACAATAAACACAACAACAACAATAATAATAGTAATAATAATAATACACGTGTGATCAGGGGCAATTCCTTCTTTGGCCACCAGTAGGCAGCTACCCTGTTTGTGCAGATTTCACACTTGGGGTGAGACAAATACCCCAAAATTGCCCATTGTGTCATCAATACCAAAACTCCGGTATCAGCTCACGACATTAAGTTAAATTCTTAAATCACTCAATAAGGGGGTTAGCATATCAGTACAAAATCACATATAATATTTTCACAAGCTGATGTGATATTGTGTGTCACATAGATTGTACAGACACCTCCACACCTCTTGTCAGGAGACTTTGAGAAGGATTTGCCATGCTTATCTCTGTGTACCAGTGATACCACACAGTGTAGGGGGGATACTAATAGGAAAAGGCATCCATGTTGACTTAACAGTTGGCACATCTTGTTTATACGCCATCATTCATTGCTTTTAATGTTTTTAATGGTAAATATATGAGTGTGAATTACCGGGTACATGTATTTTCTGTATGCAAATAATTACATAAACATTAGCATTAGCCCACATTTCTGGTTTACAAGGTAAACTAAAAAGATTTAATGGAACATTTTTATATCAAGATTAAATTATTTTTGCCCTAATCATTTTTTTATGTGCCCTAAACAGATAAAAAGCAAAAATAAAAAACAAATTTCCACTATTCCAGTTTTATCCAGTTCCAGTTTTAAAAATACACATAATTCGAATTCATACTAGTGATGCGAAATAGAAAGTGCAGGAATATGCAGGTAAAAGCAGGGACATAAACGACGAATAGGTACATAGTTAGGCTATATTATTAATAATATTATGATTAAAAATATAACTATATCAGTGGCTTGGGGAAAAAAATGAATATCTTGTCTTGAGTCTGGATTTAAAACAAGTCATTGTAGGTGCATTTTTGTTGCTGCTGCTGTTTCTAAATTTGGGCAGCATGCTGCCTAACCACCTTCAGTTTTGATGCTGGGCTTAAATAGCAGTTGCTTTTCATGGGATCTAAGAGACCTTGCTGGCCTATATAGCTAAAGGACATCTATATGTATTTTGGGCCTGATCCATTTAAAGACTTTAGGTATTAAGCAGCAACCCTTTAAAATCAATTCAATAGGCCATTGGGAGCCAGAGCTTAACATAATTGGACTGATATGATCTCTTCTTGCTACTGCATTCTGTATGACCTGTAAGTGATTAATTGTTTTCTTAGGGGCGATCAGTAAAAAGCCTATTACAGTAATTCACCAGACTAGAGGTAAAAGCATGAATGACTTTCTTTAAGTCTTTTTAAGACCCTGAGATTGGCACTATTGATGGTAGAAGGCTGATTTGGTCACGACAACCTATCGGACCGGACAGGTTGCTTTCCAAGCAGCAACTACACTTTGAGTAAAGCCAAAAGCTTCAATGTTCAGCAGGCTAGAAACTTCACAGTAGGTTAAAAGCTTAACACCTCTCGTGTTAACAAAAAAAGCACTGATGTGAGTGTGCAAGAAATGTTTGAAGCAGCAAGATGTTTATTGTTAACTGGGGGGTTTAGCATATGCCACAACATTCTGTAAAGGCAGAATTTGCAATCACTAAAACTGTTCAGCATCAACAAACACAGACAGTGAAAGAGAAAGACACACACACACAGACAGTGGTGTTTTTTTTTTTTTTTTTTACTCTAAAAGGCTGCCATTTGGTCACCAAAAAATGACTCATAATAACAACATTAACCTTTTTGTTTTAACTGTAGGCCTATAATGATGTGAATTACATAAACTGCACCAAGCACAATTTCAAGGTGGTTTGTAAAGCCTGCAGTAATGTTAATGTTTTTTCGTATGGTTAAAACAGCTTGCTGTCAGACACACTGATTTGTGATGCATTTCCTTGGCCAGAAAACATAGCAGATTGGCTTTCATCAGTGTCATTTTCAGTAAGAACAACTTCATCCTTATCTCCACACATTTCCAGAATGTTCTGAAACATCCACAAATATCCAGAGCTATTGAGTGGGAGTTGGCAGGCTTCTAACTCCACTTGTATGTTGCCAAAAAACGAATTCTAACAACTGTGTATCATCCTGTGCAAAACTGAGGGAAAGCCTTCAAGAATACATTCTTCATCTTATTTCCTTATTAGTCATTGTTTGGCCTACTGTAATCAATACATCCGTTTTGTCCGACAACCACTGCCATGTTTATATCTCCCTCCAGTAACCATCAGCTTTCTGACCGCAGAAAACAGTAAACAGTTGTAAAAGAATTTTGCAATATAGGCTAATTTTTATTTAAGATAATGTTGGCTTTGTAGCTGGGATAGACCTACTGAAGTTAATAAATACGCTATTGTTGTCTGTCTATTAAATATATGCTCGTTTTCACAGTGATGGTCGCAATGATTGTCATTTGTGCTAATGTTGCTATAGGAAGCTTGTTTAGGCTAATGAGTTAGCTTGTAAACTGGTAGGCAATAAACCTTTGTTTACCTTTCCTATATTTTTGGGTTATTAGATTTTAGACGTTACGCTCCCCTCGTTGGCAGGATCTGCTGTAGAAAGTTGGAGTTGCTCCTGCTGCAGGACTACAGTGTTGTGGGCACTTGCATGTGTGGTCACGGGCCTGTGGACCGGTGGACTAAATAGATAGAGATAGATAGATACATACTTTATTGATCCCCAATTCAAGGTCCCAGCAGCTTAAAAGAAATCACACACAACATATACTACAGTGTACACAGGATGATAAGAAGCAGATCAACAAAACAACATGACTAGATCAACATTACTAAAAAATAAAACAATAGAATACAAATACTATGGGTGGAGATGCGCATGAAAACTGTGGTCCAGTATGAGGTGTGTGTCAAGGTAGTAGTGCAAATGAGTCCAGTAGTGCAACAGTGTAAGGTTAAAAGTCTATTGACCAGCAATAAATATGTGCATATGTAAAATGGACAATAAAAAATATAAGCATAGCAATTTAACAGTTCTAGTATAAATATGGACAATAAGATAAAAAATAAAAATAGCCTAATTGTATAAAAATTACAGCATCAGTGCAAGGATAAGTCTATATAAGTCGTATACGGGTTCATGCATCAGTCAAGTATGCAGGTCAAGTATCAAGTTACAGTTATTGTTATTGGTCAAATATGAAGTTACAGTGTAAGGAAGGGTTGTGCATGTGGGCTAATGTAGCCAGTAGGGTCCCTAGGCAGTGTAACCAATACACAGTATTGTAGAAAAATGTCTTGTAAGTGTATAAGAGGGTTCAGGTACAGATAGACTATGCGGGGAAGTCCAACTCTCCTTTTCCTTTCAGTGAAGCTTTGTAGAGTTGTATGGCCCTGGGTACAAATGACTTCCTAAGTTTGTCTGTTGTGCATGTCAGGGAGCGTAGTCTCCAGCTGATCAAGCTCTTCTGCTGCATGATAGTGCTGTGGAGTGGATGACAGTCATTGTCCAGGATGTTGAGTAACTTGTTCAGGGTCCTTTTGTCTTATACTGGAGTGATGCACTCCAGTTCAGCTCCCACAACAGATCCAGCTTTCCTTACCAGCCTGTCTAGTCGCCCAGCATCCCTCTTCTTAGTGCTTCCTCCCCAGCATGCCACAACAGACTGGTAAAACATCCAGAGAAGCTTGCTAAAACCGCAACACAGCCCAGCCCATAACGTCAAGACACTATCTAAGTTTGCCTGGTGCATGAGGGCAGCCCTAGTGCATATTACTTCTTCAAAACTCTTGACTAATGTTGTAGGCACACCATGACCATTCAGGGCTGTTCATGGTTTGAGTCAGAATGCATGGGTTGAAGTATCGAAGGTATCTCTTATTCAATAAACGCAACAACTGCCTATTTCAAAGATTCACAACAGTGTTGTTTCTTGTTTCATTCCCATATAGTATTTTGTGTTTATATTGTAAGAATCCACTTAGTCACCAATAGCCTGCCCAGAGGAGTAGTCCGCACTGGTATAAAAAAAAAATATGTTACTCGACACACCAGTGAAATCTATTTACATACGATACAAAACTATATTGCACATGCAATCAGGGACCACCTGCAATGCTCTTACTGACCACCAGTGGGCAGCAGTGAAAATCTGTGTTGGTGTGTCGTACAACATCCTTGAGGTGAGGCTAATGTGATTTAGACACAGCTGCAGCATATGCAGTAAGATGAGAGAAGAACTGTAGGTTGTTCCTAGACAACAGACAATAGAACAGTACTGACATCTTCAATTAGATTTAAAAACACAGATCCACGTCCCAACTCGTGTTGTGTGTGTGTGTGTGTGTGTATTGAAGTCAAGTGTTTTTTTATTGTCATTTCAGGCTTATACACAGTATAAAGTGAGATGAGACAACGTTCCACCAGTGGTGCTACATTATTGAATATGACATATGAATAAAACAGAAATCTACCCAGAATACCTTTGTCACAGTCAAAACATCTGGCTTCTACAGTAAGTTGTTTTGTTTTACTTTACATGCTCATTTTGAAGAACATAATGTTTTTTTTCTGTGTGTGTAGAAGGGACTGGTAGCAAGACAATATTTTATTCATTTAGTGTGACTGAACAGATTTGTCAGTTGATATAGAAAGGGCACTCAATGATTTGGGATTTGTGCCAGGGTCAAATAGTGATTATTGTTTTCTTCAAATTAAGTAGGCCTACTATTTGAGTTACAATAGAAATTATCTGGAAACAACATGAAACTCTACCACAAAACCTGAAGCAGAGGAATTCACATACACAAAAAACACAAGATGGTACCAATGCTTGTCTCTGAGAGAATGTACTGTAACTAATTTGCATCTATCAGTAAAACAGCCAATAGTTCAATAATTTCAGCATATCAGTAGAAAATGAATTTCCCACAGGGTGATGTAACATTGCCATGTCACATACAGTAAATAAGCTTTGATGAGGAGGATTTGCCCGATTGTGCCCGTTCCTCAGTGATACCACACTACTAGGAAAGGGGCATTCAATATAACTGACAATAGATGACATCTCGTTTACATGTTACAGTTTTTAGAAATGACCGCAACTTCATGTAATTTGGCAGGTGTTTTAGTACATACCTTTTACAATTTTCTGTTCAACAGACCTAAATACATGTAGTTTGAAAAGTATTTCCTAATTTCACAGTATCAATATTGTAGTAAACCACACTGTTCATCACCCAAAAAAGCTTTGATTCACTTTGATTTAGCTGATGTTGACACCCAACACCCAGAAAGTGCTAAAGGGTGTCATTGACTTTTGAGCAACATAGTGCAATAAAGATCATGCTTCAGTGAAAATCCAGAGTTTGAATTATAACCTTCTAAAAGTTCTAGAAGTGCATGGCTGGTACAGTAATAGACCCATAGGGCATGACAGACAGGAGGAAATGTGTCTTTTTATGCCTTTATCTGATCTTATCTTACCATTATAGCTTAGCTTTTGTAATGCTTTTCTCATTTGATAAAAAATAACAAAACAAGAAAAAAAAATCACGCTAGCAAAGTCAGAATTAAACATCAGATCCAGAGGAGTAAAAGGAGAACATAACTTTGTCAATCCATTACCTAATGTGGGGGCTGACAGAAAAACTACTAGTTGAAGAGGGGCTAAGCAAAGTTCTGTTTTTCTCTCTCACAAGCTCCCTCTAAAGACCACTGTATTGCCTTGTATTGCACTGCATTCTATTGGAGGCGGACCGCGCTGCTGAACATTGCTAATGCTGTACTGTATCTACCGCTATTGGCCACGGTGGCGCATTCTACACCGTTCGTTCACCGTGTAATGACTCATTTTAGCATCCTAAACAGTATGAAACGGATTAATTAAATGAAAAATGTTGCATAGTGGGCCTTTAAAGCTCTTAGCATCCAGTTGCTTTTTAGTAACGCCTAGGATTTTTATAGCCTTCACATGTTTTTGTCTAGAAATGCCACATAACATGCCTATGTGGATTAGTGATAGTCAGAAGAATATGAATGAATGAATGAATGAATGAATGAATAAGCATTTAAAAAGAAGCATACCGAAACATAGAATGATTTACATGTAGTTATTAAGAAATTGCAAAACACATTGAAGTTGCTAATGGATATCAGTTTCTTTATTGATTTGATTATCTCAGCAAGCATATATGTATCTGCCCTGCAATATACTCTGTAATCGCATTTTTCATTGATGAATATGAATTTTAATTAACAGTAGATGGATCATATTTGCTGTATCATACTTCTTACAGTAGGTGGTGGGTCACCTACGTATGTAGCTGAAGATTGGGTTCTTCTTTCTTTTCTCCTGTGTAACAGGAAAGAAAGTGTAAGTCTTATAAAAATGTAATTCTCTAAAAGATAAACATCTTGATGTTAAGGTTTAGTATTTTACTTTCTTACTTTTTACTTTTATTTGGGTGTTACTGATGTGGTGACTTATATTTGTCCATTTATTACTTGTTGGTAAATGTGTCTACTTTTGTCCACTTTTCACTTCAGAGTTCTGTTATTTTGTAAAATCTTGAAACTGTAAGTCCAAAGTGTTCAGGTCTCTGTTAATAGCATTCTCACCTCTAACAGATACTAGGGTCCCAGGTGAATTTAGGGAGCACGGGAACGTTGGGCGCTTTGTATCCAGGTGTGGGCATGTATGACTTGTTGGGTGCCACCGTTTGGAAGCAGCTCAGTTTGCTTTCCCCCATCAGTTTACAGCATTCGTAGGGCAGGTCCTTTACTGAGAACTCCTCCATGCAGAATAACTCAAGCGCATACTCCCACTGTGTGCAATAGGACAAAAGTAATAATTTCTTTGATGTTTGTCTAGAGATTGAGTGTGTGTGTGTGTGGGAGAGAGAGAGAGAGAGAGAGAGAGAGAGAGAAAGAGAGAGAGAACAGACAAACTCTACTCACTGCCTTTGTGGTACAGCATAATGCCTGGTCTAGGGTTTCTGCCACTGCACAGCACATGTTGTACCAAGCCTCGGCACGGTTCACTGCAGCACCGGAGCGACGCTGGTGGCCAAAGCCCTTCTGGGGGAAGTAGTTATCTGGGTAGAGGGGACGACGGCTCCCATAGATGCAGAGAGCGGGCAGGTTGCCTTCAGTGGGCCGGGCTGGAGGGAAGGAGAGTTCTAGCTCAGACTGGCCAAAGGTCCCTGCCAGAGAGCCAGATAGGGAGAGATTTTTTCATATAGCTGATACAAGCAGCAGACAAAGCTATAATAATAATAATAATAATAATAATAATAATAAAAACTAATTCTTACCTCTCATTTCCATAGCCAGAATCACAATTACAAAAGGAATAAACATATTTGCAGAAATCTTCTGTTTAAATCAAGTCTTGTACTGTGTCCTGTAAATATCCACAAGCTTAAAGATGGCTCTGAATAAGCACAGTGAACCAGAACTCTGAAGAAGTTGATTTTGCAGTCTGAAGGCTTGCTGGACAGGGACCCTCTTTTTAAATGTCTGGGGTGATGAGAGACAACGTAAGGGAGTTGTTGTGGCAAAGAACACTAAGAGATATCAGTGGCTGAAAAAAAAAAGTAGCTGACATTTTTCAGCTGATTGTCAAAACTGGATTACTCAGCCATGGAAAACCAGACCACAAAACGAACTGCTGCATGTGGCAGTAAGTCCAAATTACCTCACAACTCCCTCTGTCAATACTAAGATTTTTGGTGCATACCACATCAAAGCGTCACTGGATTTAAGAATAAAATAAAAACTACAAAATACATGTGATAAACTATGCCAGTAAATGCCCATAGAAACAACATATACACCTGTTTATACATCTTTAAATGTATAATGTGTGAAGTGAATTAGAAACATCTTGCTATCAAACCCGACCCACTGATGTGGGGGCTAAGAACAACTTTATTCTTATCTCTGTAAATTTCCTGGAAGGCTGAAATGTTTTGGGAGTTGACAGGCCTGTAAGCAACCGGTCAAGGACATGATGGGTAAAAACTGCATGTTGTCAACAAACTAATGCAGCCAACTGATTTTGTTTTTACCAACAAACGCAGTCTTCCAAATTGCTTTATTTAGCTCATAAAAATTAAGAATTCTTTTTAGCCATGTTGCTTTTCCATTTTTTTTAACGTGACATATTGACAGTATTTTTTAGTATATTGTATTGAATTGAATTTATTAGTGTATATATTTTTTTACAATGATGTGAGTGAAGTGAGTGAACCTGTTTCACATAATGATCCACCAACCGCTCTAGTATAACTAGACATGGAAGTAGCCCAACTTTAAGTACGGTATCAGGTTGATGGAAGATGGTGTTGATCATCTTAGTCGATGTGGTCAGTTTTGAAATAGACCATGATTAGTGCCATGGCATGCTAGAACAGATAGCTAAATGCAGATCGTGCAAGCACCAATACAATCCAAAAACATCATATTCCACCTCCTCCTGTCTCTATGAAACATGGTCACAACCTGCATATGGCTAAGAAAATAAGACATACAGTCTCTCTTTTGTCTTTGATACCAAAACATTCAGGTTGGCCCAGGATTAGTTTTGTTTTTTGTCTCTGCTTGACAATATGCTTGACATTGGAGAACAGTTTTAAGATGAAAGAGAACCCATTTTAAATGAGACTCTCCCTTTCAACCCCTGATTGAAATAGGCACAAAACCTCAATGCTGCCACAAAACACAACTAACCAAAACCTGAGGTTTCAGCCAACATAACATGTTTGTCTTATTAATTTCCAAAATGGAAAAAAATACATCTCATAGGTGTCTCACTTTTTTGCCTGTGTCATATGGTCTCAAATGTAATACTTGTCAGTGATTAGACAATGAGAAAAATGTATTACAATATAACAACTA
Source organism: Limnothrissa miodon (assembly GCA_017657215.1). NCBI lineage: Eukaryota > Metazoa > Chordata > Actinopteri > Clupeiformes > Clupeidae > Limnothrissa > Limnothrissa miodon. The sequence goes on from JAGFZM010000135.1 coordinate 999,483, forward strand.
CAGGGATGTGTTAGTAAATCTGTGTGAACATATACTTTAGGGTTAGTTATTGGTTAGAGTCTAACAAACGTCAGCAACTTCACATCCTCCAAAAGGTCATCTTCAATCGTTTTTTTTGATATACTTTAAAGGCTAGTTGTTGCTGTGTCTGTTATCCAACCACTCATAATCAGTCTCACCCTTTTAATCTCCAGCAAATCTTAAGATTATTCCCTTCCTGTTGTCCTTGTTTATAACACTCTGTGCTGTGAGGAGTTAAGTATAGCAAAACATCAAATGTTCAATGGTTTTGTTGTTCACGAGTTACAATGTAAACTTCTTAACCAGACCTAAAGTATGAATTAACCAATATTTGAGGGAAGATGGCGTCGATCATCCTAGTCAACGTGGTCGGCACTGATCAGAGTCAGATTAGTGCCGTGGTACATGAGCACAGACTCAACGGACAGAAGCAGACAGTGCACCAAAACAACCCAAGAACATAATATTCCCTTCCCTTATCTGGACCCCTTTGAAAGACATTTGTCTGTGATACCAAAACACTGGATCAGAATTAGAGTTGGCCCAGAGTTAGTTTTGTCTTTTGTCTCTGAAATTTCTCTAAGGCCTAATGAAAAAATGACACTGCATTAGAAATGTATCTCGGCAGTGATCAAATTAAAAAGCAATAAAAGAAAAAAATAACCCAGGCCAGTACACATGAAGACGTGAATCCAACATGCATGACATTGTTGAACAGTTTTAAGGTGCAAAAACGTTTTTTTTTGCATGCAGAAAGAGTGTATGAGACGCCCCCTTTCAATCCCTGATTGAAATGGATAGAGGCACAAAACTTTAATGCTGCCTCATTTCGTTTAGTGACCAATCAAAACACCACAATTTCAGCCATCACACTGTAACATGTTTGTCTATTTCCTGAACGAAAAATTATGTCTCATAGGTCTCTCATCTCTGTGGTGACAAGTCCCAAGTATAATTGTCAATGATGAGACAATGATGAGAAAAATATAAATACGGCAACAGTGATGTTAGTAAATCTGTGTGAACATATGACTTAGCGTTGTTTAATTCAAACCAAAACCAACAACTTCACATCCTGAAAAAAGGTTATCTTCAACATTATATAATTCAAGAGCTTGTTGCTTGTTGTATATGTCAAGAGCTTAGCTAGTGTCCTTGTTCATAACATCTTGTGCTGTGAGGAGTTAAGTATAGCAAAACATGAAATGTACAATGCTTTTGTTGTCCCTGTTCTACAGAGTAAATTGCTAATCTGGACCATGACTTAAAGGTCTCATTCCATCGTATTTTCATTAATTTTGTGGTGGTCTCTTGTCTAAAATAATGTCATGAGAGTTGGTTTCGAAAAAAATATGCTGTGGTTGTCTTGTTTCAAGCTATTTTAGTTAGGTGAAAACGAGAGCAGGGATAGCTTGAGAGGATTCTTATGAATGTTAATGATATGCAAATGTATCGCCTCTGATTGGCTAACAACACACTCCCTCTAGTGGGTCTGTCTGCAGGCAGCCTAACGTTTTCTTGAGGGCGAGCTAACTGCATAGCTAATGTTCAAAGTGACGTAGGCTTGCACGGCTTTTCCGATTCGCTTGTTTTTCCCGGTAGTTTTCTATCACAGGCGAATACAGACTACAGGGGTAGGAGAGCATTTGAAGTTGAGCATAGAAGTACAACTTGGGCTGACCTATGGTAATGTAAAAAAATCAAGTCTTAAAAGAATTATCCGGAGTGAAACAACATGTAGCTCTGTTGATTCACGTTGCTAAGTGCTATCCATAGGTATAAAAACGACAGATTTTCATGCACGGTAGACCGAGTAACGAAACGGCAGCCAGCGCTAACTGATTAGGGCATGTCAGTTTCGTTTTCATATGCCCAATGTGCTTAGCATTAGCGGCCAGTTCGTGAATTCGGTCTACGTTGTACCTACTGCTGTCATTCTGATACCTATAGACACCATTTGACAGCCTCAGTCAACAGAGCTACGGGTTGATTCACTCCGGATAATCCCTTTAAACGGTTTATTTTGGAAGGAGACCTTTAACCACTATTCCAAACCAGTCAATGCAGACTGTTGGAAACATAAATTTGTGAAGCAATGTTTACAAACTTGTTCCAAGCTACAAGTTAATCCACCTGTGCTCATCTTCCCCTCTGAAACCTTTCTTGCCATCATTGCCTTATTCTTCCCCTGCCCATCCAGTCAGTCTGTCAGCACTATATGGTGGCTGTGATTAGCTTGTGATAAGTGAGACCTGATAGGGGATAAAGACCTTCACTTCTTAGACAAGAGAAATCTGTATGGCCTCTCCAGCATTGTTAGTGTTCAAGGTCTAGAAAGAAGAACACATTTTATCTTAGGGCAAATGTTCATACTGTGCATCCAGTTGACTCAGACCCTAGCTGAAACCATAACCTGCATGTGGCAGATTCCAGTACTCTCAATAATTGAGTCTGATTGCTATGTTTTTGTCACATTATGAACTAGAACAGCAATTCAAGTGAATTGTGCTGTATTTAGTGTTTATTTCTTTAGTCAAAAACTGATGGATGAGAGAGAGGCCTTGATCCAAAGGAAAGTTTTACCACTTCAAAGCCTTAAAAGACAGCTAAGGTCATGCTGAAAGAGTGAGAAATTATGTGAAGTAAAATATCCTGACAGCATATTTTTCAGAGGTCGACCTGCTATAGTCAGCACCACACAGCTCAGTCTGGTGAATTTTCTAGTGAAAGGAGCCTCGTTTTGTACTTGGTTTATAGGCACTTCTAACCTACTGAACAAGCTCAGTGTCTGCAAGGTGTACAGTGAAATGCCAGTACAAGTACAAGTAGAAGAACGGCATTTGAAGCAATGAGAAATGCCTTGAAAATGCTTTTATTGTGAAGGCCCTTTGGTTATTATATGTTGCATATATAAACAAATGTAAATGACTTGGTCACAAACAGTGCAGTATGTATTTTTTTTTGTGTCCCCACATTATAAAGCTGATGTAGCCGTCCCTATTGATATCTAATATTTCACCCTCCTGCGCAGAACAATATTCACTTCTACGTATCACTTCCTTATTGGTCATTGTTTGGTGTCAGCCTGACATGACGCTCGGTCCTGTCCGGATAATTAACGCCTGGCAGGTCAATTTGGTCTGACAGGGCTATGAAATACCGTGTGCAGGTTGTGTTGATATGACAGCTTCCAGTTTCCCGTTTACAGATGTCATGTTGCGCTTATTGAATAAAACAAATTTGTCAAATAAAACTGATAAAAATCACACAGAGCCGCTTAATGGACATGTAGTTAAACTGTGCTCAAGTGGACGATAATGAAATGATTGCCCGCTGTTTTTGACAAGACAAACAGAATTAACACGGAATGTTTAACTGGGCTTTTGGCTTGTCAAATCACTTCCTTTGCTTTTAATAGTTACCAGCCATTACTGCTCCCTAAAAAGAGGATCACTCACTGCCCATTGTGTTGTTTGTGATGATGTTAAAAGGGGTCCGGATGAATTAAAGCTTATATGTTAATCAATTTGTTTGATTGTTTTTAGACTTTGAAGTGTTGATCTGTGCCTATAAGTTGGGTCAAATAGGAATGAAAATAAAATAGGAACTGCCAGACACATTTGTTTGTAAAAACAATATACTATTAAATGTGGCATGTTAAAACACCTTTTAACAATGGCTGCCAATGTTTAAGAACTCAAGTTACTGGAATTTTGGTGTGTTTATCAAACATACATCCATAGTGTCCTACAATGCCACCTGACCTTGTTTTCTTGAAACATTCAAGGTCTTCCCTGAAAAGCCAGTGCCTGGCGTTCCTTTATTTGTTTTGCATTTGTGCCTTGTGCCAAAGCTGTAGGCACAAATGCACTATAATGTCTAATTAAGGTGTCTTTCTTTGTTCATAACTGCATATGTGATTATCATCACTTTTTTAAAATCCATACGGTGATATAGATCTGCTTTTACACAGGTCTAGTTTTATTGCAGTCCCTAACCCCAAAGATCATGACCAACCAATTCACTTTTTACACTTTTTACATATTTGTAATATCTGAGTATATCTGAATTAATGATGCCATTTCATAGGCGGTAAAAGTTTTTCATAGTTTAATGTTGAGGAAAATTTCAGATTATGGAATTCAGATCCAGATTATTACTTGTAAGATGCATAAATTAATTTTTCTCTTTCAAAGAATCCACAAAAGACAGAGGTTTGCACAGATTAGTTATGCTTGTAACTGCAATGTTTGTCATACACTGACATCTAGTGGTGCTGTAAGACATTTCAACCATTTGCACTGAAGTTTGCCTCATTAGTCGGTTAAAACCAGTTAACTTGTTTATTTGTTACCTTATGGCAGCGTCAAAATACAAGTTAACACCCGTCAAAATACAATTTTAACACAGGTTTATTATATATTTTTTTTATATTCACTGCACTGTCACATCTAATATAACTAGTTCAATTGATCTCTAAAGAATACTCTAGGTGCTTTTGTAAATTCAATCTGCCACTCTGAAAATGTGATACCACTCTGCAGTTCAAAAAAGATGAGTATTCTATTTTTCTGTAAATAAACGAATGTTTTTTGACAGATCAACTGACTCATTTTCAACCGGTTACAGATAATTTTAACCGATTATGTTTTTTTTTTTTTTTACTTTTAACCGGTTAACCGTAAATCCGTAACCGTAAATCCCTACTTGCAGCATGATGCAAGGAATAAAAGAAAAAACTGTTGTACAAGTTTGTAGACAAAAGACAGAATTAAGTGTTGTACTTCAGCAGCACCAGATACCAATATTTAATTAGGTTCTACATCAAAAACTGTATTTCGTTCAGAAATTAATCAGTCACAGTCACATGTTCACAATCTCTAAGACATATGACAAAAACATTTTTCTGATGAAGACAATAAAATCTCCCATAAAGTCAAATGGTATAGAAAGTAAGAGTTCTAAAAGTTATTCTGCTCATTTTAGACCTTAGACTTTTAAATTATGCAGACCTACATAATTTTCAAAAACTATAGGAGCGTTTTGTCATTTCATTTTTTTTTCATTAATTTTAGATAAAAAAAAAAATCCATTAGAAGAATAGCAAAACATTAACAAACTAACAATGTATGCACACTCTACTGAGAATGTGAAACTTAGTTAAGGAAAAGTTGAAGTAAATACAAGATCATATTTGTAATGTATTTATCACTGTCTAAGCATAAAAAATTGTAAAAAGAAAAAAAGATATAACCACATACACAAAGATTGAAGACCAGAAATCATGACAGCTTCATTCTCCCAAATGTGGCTGACAGAAGTGCAAGATAAGACACAGGATGCTTATGCATGCTCATTCTCTATATCAATATTAGATATGTAAGTCCTCAGGAGGCAATGTGTCCTACAACTTTGACAGCATGAAGGTGGCGCCTTTCTGATTGGCCACAGCATCATTTAGCATATAAGCCTGGCACACCAGGACACCAAAAAGCTGTTGAGCCTCAGGGACTCATTGAGGTAAGAGGCAAAAATACACCACGGAAACATTTTATTTACAAGCATTGAGTATGTATAATTATTTCTTCTAAACAAAAAAAAATGTGAGTCATAGTATTTTATACAGATTTTTAATAGTGTGTTTTGTGATGCATTTTTTTCACAGCTACGAAAATCATGGGGAAATTTTCCTGCCTTGCCATTCTGCTGTTTTGTGGTAAGAACCTACAGTACTAACTAACAGTCAGAAACTGATTTGAGGTAATTTTGTTTAGTGTAACAACCACTGGTCATTAGATCTGGTCTATCTGTTCAATTTAACTTGTATATATTGTCATCTAGATGTTTCCATGTTTCTAAAAAATGACAATCTTTTCAACATGGACAAAAGAAATAATAATCACATATCAGCTCCTCATACTTTATATACCTGCCTATGTTTGTTTTTACTGTGTCTCAAAATGATCATTCCTCTTTATCTACTATCTCGTCTACAGTTCTCAGAGACTACTGTATGGGTGGGCCTCATGGTCTTTGGTTATGTTTTTATTTTTCTCAGGGCTCTGTGCTGCAGATAGGGAACCTTTGTCTCTATGGCGACACAAGAGCCTCTATAAAAACATGGGCATCTGTTGGGTGATGGGCAACCCCCACTACCGCACCTTTGACCAACACTACTACAACTTCATGGGCAACTGCACCTACATCATGGCAACAAGCCGTTGCAGTGATGGGGCTAATGTTCCTTTCTTTGAGGTGGAGGTCAAAAACCAGAATAACCCAAAGTTAGAGATCCCTGATGTAGAGATGGTTGTTGTCAAAGTCTATGATTACACTGTCTCTTTCTACCGCACAGAACATGGAATAGTGAGAGTAAGTGGTGCATTGTCTTCTAATGGCCATTCCTCATCTTGCGTGAGCTGTGTTAATATTTTCTTTTCATATTCTTGTTATAAACTCTTAATTACTGTCTGCGATTGTTGTCAAACTCAATAGAGATTGAAGTCAAACTTAATTGATAGATTTTCTTTTCTTCTTTTATTCATCTCAGCTTGATGATAACCTGTGGAACCTCCCAGTGTACCTGGGTGGAGGTAGAGTAAGTGTTGTTCCCAGTGGCATGTCAGTCTTGCTGGAGACTGACTTTGGCTTGACAGTGCAGTATGACTGGGAGCAATACCTGGTGATCATGGTGCCCGACAGCTTCGAAGGCAGTACGTGTGGCCTCTGTGGAAACTTCAACGGGAATGGGAACGACGACCTGATCCTGCCCAATGGCAGCCCAGCGAACAGTGTCGCAGCACTGGGCAAGAGCTGGAGGGTGCCGGATCTGGTGGGCGACTTCACCTGTCGGGATGAGTGTGACGGCCAGTGCGGGAAGTGCGAGCGTGGCACCTTCCTTGATCACCTGGCCGGGAAGGTCTTCTGTCATCTCGTGACAGAGGTGATGAATGGACCACTGAGGGAGTGCAGTGCAGTCATCCCAAAGAACATCTACAATGACTACTGCACATACGACGTTTGCATGGGGAAGGGAATGAAGAATTTCCTCTGCAACACCTTGCAAGTGTACACTGATGCCTGCCAGAGAGCCGGATTCAAGGTCTTCAACTGGAGAAGACTGGCTGGTTGCCGTAAGTAAACTATGAGTTAGTGCTCTGTCTGTGGTCTGTCTTTATTGGGTCTCTCTGGCTACTGCCAATCTATGTTTTTATAATAACAACATGAAAGATTAATTGAAAATCTTATTATTTATATATTAACAATGCAATAAAAATATATTGTAGTCAGTTATTGCCCCCAGGTGGTAAAATGTTTAACTGCTGCGACACAGTGGAATTTATCGCATTGCTCAACACTGCTCAACACAGCCTATATTAATTTTATCTTTTCAAGAACATGATCAACAAATTAATGAATAATCTATCTACTGTATCGATCTATCTATCAATCTATCTATCTGTTTGTTTAATAACAGCGATCTGTAATGGCAATCTCGCTATGTTTTATCCCATGTCAGATGAACCCCAGTGCCCAAGAAATAGCCACTATGAGGATTGTGGCAGTGCCTGTCCAACCACCTGTGACAACCCACAGGCTTCATCAAACTGTGATGCCCCCTGTGTGGCAGGCTGTGTCTGTGACGATGG
>JAGFZM010000135.1:1008139-1020266 GCA_017657215.1 Limnothrissa miodon
AAGGTAAAATTCATATCCAATTGTAAGCCAAATATTGTTGCACGCCATATATTTGTTTGTCAGTTCTGTTGTTAACCCCAACATTGGATCAGAAAGACTCATACTAAGGCCTCTCTCTCAGATTGGTGAGTCCAAAATCAATGAAGACTGTACTGAGCGCATTACCTGTCAGCCCTCTGGTATTGTGCGCCGTGAACCCATCCACTGCAACAGTGATCAGGTCTGTGAGATGAAGAATGGTGTCCGTGGTTGCTACACTAATCCTCATGAGTGCTTTATTGAGGCTGGTGGAGCCCTCAGCATGTTCGGCGGAATGGGTGGCGTAATTGACGTAGCAGGATTCTTCGAACTGGTTGAAGTGTGTGATGGGGCTGTGGTGGCAGAGTGGTTCCGGGTGGTTGTGAAGCTTGAGGAATGCAGGCACCCAGGGCCGAGACGCGTTGAAGCCGTCTACGTCTACTTCGATGGTGTAGTGATTACGGTTGATGCCAATCACCACACTTGGGTGGGTGATATTTTCTTTGGTGTTTTGAAGTGAACCTTGAGCAACTTAAACATCTCACAGATGTATCACCACAAGCTTTCATTGGACACTTTTGTTTACTTTTAACAGGTCAATGGCAGGAGAACTGACCTGCCCAGCCTGCTGAAGAATGAGATTTCTGTGAAGATCTCTGAGAAGACAGTGGTCATTGAAAAGGTGTCAGCCCTGCGTGTGACTTACAGTGAGACACAAGAGATCAGTGTGACGGTCAGTGACCACTTTGGTGACGCGGTTTGCGGAGCCTGTGGAAAAATAACCGGAGACGCCAGCGTCACCATTGATGGCAAAACAATCAAGAAGTGGATGGACAAGTGGAGAGCACCAGACTTCCCCACCTGGTGAGTTTAATAGGATTTTTTTTTCTCCTAAATTAAACTGATAATCCAGTTGATAATTGATCAGGTCATGGTAATAATATTATTTCTCTGTCTTCATTTCCCTCTCTCCCTCACTCACAGTCAGCAGTAAATGAAGGACATCCAGTACACCTTCCATGTTCATCCACAACAGCCATCGGTGTCCATCTAGTTACTTCTGTAAATGCCATCCCATTAACTGCTTTATTTTAAAATCTCTTCTCTGTGAAATGTAAATGTATCCACTTGTAGTATCATGTAAAATATGAAATAATAAAATACATCTGCATTAACTTTTGACTTGAATCTGATTGACCACCCCTGTTGCCACCATAAATTTAATTTATTTCTAATGATTGACAGTGTACTGCTTGTCTTTGGAGGAAGCATCTTTTTTTAACTGGAGAGAGAAATAGAAAGGTATAAATATAACCTTATTAGGTTATGAAAATGGTGATGTTAGTCGAAATATAGTGCACTGATGTGCAAGCACAGCAAAAATAAAGACACCACAATCAGAATACAATACAATACAATACAATACAATACATCTTTCAACTCTTAACCCTTAAAAACTCAATTGTGTGGACAAAAAAAGACCATTGCAGTCAAGTCTTTCAAGGCTCAGGTTAGGTTTAGGGCAGAGGTCAGCTACCTTTACCACTCCATTTGAACACATTGCCAACAGTAAAGAAAGCACTGGGACCCACAACATCCTTTTTGACGAAAGGATGAAATAATTTCACATACAACATTTGAGCTTCTGTATCAACAGATCAGCAGGAGCATCTTATTTGGAACAGAAGAGATCAGAGACAAAAAAACAAAACAGAAAAAAAAAAACACTCAAAACTCACGTTAAACTAAACAAATTGTAACCAAAAATGAAAATGAAAAATCTAAACACAATGCTAATTACAAAAGGTTAAAGAAAACTTGCATAGGGAAGGAAAAAACACATTACTGGAGCTGCGGCTAGGCAACCATAATGCGGCACCATCACCAGTGTATGTCGTCATTTTGGGATTTAGGGAAGAAAATTTCATGGCACATAATCTTATGACATAACATTCATCCTGTTTATCTATGGTCAGTCACATTGTCAAAAGTGGCAGGTGGAACCATACAATCTTTGCACTAGTTTTCCAGCAGTCAGTTTAAACACTGCAAAAAATTTACTCTTTTGGGACAAAAAAAAAAAAAAAAAAACTTATTTCAAGCAAAATTATCTGCTAGTGCAGCAAGAAAATTGCACCAAGATTTCTTGAAACAAGAAAAAATAAAGAGAATGGAAAAATCTTGATTTAAGAAACTATTGCTTGTTTTAGGTATTTGTGGTAAGATAATCAAGATTATCAAGATTAATTTTCTTATTTTTGAAATCTAGTGTCTAAAAACAAGAAAAAAATGCTCAAATCTAGTCAACAAAAGGATGAAAACAAGACAAGTGTGCTTGAATCAAGGAGAATGATGTTAATTTCAAGTCAGCACAAGCGGTCTCCCATCCAGCTTTTGACCAGGTTCTATGCTGCTTAGCTTCTGAATTGAATTATAGTGTGCTACTGTTATTACAACCCATTCAAAACATCAGAAACAATAGGTCTCTGAGGTCACTCTGAGGCCTCAAAGTAATTCTAGAACAATGTTTCAATATCAGGTTTCAGGTCTGCAAGTCATTTGTCATCTAGCACCACCAATATTTCAAAGCCATGACTAACTTCTGAAACGTATGCCCAATTTTCAAAAATCATCAACATGAATTTATTTGAAAATTAAACTAATTCTCGCGGTCACAAATTTAGTCTGTTCTTCATAAAACTTGGTAGAAAGAATCTTTTGACCAAATTGATATAAAGGTTACCTATTGGCGCCTAAACTTTCCCAAGCGTTCAACCGAGGCTAATCAAAATCGTCAGCAATTCCATCAAACAGTATATGAGCTCATATCTCAGCAACAAATTGATCAGATCCAAACATACAAATGTCCTACTTTGGTTCTAGACATGTTTGTGCGGACCTAGAACCATTTTGCATCATTTTGCTTTTGCATCAACATTTTGCAAATAGCGGTTGAAACTTTTGCACTAATAATGCAATTGTACCTCGTAGTCTACTGTGGAGAGCGCCAAGGATGATGTCTTTGTCAATAATGGCAATATTGGATTTTGCTTTCACAGGCCACAGATTTTGTCCATTCTTCATAAAAGCTGGCATAAGTAATGTTCAGACCAAGCCTCATAAAAGACAGGTATAGCCATTTAGATGCATGTAACCTATAACGCAACTGAAATTCACCATGGAAATCTGTGATTGATTGCCACAAAACATAGTGTGCCCGTCTCATTGGCATTGACCAAGGAAACATGATGCGTCTGTGGCCACACTGTCCAATTATGATGCTTGCCCCCATTTTGCTGCTTGCAGACACATGTTTAAGTACTTTTCATGTGCCACTGTCTTGCTGTAGTGAGAGTCTTTTGTTCAAAATCACCAATAGTGATTATCTTAATGAGTTAGGTTGATTTTAAATACAGGCTTACTTGACTAGATAAAATTACTTGAAAATAGTAAAATTACCTTCCGTGAATGTCTGACAACTGGTCAGAATGCATTCCCTCCGAAAAATGACAAAATCACCTCACAATTAGTATAATTAAAGACAATTCAAGAGAAAATATATTGCATCAAGCCAAAACAATTCTTAAAATTAGTATAACAAGATAAATATTCTGAAATCTGGGGAATTACACTAGTTAAGATTTTCATTTTTTGCAGTGAAGGTCTATAGACATATCAGTTGGATTCAAACTCCAGAGACTCCTGAGAAAGTGGACAGCTTATGCATTCTAATAATTTTTAGAGTAATGGGAGATCAGTTTGGGAATCAGGGTAATCAGGTGGGAAGGTGTTCATTTAAAATTTAAATAGATAATAAATAAAAGGAGTTCTACAAAAAAATGGCTTAGATGGTTTTCCAGATTGACAAAATGCCGTTTTTGCAGTTCATGTGTGCAGCTGACAGACAGTCATTGTCAATGGCAAGTAACAATTACTTATCAAACACGAATTCTAAAGCAATGACCAAGCAACAAACCTTCAATTATTTAGTAAAAATGTATTCACATTTCAACAGTTTGGCCTTCTGTTATGGAGAACCCTAAAACACATTATTCATAAATTATTTTTAGATGTTTTATAACAGATTACAACACAAAAGAGGAAAATGAAGTTTCTCAACATACCCTTTTATCAAAGCAGGTCTCTTTGCACGTGGTTTGTGAAGGCAAACACACTTCAGCTGAACACATGAAGTAGATCTATAGAGACACACACTGAGTTAATGTCTTCCCAAGTGAAGACAACCTTAAGCAGGCATACACTTATCATTGCAACCCACCTCTTCATTCAGGAACTTGTTGGTCCTCTGATCCATGAACTGGAAGGCCTTTACCACAAAACGACGTGCATGACGATTTTGTGGCAGGTTATCCATATGAAGGACTGCAGTAGTGGTTGAATCCAGGGCATTTGGACACTTGAAAGACATAATTAGGCCCACCATTAGCAATTTTAGCCAGAATCTTGCATTTAATTTGTTTTTCTGCATCATATTGGACACAAGCAAAAAACACACACGACTTACCCCTCATAAAGAAGAACAAGAGCACTTTTGGCCGAACGAGGGTATGCCACACAATAATGGACCAGAAGGACAGCTGTGGGCTTTGGGGAAAATATGCGCACTTCAAGGTACACCGGTTTACCCAACAAGACACGCAAGGGTTGATGATAGTGGGGCAAAAACTTGGAAAAAGTCTGATCTATGACTGGATATAAGGGAGTTTTACACACAGAAACAGACAAAAGTTGAGGAAGGTAAAAAAAAGACAGACACACACACACACAACCTTCAGCAATTCGAAGCTGTACACCATACAATCCCTCTGAAGTGGCTACAGATGGTAGAACAGGACTCGTCACCATAAACCCAGCACTGGCCAGCCTGATGTTTTCTACCTTAGGATTCTTAGGATATCGACATTCCACCATGAACCTGTATAAACACGTTAATTATATAAATAAAAATACGCATTATCCATGTTTGCACACACCTAGCACTAGCTCTTAACAAGTCTAAACAACATAATGGTTAAAAAAGGCATTCTAGAGGGCTTTAAAACGCAGCCAACTTAAGCCACCTGATTGGATGGTCCCTGGTGATAATTCCATACGTCATTTTGAGAGCCCTTACAGCGGTTTGCACTTCAGCCAAGTAAATAACACTCTCCCCAACTTCCTAATTAGACAATGTGAAAATTAGCATTTTCAGACAGCTGAAAAATTCAAAGAAATATATTTGTTAACAGATAAAGAACACTTACATACATCCGAGTTCCACACTCAGTGACCGAAAACTTGAAGAGGGCAAACCCACTGTTTACAACCATGGGTGAGCAGCTATGGTGGTCACCAGCCATAACCAGAGTAGCAGGGTCGATTGGTACACTGACCATATTGCGTGAAATGCTAAAAACAAAGTGTTTGTCCCGCGTGCACTCTACAGTACACAGACAGAAACAGGAGGAGCGAACTAAGCCAGGGACCAAAATGCCACACTACAAACTGCAAGTTAATATCAGCAAAGACCAAACACAAGAGTAGTCTTTATCATGGTGTCTCGGAAAAGGTAAAAACAAAACAAAAAAAAAAACACAACACACCACACAAGTCTGTGTCTGAAATTACCATTAACAGGATAGAAGCATTTAGATGTTGCGGTGTTCACACAGCAGCCTTTTAACACTCTGAAGATGATATTCCAGAGCCACATTCTATCTGCATCTCCTGTGGAACACTGCAGCCTGGGGAAACAAACCCAGGTCAGTCTTGCAATTTAACCCTTCCAATGATAATGATCATTTTGAGCATTTCCATAAGGGTCTATGGTCTGTAGTCCAAGATGTAGTCCTGGATTGTCCATCCAACAGGATCATGGTGTACAAAAGCTATGAGAATACAAACCTTCAGGTCCAATATTAAAAATGGGGTTGGCTACAGGGGCAATAGTGCCTCCACATTTGCTGCTTTTCTTTTTATGAGAGACGTCAGGCAGTGGCCTCACAACCGCAGCTTTAAAATGGTGATGAGCACGACAGGAAACAGTCTTGACATTTACTCTGTCATCGGTCACATACAGCAGCCTAACTGTATGAAGACCTTTCTGTTTGGAGCAGAACACAATTTACTGGGTCAGGTTTGCAATGGCAGCAGCTGGTAGGTTAGAATCCCCTCCTTCTATGTCAGTCAGTTACGTTAGACATTAGACAGTTGTGTGTGTGTATGTGTGTGTATTATGTTTTGTTCCACTTTAAATCAATTGAAGACAAACAACAAATGGACAACTGACCTCCAAGGTCACTTGACAGCCAATAAAACTGACTGTGAGAATGTTCTTTTCTTTTTTTGTCAGTGTGTAGCCACAATCATGGTTCTGGAGTACCGGTTCTATGGCCGTTGAGCCTGTTAAGAAAGACATACTAAAATGAGAGATGTGATAAACGCATGCATGCATGCCTATCAATAAAGCCTGGGGTCTACATGGCCTACACAAAATCCAAATTGCGTTGATTGGACCAGCTGGAAGTTTCACACTCAGTGTGCTGTTTGTGCATACCACAGGCAATTTTGGGGGTTCTTTAGACATCTTGAAATCTTTTTCAGAGTTAGAATATCCATCATCAGCACTTTCTGATAACTGAATGCTAGCTCTGCTTAGACTATCGTTATCCTTGTCCTTGACTAAAGAAAAAGAACCATATTCTAGCTGGCTCGTAAGATTTAAAAATTGTGTAAGGGCCAACAACCAACCAAGGTGGCACAAACATAGCTGTCAAGCAAACAAGCTGTCAGATAAAAGCTGCAGTCAACCGTTAAGGACTTCATAAACTGCACACTAATTTCTCGTAGTCTTTTGTATACAGGTTCTTTTTATCAGCCAATGCATGTGGTCTACTTACGTTCATTAAGAACAGCTGTGAAAAGTGTGCTACAAGGACTGTTGCAAAAGTATGTATTTCCTGAACCAGGTAGAGCAAAAGGAACTCATTGTTAAAGTTAAACAATATAACAAAATATAACAACATAATTATATATTATAACAAAATAATTAATTCACATTTACAAATGCAGTCCGTTAATTTGCCCACTGGTGTGCGTCGGACGCTCTCCTGAGTAATCTGATTGGTTTTTAATCTGACGTCATGCACAGGATGATGACGAACCGGAAAAGTATCACATGCTGTGTCTTCTGAAAACAGAAACCGGGCGGAGTGGACTGACACTGCAGAATTGTCTGATCTGTTGCTAATAATCTCACTCAGGAAAACGAAGCCGTACTTCTGTAGTATCTTAAAGGTAATATTTTATATTAAGGCAAGCTTTACCCCTGTTACTATTATTTTTGCATCTTATAGTATTGCCTGTTGCCTGCCTATTGCTTCCATGTCATCACAAACTTCAGGTTGTAACGTTAGCTACTCAATGCCAAAGTTTGGTAGGTTCTACTGGATGTAACGTTTATACTTGCTAGAGAAGCATGTTTCATTGGCATTTTACACAATTGGACCTTTGTCTTACAAACGTTAGACAACAAAATATTAAGTAGTAGTAGTAAAATAAATAGGCTAAATGATAAGTTTATTCGTTGGGTAATAAATCCCCATTTGCTCTTTTTACCGTATCGCCAACATTTAGCTTCAACATATAGCTTCAACATATAAAACCCGTCAGCAAAAATGAAAAAAAAAAAAAAGCTTGTGTTCCTTCTAAAATCAAGCAACCCAGTGTCATTGATTTA
The DNA here is from genome assembly GCA_017657215.1 of Limnothrissa miodon. Taxonomy (NCBI): domain Eukaryota; kingdom Metazoa; phylum Chordata; class Actinopteri; order Clupeiformes; family Clupeidae; genus Limnothrissa; species Limnothrissa miodon. The sequence goes on from JAGFZM010000135.1 coordinate 1,015,896, forward strand.
CTAAAGGCTTACAGTTTGTCAGGTGTAGGGTACATTACATTTAACTCTCTGAACATCTAGTGGAAAGTTGAACTACAGAGTTGATGACAACTCTGTCCCTAGGGATCAAAAGCCACTATTCCTTATCAGCCTAGAGTACACGTTCAACTTCTCATTAGGATATTCCCAGACCTGATAAACTCAAGGTAACCCTAGGTCTTGACTTCAGAATGTTGTCCTTTTAACACAATAGGTGGAGCCTCTGCTGTGATAACTATCTGGTAATAGACTGCATTTCACAGGGAAAAGTCCACTTTGACTTCAGTAACTCCGACCTGAGGGTAAAAGTTGGGAAACATGGCCTCTCTTCCAGACCTTTTTAAGTATGTGGACGAAAACCAAGAATTATACATTCAGGTAAATAATGCAATTTAGTTGATACTAGTAAATGTAAAGAGCAAATGCATTTGTTCCTTGAAAAAAATGCTTTATTTGGACTGATTTAATGCAAAGTTACAGTCTGAAGGTGTGGTTTTCTGAAGTGCGCACCGTTTTCTTCTGAAGCGTTTGGCAGAATGGGTAGCGGTCCAGAGTGTATCTGCATGGCCAGAGAAACGTGGAGAGATCAAAAAAATGATGGAGATGGCAGCAAAGGACATAGAAAAACTTGGCGGAACAGTGGAACTGGTTGACATTGGCAAACAGAAGGTAAGATGTCATTCAGGTCAGTCTGTATGCAATCCTGTGAAGTCTGCAGAATACAGACATCAAGTCAGGTCAAGTCAGTTTTTATTGTCAATTTCTTTACATGTACTAGACATACAAAGGAATCAAAATCCCGTTTCTCACTGTCCCTTACGTACATTAGACAGATGATGCAGGACAGAACAAACTATAAAAGTGCATAGAAGCAACATAGACTATGTTTTGAAAGAAAATATACTCTGATCTAATCTAAAAATATACTCTAATCGCAATTCTTACTACTAGAGACAGACAAGATAGGACAGACAAAACAAGTGCACAAACCAGAGACATTACCTCTTCATACAGTTGGTGGATGGGAAGGAGATCCCTCTCCCTCCTATCATCCTGGGGCGCCTGGGATCAGACCCTGGCAAGAAGACAGTGTGTATCTATGGTCACCTTGATGTCCAGCCTGCAAACATTGATGATGGCTGGGACACAGAGCCATTCAAACTGGTGGAGAAAGATGGTATGTGAATTCACTCAATACTATAGTTGCTAAGTTATCAAGTTTGATGTTTGGAATGCAGTTGCATATTCCTGTCCACCAATTGGGGTGTTTGGAGTGGATACGCATACGTCTCCTATAAATTAGACTATGCCTACCATGTCCTCTATGAATCAGACTATGCTTAGGATGCACTTACAAGGATCATGTCAAGTAAGCACTTGTGGTCAAGTACTGTATGCAATTGTGGTGATACATTCCTTTTTCATGACTGGCTTTTTTTTCCAACCACATGACTTTGTCATTTGATCTGGAGAACCAGCTTACCAGGCACTCTTGCTTTCAGTTCTGCCTAGGGCAACTAGAAGCCTTCTAAAGTATAACCCTTACATGCATTGATATCAACATTGTCTTAAAATAAACTTGAAAAGAACACCAATAACAATAAATAGCAAAAACTACTGTAGAGAAGAGTAGAACTCCACAGTGAACATGCTGGTTGCGTCTTTCTCATTCTGTATGCATAACCTTCTTTAATAAGGTCAGATAGATTACTGAAGGTTTTGACGTGGCCAATTAATAAGAGTATCAATGCTCCAAATAACAATGAGACAGAACTGTCAGCTGCTGGTAAATGTGCAGCTTTATTGAGCAGTGTGTTCGGTGAAGCAAGCTCCCCACTCATTCAAATGACATCTCTTATATACCTCCCCTTCTCCTGGCCTACTGACTCTCCCATTCTTTATCTCTTCTGCATTGATATTCACTCACTCCCATCCTGCTCTGTCCTCATCTCAGGTTCCACCTGACTAAAAATTCCTGTCTTTGTTTATTTCTGCTAACCTCAGTCCATCTTTCCTATCATTTGATTAGTTCATGACCCCCACTGACCACTCAGATCTGACCTTCTGCTGAACTCACCTACCTCTGTTATCTTAACACCCAGATTTAACCAGTATTATTAGAATTAACTTCTCATACTATTATTCTTATGTCTGTTTGATATTTTTAACCACAGTTTTTCCTGTGCATTATAGGAAAGCTTTATGGCAGAGGCTCCACAGATGACAAGGGACCTGTCCTGGCCTGGTTCAACTGCATAGAGGCCTACCAGAAGACCAAGCAAGTACTGCATGACTTTTAATGATTGAAATAAGACCAAAGCACGTTTAGTCTTAGTCATGCTTTCACAGTAATATTACATCTTTTCATTAATCATCTTAAGCATTGGCATCAGCAGATCTGATGAAAGATAAAAAGTCATTGCACCAGTGCACCACTGAATGTGTTGATTCCAGCATTTGCATGGATGACATCAGCTTGACAAAATATATTGTCCATGAAACTAAGCCTAATCTAATTAGCATGCATAAATCTAATCAGTTGCACAAGTTAGAACCAGGTAGAACAGATTTCAGCCAAGCATGATGTGAAGTAGAATTAATAATTGTCATCCAGCACACTGCTGAATAGAATAAAGTGTGTTTGCAGAACCTCAGCAAAATAAATGTATTACGCAATGACACACGATAGAGTGAGAAGTGCTTACTGCTAGCATAAAAATAATTACTAGCAACACCTTTTAAAGCAGTAGCCAGTCAACTGTGCTGGTTTGTGGCACTGAAAGCTTGAAATATTGGAAAAGTTCAGATTCAAAACCCATTATGATTACGGTTACTACAGATCTTCACTTTACTTAGTACAGAATACAGATCTTTACGTATTTTTTACTTGCAATTCAAAATAAAAATATACAATTCAAAATGCTTATGGAGATTATTTGAAAATTGTTATGAATTTTTTTTATATATATATCTGAAGATGCACTTTGCATCTGAAGTCTTTCTTTCCCCATTCATTACATGCCTAATTTGAAATTAACTTTAAAGGCCCACTATGCAACATTTTTCATTTAATTAATCCGTTTCATACTGTTTAGGATGCTAAAATTAGTCATTACACGGCGAACGAACGGTGTAGAATGCGCCACCGTGGCCAATAGCGGTAGATACAGCACTTGTTCAGCAGCGCGGACCGCCTCCAATACAATGCAGTGCAATAGAGGGAGCTGGTGAGAGAGAAAAACAGAATGTTGCTTAGTGCCGGTTTAATTCTGCAAATTAATAATATTATGCAACCACTGATAGAGTAGGTTAACTGTAAAATGTAACCACTACAATCAAGTGTTATTTTTCTACAGTTTCAGCCAGACTTTTACCCCGTCCCCCTTATTTCCCCCCACAGGATCTGCCCATCAATATTAAGTTCTGCTTTGAGGGGATGGAGGAGTCTGGTTCCGAAGGTCTAGATGACCTGGTTTTCTCCCGGAAGGACTCATTCTTCAAGGACGTAGATTATGTTTGCATCTCAGACAACTATTGGCTGGGAAAAACCAAACCCTGCATTACCTACGGGCTGCGTGGAATCTGCTACTTCTTTATTGAGGTAATCCGTACTTTCCTACCAACCTTGCCTCAATGATCTGATAAAAAAGATAAATTCACTCCTCAGGGCATTTTAGAAGGCTAAGTAGTCTGTTTGAACCTGTTCTTTGGCATCTTTAATATTCTGCTCTTTCCCCCCTAGTTGGAATGCTGTGATAAAGACCTGCACTCTGGTGTTTTTGGGGGTTCAGTGCATGAGGCCATGACAGACCTGATCTCCCTGATGGGTGAGTGCAGTGAGTTAGTATGTGTTAGTAGGCCATGACTATGATGTAGCACTGTACAGGTAGGTACATTTTGCACATACTCTCTAAGTTCATACAAATGTAGTGGCTTAAGACGGATTTCAAACTGCTAGTACAAAACAATTAGGATTTATTTATTGTTGAGAACATATTCAAAAAGTCCAGGATGTTACACACTGATGTTTGCACACTTGTGCAAAATAATTAGTTGGTGCATGTTTAGCAGTTCTACAGTTTTGAAATTGTGCAATATTTAAATATTTTAAACAGAACACTTGGAATAAATGTATGAAAATATCTTTTGAAGATATTGGTAAATAAGACCCACTGTCATCAGTGGAAGATGGCAAAATACTGTGCTGTACTGATTTTAGGTCATTTTCTTCTGTTGTGTTTGATTATTTTCAACCTAGGATCACTTGTGGACAAGAAGGGTAAGATCCTGGTGCCGGGGATGTACGATTCTGTGGCCCCCCTCACAGAGGAGGAGAAGAAACTCTATGAGAAG
>JAGFZM010000135.1:1020276-1033351 GCA_017657215.1 Limnothrissa miodon
TCCTGCTTTTAACAGTGTTCGGAATGGACCCTGACCTGACAAGGGAAGGTTGTAGCATCCCGGTGACCTTAACCTTCCAGGAGGCCACTGGTCGCAATGTCATGCTCCTTCCAGTGGGCTCCTCAGACGATGGCGCTCACTCACAGAATGAGAAGATCAACAGGTGAAGGCAACTGAGCTCTAGCTCGTAACTTCCAATAAGAACATCTAGTCACTATATGTGTGTTGGCTCCATTAGAATAGATTAGATTCACGGATTATACATTTGGTACAGACGATTCATTTTAACGACTAAACTAGACTAAATGGAAAACAAAACTAACTAAAGCAAAACCTTCACACTTTTCATGCTATCTTTGCAGTAACCACTTCAGTAATGTGTGCATTATTGTTAAGAAATCCCACACCTTTCTTTTCTGACTATGATTTAAAGAGTCTAAATGTTAGCACCAGATGTAATGTCCTGTTTTTCTCACTCTCTCTTCTTTAAGGTTTAACTATATCCAGGGAATCAAACTGTTGGCTGCTTACTTCCATGAAGTATCTTTGTTGACGTAAATGGACATAACTCTGGAAAACAAAACTGGAAACGGCAGAATGAATTCTCACTAAAGGCTTGGTCTCCTCAGTTGGGTCGTTCTGGCACGAAACCTTGTATAATCTTTGGAAAATATAATCACAACACACAGAAGTAATGCTCGTGGAACAATATAAATAAAATTCAATTGAACTGAATAAAAATTGCAGTTCACAGTTTCACTTTCATTGTTCTTGTAGCTGATACCTGGCTATGCATACTGAGGAAACTACTGACACACCAACAGATGACCTGCATGCCTGTTGTAAGGTTGCATAGTCCTGTAATATTCTAACAGTCTTGGCTTTTGCTATTAAGGTTATTAAAATGTTTCAGACTCAGATTTATGCAGTTCTGCTTGTAATCCACCCTGCTTGTTTTGTCCTCTCCAACCCCAATCAAAGAATGATATGGACAGTATGTTAATGATATAGAATGCGTGCAGTATTAATCACAAACAACCAGTAGTGGCGATAACCGCAGGATGTTTGCTGGAGACGCTACTTTCGTATCAGTCTGGCTCTGCAAGAGTGTTACCTAATCTATGACTAGTGGAAAGTGCACTCCTGCTGGTCTGCCCTTAAGACTAACTCATGATAATGAGTCTAAAGGTTGTCTGATTTCTGAGAAATGGACCTATTGATATGGAAAATGCCAACCAGCAGATTCAGAGGACTGTCATCTAAAATGTTTCCATAAAAATATTACTTTCATTACTGAATTCAATACTAGAGAAAATAATATTTATTAAAGGTATATTTATTACACTTTCTTTTATTTTTGGTAACTTTCAAATTTAAAATATTAATAAATATATATTTCTTTGCTTTGTTTTGATCCACTAGGTGGCAGCATGGGCTCGACTCGGAAGCATGTTATTTTAGAGGCATGGGGCATGTTGGGGCATTTAACAATATTTTTGCCATTGCCATGTTATGTGCTTAATGCAGAATAAAAATGTGGAGTAACTATTCATAAAAAGAACTCAAGATTAATATTAAAATCAGAATTGGATTTTTAACTCAATAAATAATGACATATTAAGTAGTGCAATAGTGTAATATAAACATGGGCCTGAAGAATAAACATTTAACACTTCATAACAGAAACACATTGTGAATATGCCATACATACCACAGTAGCTGTTTGATGTGTCACCATGGAATGAAAATGTGGTTGTCAGAGATTCCTATAGGAACTAAAAACATAAAGTCACTATGATCACCAAGAAGGTTAAGTTGTTATAGAGTGCTGAATTGTGTAGTTTTTAATGGTACATAATACATATTTGTCCCCATAATATTTTAATAACATTACTAATATCTAATGTGAAAACTACTCTAATGTGAAAAATAGAATATTGTGTTTTATTTCAACATGAAAGTTGTATGTTGTTTGCTACATTGTTGGTGTTCGTTATAAAGAAACTCCTTTCCACTATAGTCCAGAGTTCAGAGAAGTTGTCTGGCACAGAGTTGGCCTCTGAACATGAAAATGGATTTGAGGCCTCACAAAACCAGAGCTTATAGGCCAGGGGTTATTGTTTAATTTGACTAGAGAATTTCCAGATCCGTCATCTTGGGTTTGAACAACAGCTTTAAAAAGTTCAAGTGAAGTGGAAGGCGGGTTAATTTTTTATGGGCAAACTTAAATGTAACTTTCTCAGTTTAACAGCAAATCTCTTAAGATAAAAGCAACAACTAAATGACAAGATGTTGAATTTACAGTAAATCCACATACATCCCTGAGAAATGTGTCTCTTTGAAGTTTTCATTGTGTGTGTGTGTGTGTGTGTGTGTGTGGGGGGGGGGGGGGCTGCACTGACAGCTAACTGACACATCACCCCGCAGCTTTTAGCCAGCATACTTGGCATTCCACTCGAATGCCCATTGTTTGGTGTGACCCATCTGAAGCAATATTTCATAATCCCCCCAAATAGAAATCTGCCTCCAACCTCGGTCCTAACTATTTTTATGTCGCTACGTTAGTGTGCTGTTATGGGTGGGGAGACGTTGGGGGACTGTGTAGTGTGTAGATGATTATAATGTCACTGTGTGATCTTCGCTGCCCGAATAATTGTAAATCATGGCCTGTGATGTGCCATGCGGATGTCTGTAGCAGGCAATTAAATGGCAGAATATAATAGGCCAAATTATTGCCTGCCACATCTCGAACAACACAGTTGGTATTTGAATTGCACACGATCATTATGTGTATTAGAAACCTCATCGGAATCCAGCTTAAGTCTTCGTGCATGGGACATACATAAGTATTTAAATCTCTCATAGTGGTTGGGCACAGCCTGTTCCATCTGGTAATATGACCATACTGGAATAAGAGAGTGAAGAGGACTTGTGTAGTCCATTTAGTGACTGAATGTTTATTTGGTCCCTTCACACACAAGAAAAAAAAATAATAGAAAGACAATTGTGTTCCTTTGACTTTGTTGATAGATTGAGTTTCCAAGTTTTGCAAGATGGCTGCCAAGCTGATTTAAAAAAAACTTTTCATAAAGACTAATTTTCTGGCATTAGTAGCCAGACACTGATACATCAAGTTATCTATTCTTTAACCGTTTCTGTCAAATGAACCTCTTGACTTATCTCAATGATATGCCTTATTTTAGAAGTACTTTTCAGTAGATATTACAGTTGTACAGTGTTTATTGAGAGGTATGTTTGGGATGATAGTTTTACTTGACATAGAATGGAAGAATGGAAACATACTATACTGTCCTTAAAAAGTACAGAAGTAGATAAAACACAATTCAGTATTAACTAACACTTAGTTAACTATTAGTTAACCATTGTTCCAATATTAGTAAAATGTTATTAAATGATTATATTACATAATTACGATGATTCCATTTTATGAATTCATGATCGATTTATCACATAATTAATTGTTCTTCAAATTTAATTCTTGATTTAAAGTTATTCACAATTTTTTTGCCAGCAGGCAGCTAGGCAGTTCTTGCCTGATGCTGCAAAGCAGAGACCCATTTAAATGGCTACATAGAACAACTATATCATGTCAAGGCATGTTGGTTTTGAACCCCAAAGTGAAGTGACAATATAACATTTAGTTGTTACTGTACATGTAAGCTTATTGTTGAATGATACATTTAAATGGCAGTTTAACTCGTAAGCTGTCCTATTATATATTTTTTGTGCCCAATTTTGTAAGCTTGGTGCAATATTATTAATAGGAGGAAAGGAAATGTTTACTAATGTGATGTTTTGTAAAACTGTGTTGAACATATTTTTATTCATCGTCTACAATTAAGTTCACCAGCCACTCTACTAGGTGGCAGCAGTGCATTATGTAAATGGCTCCAAATTCTCCAGGGGTCCAACAAGGGAGTGAAGAAATGCTGCTTTTCATTATACAGTAGGCCTACCTACTTAGCTTGACTCAACTCAGTTTTGGTAGCAGATCTTTTTCATTACCATTGCAACCATCTTGATGTGCTGATGGTTGGTGGAGTGCGGGGTAGCAGCAGATTTTGGGCATAGCTTAAACTAAATGTATTGTTGACCTAACTTGACTTTAAATGATGTCAATAATGTATTCCATCTGGTAATTTAGTGAAATACCTTTACATGTAATGCGAAGTGTAATGTGAAGTTTTATGTTACTTTAGCTAGTTTTCTGATGTTAGCATGCTAACAACTATATAATAGCCTAAGTGGTAGCTGACTGACCTGAAAATAGTTAATTTATATCCAAACAGTAGCAACTTGCACTATTACCCTTACAAAAGCATTTCTTTTTTTACTGTAGTTTTATATTTTTAGTTATTGCATCTCCAGCTTTTGGTGTGCCCCTGGTAGTCAAGAAATGTGAAGAAATAAAATTTTTCCTAAATAGAATGTTATTGCCTTAATTTAATACAGTAAGTAGTCACAATGTACTGTACCTTGATCAGATGAAGTTGTTAATGGTGATTTAGGAGTTACTTAATGAGTAATATATTTGGACTTGCTTCTCTGACATTAATAGTTTTTATGTGTCAATATTTGTTAAATAATCACAACTAAATGTGATTGTGATTTTTTTTCATGGTACACAAAACCAGTAGGTTAAGGTGTTTTTATGACGGATTATGATTAATACATCCTTTAATACACAGGACTGCACTACAATATCATGCAGGGAGATTTCCCAGGGATCTCCAAGTTACTTAAAGGTTTGCTCATTGACACAATGAAAGTTAAGTGAATATAATATTATGAATGACTTAATTATTCTGAATTGTTAATAACGTGTTAATACATTTTTTGAATGTGTTACCTGTTTTTCTGTCTTTACATGCTGTCTAATGATTTTGTGTGTTGCTTTGTGTGGGGCTGTATAGAGCTGTCTGCAATAATCAAGCCTCACAGCTAAAATCATCAAATGATTTGCCCTCAACCCTATGTATCACAACCTCACACATCACAGGTGATTTGGTTTTGGCCAGTCCATAGACCCATAGACACTGGGTTAATTCTGTTTTCTGCCATCATTTCATTGAAGCACATGTTGGGAGGTTGTGTCAGTTCCATTCAGGGGGTGGTGGTGGTGGTGGTATCTGAAGGCCTTGTGCTTCCCTTTTTTTGTTAGTAACTGTCATATTATATCGGTTCCCCCTCCCTCCCACCAAATGATATGCTTTTTAAACTACTGGTTTTGCTCTCAATGCCCCAAGTCAGTTTGCAAGGAACATCTGTTTCCCTTTTAAAGATCGACATGGCAAATAAACCCATTGTCAGTGATGCGTCTTCAGTCATATACAGTTCCTTTGCCTTTTGAGGACAGGGTAGAATTATCAAGGGCGGGGGAAGAGGAAATAAAAAAGGAAGGGACGGGGGGATGTGAGTGCGTGTGAGTGGAGTGGAGCAGACCCATGGCTCAATCACCATTGTTTGGAATCCGTCAGTGCTAATGCTAGCGTTGCTTAGAGAACAATTAAGCCATTGCTCTTGCTTTGGCTTGTCTGGAATTATTTCCCCTTCTGACAGATGAGAGACTGATCATTTAAATGCAAGTTATGATTAAAATCCCTTTACTGTCAACCCCGTAGAACAAACAACAAATACTCCTCCTGGAGAGGGAGAGAGCAAGTGAGTGAGAGAAGAGGAGAAGAAGGGAGGATGGGGGGGGGGGGCTGACAGTTTTAAAAATAAAAGAAATTACATGTTGGTTGTGAAGAACGACAGAATTTATTGAGCTGAAATGTGTTGTGGGGAAGATTTAGGAATGCCTCGAGAGGAGGGGGGGTAGGAAGAAGTTAATGACTGATTAACAACAGCAATTAAAAGATGAGCCAAAGGTATATAATTAACACGGAAGTTTGGGCTTGTCAAGAGTGTACAGCGGCTATTGTGTTGCTCTTAGAGTTGAAAAAAAAAGAAAGAGAGAGAGAGAGTGTGAGTGAGTGTGTGTGTGTGTGTGTGTGTGTGTGTCAATGGAGGGAAATTCACCAGGAAAAAGAAACCAGCTCTTAATTTCAGGCTTGGCTTGGCGTACGAGCCTGACAGCTTGCCTGTGGTCTCCTCACTGAGGGCTGTAACTCATGTTAAGTGTAAGTGAGGCAGTGCCATCAGAAGTTCACTGCAGCACATTTCCACCCTGACGGCAGTCAACGGCAGACCGTCTCTGGCCGACAGGGAGGTAAGTCCACATAATTAATGGGATGCATATTTGATGGAAGGATCAAATATTCAGGCTCAGCAAAGTGGAAAAAGGCAGATGTTTTGTCAGGGAGAGGTGGATGGGGAGCAGGAGTTGGAGGTTAGGGTGGGGGTGGGGTGTGATGGAGGGACTGATCTGATGCATTAGTCTCACCTAGATAAGCTGGGGTGGAGGTGGGGTGGGGTGGAGTCAATCATTTCTACATTTCGTGTTGTTTAGAGTGAAAGTTTCTAACACACAATTAGAAACACACATTGTGAAAGTGAATTTCCATTTAAGGTACTACAAATTCTAACATAAATGATGAACAACATACCTAAAAAGTCTAACTGAATTCGCTAAAAATTAGTTAATTTAACAGTGTAAGTACAGATATATTTTTCATTCACTTATTTCACGTGCAAGTTCTTGACCATGAGAATTGCTTGTAGTTTGTTTGTGTGTGTGTGTGTGTGTGTGTGTGTGTGTGTGTGTGTGTGAGAGAGAGAGAGAGAGAGAGAGAATTTCCTGGAGCTGAAAGTGAACCAACACATTACTGTATAACACATAACAACACATTTTGTTAACACTACTGCTTCCCATGAACATGCAATTCCTTTAGGAAACACTCTGTGGCTTTTATTATACTTAGCATTTGCAAGGATGGAATTGTTTAATTAGTCATTGATGAGTAAAAAGCAAAGATTTGTGTGAATGGCTGACTTGAAGGGATTGTTGCGAGTGTGATCAGTAGATGGCGCCAGCATAAAGGAAACAAAGGCATCTCCTCAGGTGTTTCCTTTTTCTTTTTTTACTTTGAACACATATGCAGAAATGGCGTCAAGAGGAGAGACAAAAATTGGCAAATGAAGATACTGTTTCAGTATTAAGTGTCTTTTTTTTCCTTACAAGGTTTTTTCTTCTTCTAACCCTTTCTGAGAATTCTACTTAGAAACAGTTTATCAGAACAAAAAAAATTGTTGCAGTAACCCAAGTATAAACATAAATCATTAAATATATTCACTGTAATTTACTATGATTGGAGTTGAGGTGCAGGATATTTTTATTTATTTTCATAGAATACGTTTTGGCTAGAGACAGTGTTTTGGAAATGAATCGAATAGTTTTCTTTAAACACTCTAAAGATTCCAAAAGCTCTCAAATACCAACTTTTAGTCCGAAGATAACAGCTTCTAGCTTCAAACTCAATCTTTCAGATTCAAACTCAGCGCTCACCTCAACTATGAGTCAGTAACACACAACAAATATACACAGAAAAAACACACTTATCCCACCCACTGAATCAGGAACTTCCCACAGAGCAACATAAATATCTGCACGGTTTATGCATCTTCTTACCATTCCAGTGGCTCTGTATGGCCAAGCTGTGTGTTTCCCGTTAGCTGGACCCAACTGGAGGCTGGTGGAGGGGAATGGCAGAGAGAGCAGAGGTGGAAGGGGAGGCATGAGGCTGGTGTCCCCTCTCCTGCTTCTTTAACTGGGACATGCTGGCACTCGCTGCTGGTTGCCAGGGTGCCTAAAGGCAGTGATAAGGGTCCCAGGAGACTGGAAAAGTGTGTGTGTGTGTGTGTGTGTGTGTGTGTGAGGGGGAGGTGGTGCCTGAGAGGGAAATTATAACAAGGACAAAGCCAACACATACTGATTACACTCTCCAAAAAAAGGTAATGTTATGCACATTCATACAAGATTCTCACATAGTATTACTTATTATTATTATTATTATTATTATTGTAAAGCATTGTTTTGTCTGTTTTATTTTTTATGAAATACCTATGCTGCATAAACCATATTTTTCTATTTTATCTGACAGTTTTTTTTGTATACAATATGAGCAGTTCATATGTGAAATACAAGTATTGTTATGTTTACTCCGACATTTTGAGGATCACGTTGCGTGTGACTTTGTTTACAGTACATAGGCAATTAAACCAATGCCACCAGCTATACTAACCTATGATTTGTCTGAAATAAAATAAAATTTAAATTATGAGATCGTAATGAGATGCGGCAGAAGTTATTCTGCTAAATATGTATTTTTTTTTCTAATACAAACTTTTGTAAGAGCTTTTCAAATAGGGTTGATGCTTTCTTATATGCACTTTACAATCTATCTAAATATCACACTGTCATTTGTATTATTATTATTATTATTATTATTATAATTATTATTAGTGTGACATAAGCTTGGGTGTAGCATGTCTTAGAAATTTTAACAATTGCCCCTGGGGAAAAAAAGAAGAAAAAAAAACATGCACTTTTTTTTCCCACAGTCTTAGTAGTAAAACAATCATGGTCCAAATTGTACATGCTTCACAGATGCTTCTTTGTTTAGGTTTAGACAATTTGACATAAGGAGCTTTAATTTGCCTCAGATTACCCCTGGTTTACCCACTGCTCCGAGGGAGGTGGTGTGATTAAAATAAATTAGCCCAACAAATGAGAAACACAATTTGTATGCGGGCAATATAAATTATGCATATTCTAAAGCCCACTTTACAATCTGACTGCCTCCTCTCTAGAGTTTGAATGCTTCCCAGGTTAATTTGCGAGAAAATCACAAAGAGTGTAGTCAAAAACTGTACTGTGAGCATTACATACCGCTCGCAGTGTACTTTTAGAAGTGTGTGTGTGTGTGTGTTCTTGTGTCCATGTGTGCATGACTACGTGTAAACTGTATGAAGTGGGTTCCCTCATTTGCAAGTGACAAAGACTTACGCGATGTACTGCAGTTATAATGTGGGAGGGTAACAATTTACGAGTCATTTTCCCAAGCTGGTGGGGCTGACTAAACACTGCTGTCCTTTTCCAGTGTGTGTGTGTGTGTGTGTGTGTGTGTGTGTGTGTGTGTGTGTGTTATTATGTCTGCATATGTGTTTCACGTTCACCTTGCACAGAGGAACACACACATTGTGACAACAAGACAACAACACTGACACAGGACGACATAGAGAGCATCCCTTGCACGCATGCGTGTGTGTGTGTACTGTATATCTGTGTTTGTGTATACAGGCGTGTGTGCGTGTGTGTGTGTGCACTGTATGTGGTGAATTGGATTTGTCATGAAAGATGTCAGGATAAATAACCTGTTCCTCTGCAAGGTTTGCCCTCCTTAATTTCCACCCCTTTTTCCAGCCAGATTTCGACCTAGATTGCATCCATGCATTTTACGGAACCCTGTCTGTCCCCAACACCGTGTGCACTATTGCATGGTCAACGGCCCAAACCAGAAAAAAAACATATATTGAACATGTTTGCCGTTTCCTAGCCTTAAAAATCTACACAAATAGAGCAAATTTCCTGTAATTCAGTGAAAGTACTAACAATAACAGAGAAATGGAAAGAAAACCGTCTCCCCCAAGCCTATAGATGTCTCTCCAATGAATTATCACTGTCATTAAAACCACACAAATATACAAATAGAAGGAGGCAGAGCAGATAAAACAACGGATCAGATATCCTCGCACTGACCTTCAAAACACTCCAATAAATAAAGGCTGTTTAATACAGACATATGCTAATTTTATGCACAGATTTACATATATGTATTTAAACCGTAGATGCGGAGAAAATGTGTGTCAGTGTTAATTATAGTGTAATATATGCATATATTTATTTATGTGTTGGATGGTTTTTAAGTCTCAATTTCTTATGACCTCTAAATACATCTAAACACTAATGTGTTTCAAGGGTGGAGGTGTGTTTTGGGTTTTGACTAGGCAAGGTGGTTATTTCACCTCCTCCATCAGTGTCAGGGAGTGCACTTGAGTAGGATTTGAGTGGCACACAGCATGTCCTTCACTAAAGGAACTGACAATATCTTAGCTTGCATTGGGAGGTGTCATAAAGTTTTGTGTGCTCTTTAAAAGTGTGTGTGTGTGTGTGTGTGTGTATGTGAAAGACCATTTCTCTTTCTTTGTGCTCATTCCCTGGAAACCTTCAAATTACTGAGTTTTAAATTTTAACTTTTTCTCCATCTTGATATTGTTGTTGATGTCCATATCTTCTCCCCTAGTCTTTGCCACTTGCCACCGTTGATTGATCACATATTCACATCTGAGAAGCCTTTTGCTTGAGTTGAGGAGTTAAGAGTCAGGGCAGATGGAATGTGTTTTCATATTTGAATGGTATATGATCTCGCTTGGGGAAACTAGACAATTACTGGCAATGGAACAGACACTGGCTAGACGCAGGCAAACGCAGGCTAGACACAAACATCAAAACATAAGCCAAGGAAGTGAAATGAATATTCAGAAGACATTAATATGCTGCGTCTATGTCTACGGCGCGGTCAATACCAAATGGACGTCCTCTGCAGGATGGTGCAAGCCGTTTGCTTTTGGTGGTTGGAGGAAGAAATGAGAGGGAGGTGCGGTGGGGGTGGGGTGTAGGGGGGTAGCCATTGATGGCGCCTCTCGAAGGGAATGGGTCATTTAACCAGGGACTGGAGATTGAGGCGATGGACCAGCGCACAGCCGGTGTCATTTCTGTGGGAGCCATTAAGGGCCGAAGTGGATTTTCAACTCCATTTTGCTTTTGTGATTTGAAAAAGTTTTCTTTAACACTTTTTGTCCCCTCACAATACAGTAATTCAAAAAACTTTTTTAGAATCATTTGGAGTTGCAGAGAGGATGTTATCTCATGCAAGTACAAAAGGGGTGCCACATGGGCGGCGTAATGTAGGCTTGGAGAGGCTAAGCCTCACCAAAATTAATGCTGGGAAATCGTGAAAATAATGTACATGATGTGTGAATATTTTTATAGATGATTTCAGAATGAACGCAGCAGTAGAAGCTGTGTCCAGTGATGGTAGAACCTTGTGATCTCAGTGAAAGATAACGAACAGCCCTCTCTCTCTACAACCTGTGCCGTATATTTATGACAAGTTGGGAGTGAGTACGTGTTACCATGGTGATAGACAGAGTCAGATCACGGTAGTTTTAGGCCAAAAACAAAAATAGCCAATCAGCTGCTGGTAGCCGCTCTAGCGCGGGATTTTAAAAATGTAGGCTAGTCTCATATCAGCATGGATATACGGTCGTTTTTCCAAAAGAAAGAAAAAGAAAAACATCACATTTCTGCAGCCAGCACAATTCTCTTCCCCCAGCCCCATCTCTCCTCATCATAGCACCGAAGTCCAAAGACAGGGAAGAGAGAAGGAGAGACAGATGGACAGATGACAGCCCGCTAACTGATTTCAGTTGAATTTGAATTGTTCTTAGATAAAAAATAAAGTTTGATTTTGAAATAAGTCTTGTTTTGGTTATTATTGATCATTATAATTGCGGATATTATTCTTTCTAAGACTCTTGCCAATGGTTAATTATAATCTAATGGCCAGCAGTTCCGCCCTTGCACTGTGTATAAAAGTTGGTCAAGCAGCCTCCCCAAACGTCAGGACCACCCACCCGCCGCCCATGGTGCCATCTCAAACACGTTTCTGTTGTATAAGTGTGTCAAAATAAATACACTCTGTGATATGTACTAATACCGTAAACATAGATAATATTTCTGGCCATGCAATAAATTGATGATGCTGATCTGATGGCTGCAACTGTCTCAGTCCTCCCTAAAGGCAACACAATGAAATGGACCACTACTCTACATCTATGCCTTAATGTATTGCCACAAACTCAGGGGCTGTTTGTTTCTTGTGTACTAAGGCACTTGTCTGCAGGAGGGCCTTTTTTCGGCCATTCAGTGCAGACGTAGCCAAGCCAGAGCCGTCTGTCGGAGGCAACGACTGACTGGCTGGCTGGCGAGCTCTGGCCGGCCTCGCCTGTTGGATTTGTTTGACTCGGGTAATTGAAAGTGTTTTAAACTATTATAGCAACTTGAGGGCTTGTTTAAGTGTCGAGCTGCCAGTCAGACGGCACGCGGGAAAGCCTACAGCTGTCAGACTGTCAGTCAATGGAAACGAGAAGTGTCGGCCTAATGGATTTCTCTGCACGCGCGTCTGCAGGGCTGGCAGAACTAAAATCAATGTGTTGTCATGTGTGAGGGGGAGGCATCAAACAGCCAGGTGGATTGGAACTGTACAGTAATGTCTACATTTAAAGGGGGGGGGGGGGGTTCTTAAGGAACAACAGACCAGAGCAAGAGAGGAGTGAGAAAGAGAAAGAGTGAAAAGACATCTGGGAGGATGAGAGGGGTGCGTGACCTTTTTTGTTGTTTTTACCCATGATTCTTTGAGTTTGGGGCTGACAGGAATATTGGTTCCATTGTCCAGCTGAAAATGTGGTGTATCTAGAGGGAAACAGAATCTTCTGACAGATTCTACAAGTTGTCAACTTTTATGAAAAGGCTGCTGGTATTTGTGAGTTACTCTCAAACAAACAAATTTACCTGAAGTATATCGTTTAGTGACAAAAAGTCCTCAAAATGTATCTTACACATAAAAATATACACAAAAAAACACAAAACACACAAAAATAAACAACAAAAGAAACCAGTAGCTTTTTCACAAAAGTTGACAACTTGTAGAATCTGTCAGAAGATTCTGAATGAATCCGGGGACCATGAATCTGGGGACCCGGGTTCGAGTCCAACCCAAGGTAATTTCCCAATGCTACCCCATCTCTCTCTCCCATTCAGTTCCTGTCATGCTCTTCACTGTCCTGTCCAATTAAAGGAGAAATCCGGTGTGATTTGGACCTGGACTGTACTGGAAGATGTTACCGAGTACAAACATATATCAAATTCCCACCTCCGTTCACCCCCCGCATTCCGCGGTAAACCGTTTTTAGCCGAAGCTTTCATTAGCCTTACACTGCTAGCTATAGGGGCATGACAGTGCCTATGCAGCTAAATCGCTATTTTTACACC
>JAGFZM010000135.1:1043351-1065250 GCA_017657215.1 Limnothrissa miodon
CCCTCTGTTTACATAGCATAGAAATATGCATAGTTTTGCACCAGACAAACACGCACCTCATTAAAAGAAAAAAAATAACATAAACAAGCAAAAAAAAAAAAATAAATAAAAAAATAGTTGAAACCACATGCCTCTGTTTGTTCTCGAAATAGTGTCATGGTAAGGGGGAAAAATGAGCTTGTCAAATGCTGCTGCGTGCTCCAGCCTAAATCGGAGCGCGTGTTCGTCAGCTCGCCGAGGGTCTCTGACACTCCTCTCCACGCTCCCACTCCAGGCACAGCGGGGCTCTGATAGCTTCAGCTGGGGACAAAGTGAAAGGGTGAGCAATTAGACAGACGAAGACAGCATGAAATATGATGATTACTGTAATAAAAAAGGACGCATTTATGAATTTAGCAGATAACTGTCTTTCTCTTTTTTTTTGGACAGAGGGAAGGGTGTGTATTAGGGCACAGCTGTTTTGTCCCTCACACTTTGTTAACTTAATGTGTCTGAGGATGTTGAGCGGAGGAGAGGGGCTTAACTTGTCTTTAATTACCACTAAACTTGACACGGCGCCTGTGTTCCTCCAATAGAAGCAGGGTGAATGGGAAAGCTGATTTTTGGAGATGCTCAACTTAATCAGAGCTGTGGAAGTTTGAATCCTGTGTGGGACATGGTAAATATGGTCTTGTGGTGATGTGTTACTTGTAGGCTATATTTACATAGTTTGAATGGATTTTGACTACTTATTTTCAAGCAAATGATTAACATAAAAACAATTACTGCAGGAGCCAAATATTCTGATGCAGTAATTATGAACTTTGCAGTATTTATGTAAATGTTACTTATAAAACATAAATATCATGAACATACAATTACAGTATGTGTTTATTCTTTTCTAGGAAAGAATGTATATAAGAAATTACAATATGTATATAATCTTCAATTTAAAATAAATTACGATGGGAATAAAGAAATCAAAGAATTAAACAAAATAAAATATGTGCATTCCTTTTCACATTTAATAGCTTTGGCTGTCAAAATGTGATCTACTGTTGAAAAGTCTTTTGCAACAGAACTCTCAAAGAATCTTACAAGAGGGACACCACTGACCCATACAATTAAGCTCAACACATTTTATACAAATAAGCAAAAATAAAAATATATCTATATATGTATTTTTATATCTTTAAAATAAGGCTACCGTCTCTGCAGGTAAGTGTAGAGTTAGTGTGACCATCCTACCAAATCGGCCCCCATTAAATGTGCTTCTTCTGTGGGTTGTATTAGTGGCGATGACATAGCAGTTTACGTGCATAGAGAGAGGTTCTTTGTTTACCTTGCTTACCCGACAGCTGGCTCCAGCCCTGTGGCTCCGGTGTAAAGAGATCCAACCCCCTGATCATCAAAGCCCCAGCCAAATCAATATAGAGGGAAGATATAACTCCCAGAATGTCCCAGAAGTCTCCTCTCCACTGCAGCGCAATGCCTGGGAGATGCAAGGAGAGAGCAGGGGCATCCAGGAGCCACAGTACATTACTGCATGAGGAGACTTTTCTGCCGAAGCTTGGGAGGATGTGTGATGTTTTAATAAGTCTATGCTTTTGAAAACATTTACATTTATGTATTTAGCACACGCTTTTATCCAAAGCGACAAACAAAAAGAGGATTAACATTCAGGCTGCAATACAACTGAAAAAAAAAACGTACTAAAAGTGAGGCTTGCTAACAGAAAATTGGCATGAAGTGACAGTATGGGTATGTGTAAGTGTAAGTGTGGGGGAATGAAAGTGTGACGGAGGGAGATGCATTGCAATGCCATTACAGGTAGTTAGAGGTTTTAAGGCTAAATCAACTTTCAGAAGAGCTGGGTCTTTAAGAAATTCATACCAATGGAGAGAGTATCTGTTGTTCACAAACTGGAAGGTCATTTTGCCATCGTGGAACAGATGAGAGTAGTCTTAATTGACCTGTGCGAGGTGTCGGCAGTGCTAGGCAATGTGTCTAACAAAGTGATTTAAGATTCTATTTCAGAGGGTATTAAGGTAGAAGGGAGCAGATCCATCAATCACTGTGTGCAAACATTAGTGATTTGAATTTGACGTGAGCAGCTAAGGGTAGCCAGTGAAAAGAGGTGGGATATGTGCTCTTTAAGGACAGTTGAAACCCAGACGAGCAACTGCATTCTGGAGCATTTGTAGTGGTCTCACAGCACATGCTGGAATAGAAGGCCATTGCAATAGTCATGGTGAGAGAGGAGAGAAAAAAACGGAGAAAACAAAATGTTTGCTCTGTCTCCCTCTCTCTCTGTTCATGTGTATGTGTGTGTGTCTACAGTGCAGCAAGTCAGAGTGTACATACTGTGCCCGGATGCACACACTAACACCTCCCATTCCTGCTAGTTAGCCCCTTTGCCACAGCCAACTGTTTGTCTTCACCCTCTCACCCCTCCCCCATTGCATCCAGCCTCTGGTTCCTTCAGGGCATCCGTCTGCTTTGGCCACTAGTCCAACCAGCTAGTAGCTCACATTAGTGAGATGTCAACCCCTATACGTCTGCGGCCCAATGATTCACATAGGGAGAGGGGGGAGCTACATTGGCTATGTTTGATCTATGAACTGAGACATCTGCGCAATATTTTGGCGCTTCATGCATTGTTATACCCCTCATCTGACCGCTGACCACTAGTTTCATTGTCTCCATGGCAACAGCTCTCTGATTACACATTGTTTGCTGTATTATCTCGTCATCATCATTTTTCTCTCACTCTTGCCCTCTCCTCTCTCTTCATCCACCACCGCTCGAGTGTTTCTCCCTCACTCCAGATCTGTGCTGGTTACATGAGGCCATATGTATATCATCAGTGGTTAGATAGAAGCTTAAGTGAAAGACTAACAAAGTGTTAATTTCATCAAACAGTTCTATATTTTAGACGGTGTAAGCTCACTTATAGTAGTTATTATAATATCAAGTTACTAGTGGTAAAAAAAGTGCTAAAATAACCTATTTTACACATTATATTTCCTGTTTTCACATAACCTTTACTTTCATAGCATTCCAAGGATATGGCACGGTAATTGAACTGGGTACAACGCAAAGATAAAAACCGATGCAGGTATAGAGCCGTTCACTTGGTTAATGAATCTGTATTACCTCACGTCTTTTTCATTATGTTTATTGTCAAACCTCAAATTATTGTCAAACCTCTATTACTATAAATACCATAAATAGTCTAAAACGGACAAAGATAATAGTTGTATGTAATTAGAACGCATACTGAAACCAGTATCTTATTACACTGACAACAGTATTCTTTTATCATTTCCATCCTGTCTGTTTTCTATTTTGTGTCTGTTGGCTTTGCATTTCAGCTTTGATATGTTGGCGTTCCCTGACCATGAGAAAGCCCCACATTCAAAATGTTAGCAGCGGGCTCCAACGCAGGCAGACAAATGGCACTCAGTTCACAGGGGCTATAGTGGAGGGAAGCCTCCTGGACAGGTTGGGCCTCTATCCGAGAGACAGAAGAGGCCTTGTCAGTCAGATTAATCTCTCCTCTCCTTATGTTTCTATTCACCTTGTATTCCCCTCTGTGTGTGTGTGTGTGTGTGTGTGTGTGGTATCAGTGGTCTGTTTTGCGGCGTGCTCCAGTCATGTTAGTCGGTTGCGAGGGGTTGTGATGGCTGGATATCCACCCTCGCCAGGGATTACTTGGCTGCGGTGGCTGAGGATGGAGGAGTCTCACTCCAGGTCAATCACTGATGCCTCCCCGCAGGTCACCTTTCATAGGCAATTAATGTTGGACTGGCAGTTGGCTCACAACTTGTCGGGAGTGCTTATTGTGAAAGTCTAGACCAATCCAGGCATCTTTCCCTCCCTCCGCCCCCCCCCCCCTCTCTCTCACTCTATTTCAGTCACTCTCCACCTCTTTTATTTTTTCCCTCCTTGCTTCAACTGTCAACTTCTTTGTTGTTTGCATTTGTGCATCCTCAGGCGATGTTTGCCTTTTAGCTTGTGGTGTGTTTGAGTGAGAGCATGTGTGTGTGTGTGAGTGTGTCGGTAAACCCTCAGACCACACTCCTCAGCTCCAGGCGAACCGTCTTCAGTGTTGTGCGAGATCGCTGACTTCCTCTTCCAGCTGTCTCTGCTCAACTCCTTCAACTGCCTCCACCTGTCTCACCTCCAGCCTAGCTGTCGACTCGCTAGCAGTATGAAGATGAAGCTCTGTCCTCGTCTACCTTTCCTCCCTTCCCTCCCTCCTTCTCTCTCTCTCTCTTTCTCCCTCCTTCCCCCTCTCCCTGACCATCCATCCCCCAAACCTGTGCCCGGCACTCTTCCTTCTATCTACGCAGACTCTGTGGACACGCCACTGGTAGAAGGACAGACCACCCGCCATGACATCTTTTCCAGATGATCGACTCTCCTACTCAGCTTCTCTGTGGAGCACATCCAGAGCTAACCCCATATGCAGAATTGCAGGGGCAAAAAAACCCTACTTAAAATGTAAACCACTCCTCAAATCAATGACACAATATTAGCACTTTGGCGAGAATGTGTCACTTTTACTGACAGGCGTGCAGCACGTCCAAAGCTAACCCTTACGTAGCCCCAAACTCAACCCCATATGCAGAATAGTAGAAAAAATATCAGCGCAAGATATAAACCTGTTCTCAAATCAGTGACAGCATATTAACTTCTTAGCTGGAATATGTCATTTGAACTGACAAGAGCAACAAAGTGCTGGAGTGCCACAGTATGTAGGCTACAGTGCATTGCATGCGGCAATAGTGTAAGAAAAGGGTTTTCACTGGTTGACACCTAAACACTTTAAACAGTGTAAAGCTTTGCAATGGAAGTCAGGCGAGTACCTTCATCCTACACAATAAGCTCATTGTAAATATAAGAAACAAGCAGTTTAATTAATGACTCTTTGTTCTATCCATGATAACGGTAATTAATAGTTGTGATGTGTTGTTTGGCTGATGGGAAAGGTGATGAATCCTTGTGTGTCTCTTCACAATAGTTTTTCTTTTTTTTAAGTGGCTTGGGCAGATACTGTGTGCATATTTCTCAGTTGAACATGCCATTTGTGGAAGCGCAAGTTAGTGGAAAAGGCCAAACTTATTTGCATGATTGGCTTCATAAGAATATTCTGCAGTAAAAATATGAATGTGTGTCAGTTTTTTCCCCCCTCGCCTAGTCTTTCAGGTGATGAATAACTCTCACACCACAGTGTTGACTTCACAGATGCCAATGTCACCCTTGTTTGCATACTTGCACAGCAATTATTAATTTCATTTGTGCTCGGCCACATTCGTGTTTGAGGAGCCTCCTTGCAATTTAAATGGGACGTTTCGAACCCTAACATTTCACCACCTCTGCCTTCATGGCAAGAGATGTCGGCTGCCGTTGGACATGCCCCCCCGATGGATCTGTGTTCAGTGGCCCCTGAGATTTGCCAGTACCCAGGTACAAATGAACCGGTTTTCTAATGGCCCAGCAATCAGGCAGTCAGCAAGCGTGCCTGTCTTTGTTCAGCGTGACTTGTCCCTATTTCTATCTGCTTGCCTTTCCTCAGATGATGAAGCATCTGGCGGCTCATTGGACTCCCAGCAGGGCGTGGAGAACTTGCATTGGGCAGGATATGAGTGGTGCTCAGATAGGATTACATGCTCGAGCCATTATGGTCTGCGAGGTCTTTCTGTGTGGCTGTGGCATTTGTTTTTGCGGATGTGTGAAAGAGGCTGGATGTGGGAGTATACGGACGCAGACTGAGTCTAAGTATGCAGAAGGACACCAGACAGAAGTGTTATCAGGCCTGCATACTCCTGTATATATTGTACCTGTGCATATGGACATAGTCAGTGACAGTTAAGAACGGTTGGGAGATCAGGGGAGTGGCAGTGTAGTAACACCAGTCTAGAACAGATGAAAATCCTCTGATGTGTTTTGTTGTAGTTTGTTGATGCGTTGGTCCGAAACTGGTCTTTGGGCACTAGGGGCGTTTTATACTGTAGTACTTACTCATATTGTAACCTCTGAGGAAAATACGAACAACAAAGTAACAGTGCCAACAATGAGAAAACATTATTTGCAGTGTTTTTAACTTTAGCAGGTTTAGTATAATGCCTAACAAAAACAAGTGCTGGATTCGAGTTGCAAAACGGGTAGCAGAAATAATCATGGTGCAATGTACAGTACTGTAGAAAACTCTAAAACCACAGAGGAGATGGCCAAACTGCTTTAAATCATCCCTCTCCACAACCAACATCATCCTCAAAAGGCATCAGCTCAACAGTCACATTCAGTGGATGCAATGCTCACAAGCCATTGCAACACAAATCAGGCTTGTCATTCATAAAGGTGAATGAAATCAAAGCAGCTGATTGTTTTGGAAAGGCCAGCGCCCTGGGGCTTGCCTGACTGTTTGTACTCTGTGGAGGGAAATTTATTAAAATATTCATCTGCCCTCAAAGGTCTCGCCAGGGAACTGTAAGCAGTAAACATGGTAAATAAATCATGTTTTTCTTTCTTTTCTGATGAAATGATTTATTACAGTTGTGTCTCGCAGGACTCTATATAAAGTCCAGTCTGAAAGTGAACCTGTTTGTGTGTGTGTGTGTGTTTGTGCTTTATTTTTCTAAGCGTCCTCTTTAATCAGTTCATTACATCTGACAGAGGTGTTATCTTGGCTGAGCTGCCAGAGTCGCTGCTTGTGAACGGCGAGCCGTCAGAATCTATACGTCAGCTGCACCCAGGACTCTTTTAACTTGTAGCCTGCTCTGCTGACAGGACGAATATAGGAACAGCAAAGGTTTAAAATACAGAGTCGACAAATAAAATTACTGATAGCTGAAAAAGTTGAATGTTGCAAAGAGGCCTAGAAAAGTTTCATTAACTCAAATTGCTTAACTTCTGAACATGCATATACTGCCTGCATATTTTGAGGCAAATGATAATTGTATGTACATCGACAATATGTACAGCATTTGTGTGTGAAGAGTTGCAAAACCCTCTAGGTAATAATGTATAATCAATAATATTTTTAGTTTTCATGTGATTATTACAGGATTTGTTGATGATAACATGTACTGTAACAGCATTTAGGCCTATAAAGCTGCATTTGGTTTTTGTGTTTGTGAGTGTGACTATCGAGCCTTGCAATCCTGCATATCTAGTTGAAACTGGTAAAATGTACCTTTAAAAGTGCAGAGGTGTTGTTAGTCCAGTAAGGTCTCTTTTTACTGGGCCTGTGTTGTCATATTGCATATTGCAAAAATAGAATGCATTAAAGGTATTGATTCAACCAAGGTGAGAGAACCACCGGAAAGCTCCGGATCCAGCTGTTCACCAAAAGGATGTGACTGAGGTTTAGATAAACTGAGGACGATAGGGATGCGAGTCTGTGAGTTCACTCTACAGACTTTTATTTGTGCAAATATGGTCCAAATGTGGGCCATGTGATATCCATCATGAAGTCATTTCAATCTGCTATATTCATCAATAAATGTAAGTAAGACACAGACATGAAAGAAGTTGGACCTTCAATGTGTGCCTATCCCCTATAGTCAATACTGTTCTTGGCAACTTTCACCTGCTGTTGGAGTATATTTTGTGATAAAATAGGCCTACATATTTTAACACCAGAAAAGAAAAAAACATGCCTCCTAAAACTGAATGTAAAATGTTGTCTTTATTTTGTCATCCCTTTACTAATGATGTCCCAGCCTATAAAGCTCCAGAAGATTTGTGTTTTCATGCAAATATCAGGAGTCTGAATGCTACTTCTACTAAAAAAGACACCTCTGCCTTCTGAGAGAGATGTAGCTGCTTCCTCTGTCTGTCTGAGTGAACACTAAACACGCTGCTAGTAAACATCGCTCTTTGTGTTCAATCACTCAGCACGGACAGTGAATGACAGTCAGGAGAGATGGGAACCAAGTAAGGTGAAATCCACCGAGTCGTCACGAGAACCATGTCATTCCAGCAACAAATCACGTTTGTTTGTTTTATTTGTGTCACTTAGTAAGACAGCAGTCTGCAGTACACAGCAGTACAGGAGGGTCTAGTTTGGAGTATAATTATGATCTGACAGTGATGCACATTGAAACTCGGTGTCAGTTGGCTTGTCATTTCCCGTGGACTTGTGTAGACCCGTTTTATTTTTTTTCTGCACATCTACGCTTTTCATTTTGTCCCTGTATTTGCATGCATGGCTTCTAGAAAAAAAAAGAACAACTGATATTTCCCCACTGAGTTCTTCTCTCATGCGCAGACGCCCTCAAAACGGTATTGACATGTTGTCAAGTTGACTTCTTTCCCACAGGCCTGGCTGTAGGAATGCTGACAGTCTTCGGCATGAACCAGCCAGTTGCCTGCCGTCACATCACAAGTATAGTGTTTTTATTTCTTTCCTTGGTGATTTCAAATCACATTTTCTTGTCTAATTTCAGCTCATCACGCTACGACGAGTGGGCTCCACAAACACCTGTATGAAACATTCCAGCGGGGATTCCTTTTTTGGGCCTGGCAGGGTAGATGGTGCTGTAGTGTTCAGTGTGATCTCAATGTGAGCGACAGATCACTCTTGAATCACAGTTTGCGGCCGACACCATGCCAAGCACAGGGCATTTTCTCCTCCATAAGGTCTTACAGTGACTGCTTGGTCTGTCATAAACCAAGTTATTTTGGCCATTACGATAATGGCACACACACACAAAGACACAAATTCCAGTGTCTTCACCATGGTCTGAACATTTCCTCTGTTTGCCATGGAGAGTGCGGAAAGAGATCCCATCTAACACTGAGAGTCCTCCATCTTAGGATACTGATGCTCATCCCACCCAGTGTGACCCCATGACTTTCTGTTCCACTGGAGAGGGCACATATCTTTTTGATGGAGTCTAGGAGGCTGCTGACCATCAAGGCAATGAGCCACGGAAAGGAGGAGTCAGAGAAAGAGAGAGAGAGACACTATCAAATGTCCGTTAGAGGCATGAGATACCCTCTTCAGAGATGAATGGCCGAACCAGTGGGTGCCATCATACACTTCAGGAGAGGCCCGACAGAGAATTGATTGATTGACTTATTCATTGAATTATAACCTTCATTTAAAGGAGAAGGCCGGTGTGATTTTGACCTGGACTGTACTGGAAGATGATACCGAGTACAAACATATATCCAATCAGGGATTCCATTAACCGACAAATGTCCGTCATTGACGGATTTTTTTTAGCCATGACGGGAAAACCTGAAGGCCATCCGTCATTTTGACGGATTTTACCAATACCAATAATAGAAATTACAATAAAACACAAAATAAAAATAATAGGCAAGTTGTGAGTTTCCTACTCTACATAAGCTTCATTGCCGTCACCAACTTTAAATCTGAGATGACGTTACCGCTGTCTTGGTATTCAGTGGGCAACTCATCTAGCTACATTGTAGACTGTGCAAGGCTGTTCAGCGCCCGTCGCACTCCAGCCAACGCTCTGACTTAAAACCATTAGCAGTCTGATGTAGGCTAGAGTTTGTGTCACTTCCCTTTCTCCTACTTTGTTTTATAGCAATGGCAATATAGCCTGTTTCTTGTTTATAACATATAGGCCTAGCCTAATTTAGTTTTATTAACCCCCCCACTATCACACGTCCTACAAAAGAATCTGGCCGTTTGTAACTTTGACAAATGATGAATCATAAATTTAGGTAACCTACTGGTACGTTAACATCTCCTCCATTCAGCCAGTGGTGAACATGTCACTCGTTAGCCTACTGTAGATGACCTGATGAATGAGCCTGGTGGGGCGGAGAAGACGACAGATTCTGTGGAATCACACTCTCGCAGCCAGACGCGCAGGCAGAACCTCTTGCCATGTTATCATCGCTTCCCTGGGAGGGAATGTTTCCCGACTTTAGAGTTTTGGCTGAAGTGTTGCTGGTTATTCCAGTATCCAGTGTCGCAGCTGAGCGCGGATTCAGTCTTCAAAATAACGTTAAAACGTCAAAGACGCAACATTTACTATTATTTATATACATGTACTACTATTTATATACTACTACTGCTGCTACAATCTTGTGTTGCACTAAGACAACAAACCAACGCTGCTGGAAGACTTACTTTATGTTATGTCTTGTCTTATTTATACTGTATGTATGTTATGTCTTGTCTTATATATACTGTTTGTTTACCTAAGCATAATGCCTTAAGCCTACTTGCACTTTTTTTTTACTTAACATTACCTTATTGTTTAGAATTGTTTTTTTGTTGTGCATCTGCACTTTATTGTCGTCAACGTCTACGCATGGGACAAGTGTGAAACGCAATTTCGATTCCTTTGTATGTCAAGTACATGTGAAGAAATTGACAAATAAAACTGACTTGACTTGACTTGATTTAATGACTGCCTCGGCGGCAGTCTCCATTGCCTCGTTTGATTATGCGCAAGCGAGTTCCAAATTAAATCCATGCGGGCCAGAAGGAAGATTTGAGCTACAAAGGACAATTCAGATTTTAACTTCAACTTCTAAGTGTTGTTCATATTTCACTTCAATCGTTCTAAATACAATTATCTTTGTTCGGCTAAATAACATTGTTCATATGCCCGTTAAGGCACAACAGCTGCAATGTTTTAGCAGCAAAAGAAAATGAGTTCACAAGTTACCAAATGTCAGAATCTCTGTTCACCTTTTTACTTCAAAAGTTTATAAATAAATGAATTTTTAAATGAAAATGTGTCAATAAAAAGAAGAGTTATTAAATATAAGAATTAGGCTATTGTCTATAATATCAGCATTTAAAAGTTTAAATACAATGACAGATAATAATGGACAATGACGGAATTTTTACGACCCTGTCCGTCAAAATGACGGACAATGAAAAAGCCTAACGTAACCACTGTATCCAATGCCCACCTCCTTTCACCCCCAGCATTCCGCATTAAACCGTTTTTAGCCGAAGCTTTCATTAACCTTACACTGCTAGCTATAGGGGCACAGCTTAGTCTATGAAGATAAATCGCCTTTTTTACACCATTAACAAGGTTCAAAGTAACTCCACACTTCATTGGTAGACTTCTGAGGGCCCTGACATTTAAAACGAGCCAATGAGAATTTTGAAAGTGTACAGGTACCGGTCACCGCCATCTTGAAATTAAATCGCGATAAGTCGATTGACGAACATATAGGACAGGGGAACAGATTGAAAATTATATTCTGTTGAAGTGCTTGAATTTCATCTGAAAATATATGGTGACTATCAACATAAGCACTAAAGCACCAACAAATGATGAAACTTAAAAGAGTTTGACCAAAGACATTAATAAAGTTTGTGATTTAATTTCAAGATGGCGGTGACCGGGAAATTCTGAGAAGGTACTGTCTTTATAAACTGTCTTTTTAATAAAGTACCTGTACACTTTCAGCATTCTCATTGTCTCGTTTTGAATGTCAGGGCTCTCAGAAGTCTACCAATAAAATGTGGAGTTACTCTGAACCTTGTTAATGGTGTAAAAATAGCGATTTAGCTGCATAGACTATGCAATGCCCCCAGTGTAGCAG
Source organism: Limnothrissa miodon (assembly GCA_017657215.1). Lineage (NCBI taxonomy): Eukaryota > Metazoa > Chordata > Actinopteri > Clupeiformes > Clupeidae > Limnothrissa > Limnothrissa miodon. The sequence continues at coordinate 1,054,890 of JAGFZM010000135.1, forward strand.
TGTAAGGCTAATGAAAGCTTTGGCTAAAACGGTGTAAAATGCGGAATGCTGGGGGTGACCGGAGGTCGGTATTGGAAATATGTTTGTACTCGGTAACATCTTTCAGTACAGCCCAGGTGAAAATCACACCGGCCTTCTCCTTTAAATTCTCAGAAGTTCATTGCAGAGGCGACAGAATAACATATGGATTGTATTTTTGTTTTGAAATGGCTGTTTGGAACGAATGATGAAGGCCTTAAAAATAATATTTCTCTCTCACAGGAGAGAGACTATATCCTACCACAAAAAAGCACATACCACAGTCCCGTCACATCACACAGAACATCTGCACGCTCCATTTATACCTTCCCCACTTTCAGCTGGTCAAGTCAGGTTGTTTGTTCTACTCTTCCAAGGAACAACAAATTGTTATTCTGGTCAGTGTTTTGGTTTTTGCTGATTACTAAAGTAGGTGACACTGTGCTTATTAGTTAGAGTGTCATGCTCCGGGCTCCCTTTAAAAAGCTCCACCTGCTGCAGATGTGTCTGTATGTGTGAGTGTGTCTGCTGTCTGCAGGTGTGGTGCAGCTCCAGGTGTGAGTTTTACCTGCCTCCCTCTCTGCATTCTCATAGGGACCTAAAACAAATCAGCATTTTTGTTTTCAACAAATAAACATTGTCTTCCCAAATGTATCTCGGGGGCACATTGCAACTGGAATGCATATGGTGAGAGTCCAACTTCTGTGCTGACAGCAAAGTTACCAAAGAAGGCAGCAATATATTTATGTCTAAAGATAATGGAAGTACAATGTTATTATTTAATGGACATTGCATTACTACATTATAGACATATATGTCATTCTGTAGAACCAACACTAGAGGCTACAGTACCATATAGTGTAAAGTGAGGCTACAGTGTGTCAGAGATCACAATCAAAAAGATCCAATGCAACGCATAACTCCCAATACTGTAGCTCTAACTGATGGGTAAACCACCCGACCCTCCACGGCTTCATTAAGGGCCCTGTATGCATCTCGGCTTAGAATAACAATAACATCTTGTTTCAGTCCACGTAAGGGAGAATTTGCATAGCACGAGCCGAGTCTTGATTAAACATTATGCCAGTCAGTTGAGCAGGGATGAGGGTGTGTGTGTGTCTGTGCATCTGTGTGTGTGTGTGTCTGTGTGAGGTTGCAGAATTATCAATAGTGTCACTGCAGATTTTTTCTGCAGGCTCGCTATTTATGGATTGTTCATTTATGTCAGGCATGCAACAAGGTAGAGCATGTGGTTAGCTGATGGAGATAATGTGCAATTTCACACTGCCATCTTTTTAATCTGAGATATTATGATTCCATCCTCCAGGGGATGTAGGGAGTGAAGGAAAGAGAGAGAGAGAGAGAGAGAGAGAGAGAGAGAGACACACATTAGTTCAGTTTATTTGAGGGGATGATCGAGTGAATGGCGTCTCGTAATATCCTTTTATAATAATAATCAAGACACAATCATTAAAAGAATGAGCTAAATGATGTTGCTCCGCCCCCTTAGGCGGTGCTGGCAAGAGGGATCTGCTTTGAATACGTGACAGTTTGCCGCCAAGCCCGAGACATCAGAGAGGGAGAAAACTGTGCAGAGAGCACGGCAACATATGGGCGGCGTTTCAACCATTGCACTCTTGTTCTTGAACCTCCCGTGCAGCCGTATTTGTTTATTTCTGAGAGCCCCCTTTACATTTATTCACTTATTTATTTATTTGTTTGGTTTGTTGTCTTTTATTTATGTCTTAGCTAGGGTACTTTCAATGCCACGTCTGAAAGAATCCAGCTTTGTGCACGCAGAGCCCATGCAACATGCCAGTTTAATTTGTGCGCTGTCGTATCAAAGGATGCTAATTAAAATCATATTTTTGCATATGCCATGTCTCTTTCATGTACATATGCAAATGGGCCAGCTTTGCCTCTCAGCGAATCATAATTAGGTTTATGAAAGACAGCTGTAATACATAATTAACAGAAATGTTTGCAAGCCCCTCTCTCAAAATCTCTCTTCCCTTTCTGTAATGGTGCTCCAGAGAATATAGTGTAACGGTGTGTGTGTGTGTGTGTGTCTGTTTGTCAGTGTGTGTGAACAGTGGTGACACTCACAGCCCCAGGTCCCCTCAAAGCCTTGGGATAACTCAACGTGTTTGAGCTCATCAGGCTTTTCCAGTGAAGTGGAAGACCGCCTCTCTCCTTCTCTCTCTCTCTCCTTCTCTCTCTCTCTCCATCCCTTCCCCTCTTTCTCTTTTAGTCTCTCTCACCTCTCTTGTCACTGTCTGCTCACTACCAACCAGAGAAGAGCTTCAGGGTGCGAACAAAGGCAGGGAGTTCGAGTGGGGGGCTGAGAGGGGGGTTGAGTGAAAATGCAGTGAATATTTATAGGCTTGTCTGGGTGTGTTAGTGACAGTTACTGGCTGACGGAGATGAGATGGAGATGAGATGGAGTTAAGGGGTGGTGTGTGTGTGTTGTGGGGGAATGAATGTTGGAAGTGGAGTGTTGAAGGTGCTTTTGCGATCACTGTATGGGGGTGGTAAAAAGGTCTTTTTTTCAGCTCAGGAGTTGAGGAAACATATTTTGTCCTACCATCACTTTCAAAGTGGTGTCGAATGGAGAGATGGCAGAATACAGAAATTCCCATGCTAGCATTTTTGGTAGATGAGCTGCCTGGAACGGCTTTATAAAAAGGCCCCTGAAATTCTCTTCAGGGGCAAACATGTGGTCAGGCCGACATTATGCATTTGTAACTAGTTGTAGGTAAACTAGCCAATGGTCAACAAAAATATGCAATCAGAACATGAATCAGACCAGGTATTTTAGGTGATTGCCTGCAATGGTTTACCATGTAAAGTTGGTTAAAAAAGCACACCAGAATGAACTTTTCTTATCCACTGACACCAAGTGGTCTGAAGAAAGAGAATGATGAGGGCCAAGGCTGGAATGTTGGACCATAAGAAATATCAGTCACATTATGCTAAACAGCAATGGTGGGCCCACAATGATCCAGGCCATACATCTGAGTAGGAGAAGTAGGAGGAGGCTGCATCATGCTGTCTCCAAAAAAAAAAAAAAAAAAAAAAACAATGCTGATGCTTTTAAATGGCCCATCAAGACAGAGGCTGTCCAAGTCAGTTATGATTTAACCAGATAAAGTCTGACAATTAAATTAATAATGCATATTGTTTGTGAATGTATGAGTGTGGTGATTTGACTGATGTATGCAAAGATGGTAATTTATTGAAAGTAAATTCATGTAATTGTGCCGAGGAAACTTGATGAACCAAAAGAAGGTGTCAGCCCAGTTTCCATCACGGTCAGATGAAAAAAAAAATCATTAAAGGCAAAGTGAGAGAAAGAGAGAGAGAGAGGGAGAGAGAGAGAGAGAGAGAGAGAGAGAGAGAGAGAGAGAGAGAGAGAGCACATGCACTTCAAAGGGAGGGTTAGAGCAAACTTTTTTTCCAATTTAAACAGAAACACAACGCTTCCCGACAAGTTAAGGGGAATACTGCTACAGTAAATGTTGAAACATTTTTTTTTGTTGTTGTTTTTGTTGCTTGATGTTTTATTTTCAGATGTAATAACCAGTTAGGATGTAAACAGTTAGATGCAGAATCGAAGGCCTTGATGCATATTTAAATGGTTGAAGCAGAGAGGAAACTTTGCTAAATGTTAAAAGCTGCTGATGTAATAAGTCAGTATGAAATGGCAGTGAAGCTTCAACGAAACCAAACAAGCAACAAAGAGCACCATTGTGTTCCTCTTGTCTCCTACATTCCCATGCCTAATAAAGCTATTTCCTGACAGTGGAAGGATTCTCATGGCGTGCCTGTCAGGGAAATAAAATACTCTGTGCGTGAGCTTAAGCGAGTCTCTGTCAGTTAAAAAACACCGTAATGAGATGTCTTTGTTTATGATCATATGAGCAAGGAACATGGAGACAGCCTGATGAATCCACTTTGTGGGTCCCGGAGTGGAAGTTTTTTTGGCATTCACTATTTGTTGCTGTGGAGGCTCTAAACTATAAACCCTTAAAGAAGGAGACCAAACCTATCAACCTACTCTGACATGAACACTAAATAGTGACAGAGAGGGAGGCAACACACACACACACACACACACACACACAGAGAGAAGCAGTTGTGGCTGGCTCCCAGAGTATGGGTTTGGTTTGCTCTCTCATCCAGATAAACCTCACTGTGCTGTAATGGCTAATTCTTCTACTGGACTGTATCACATGATCTATCTCTCCCACTCTCCCAACTAAAATTCTCCACTGATGCAATTGCACAGGGTAGAGATGGGTTAGAAATCAGATGACTATTTCTCCTTTGTCTTATTTTCGTTAAAGCCTCTCTGATCCATTACCAAGTGGTTCTTCAACCTTCATCTTTTGTTCTGCGTTGATACAGCACTGATTGACAACTGCTTTGTCACACCCCCTCTTTCCCTCCATCTCTCTCTCTCTCTCTCCTCACCTCCATGTCTTAAAATAGGTCACCATGTGTACCGTTTGCCACCATTCCTTTACAGCATATCTTCATTCACTGCTGTTTGACGGACAACTGACAGGGCTGGCAGGGGGAGGCAGGGGGGCAGCTCAATATAACTGATAGCTTGGTGACACATTTCCTCAACGCCTTGATGGAGCAGAAACTAGGCAAGTAATGTCCTAATTTAACTTTTTGTGCTGAAAAGAAAGTGATAAAGAGACAGTCATAAGGAAAAAGAGGAAGAGGGAGAGGTAAGAAAAAAAGCAAACGAGAAAGATAGAAAATGAAAAAAAAAGGCAGATTCAACCACTTTTACCCAAGTCAATCCAAAAAAAAAAGGAGTTCCTCAGCCCCTTCTGCAGAGGTGTCCAGGTCGAAACTACATTTCTGCATGGGAGTAGTTGTACAGAATTTGTAAAAATGTAGTAATCAAAACACACTGAGAAACTCAACTGAGATTTTCCTCACCGATGCATCTCTCCCCATGCTGAGTGGGTATTTTCATGTCAGGCTTCGCATGACAATTGACTTAGATTATTAATAATGTCTACCATATGTTCCATACATTATTAACACAGTGCGTTGTGTCTGCTATTAATTACCATTTGTTAGACAAAAGGGAAATGACTTGATGTTTGGCTTTGATCAACATTTTACAAGTTTAGTTAAAGAAAATAAGGAATCTTTTTATGCCTGTCATGGTGGGAAGTAACAGTGAGTAATTTCAAGCCAGAGCAGCTTCACAGACACTGCGCTCACTCTCTTTTCAAGAGAAGACTGCTGACACAAAAAGGCTGGGTGGACACATTTATTTCACTGGATTGTGTCTTTGTGTTTGTCTTATAGGGAATAGTTTAGCACTTCCAGGGTTTCTAATAAATCATCTTATACTTTCAAAAGTGTGCAGAGAAATATTCAAGTGGGGAGACAGACTGGCGGTGGATGTCTAATAGACTGGATACAAAAATTCCGACTATTTCTAAAAACACCACAAACTGGGAACTAAGGAACAAATCATAAAACAAGGAACTAATCATAAATGGCTATTCATTACAGAATCAGGTTGTACACGACTTAGAAATAACAATATGTATGCTCTTAAACACAACCTATCACTCCAGTGATTTCATTATAGTATTACTCAGATCACGCAGATCTTTATCATTAAAAGGGAGTCAGTAACTGCATTCAAAACCTTAATTTTCAAGAAAAAAATGGCTTTGCATTTCCAAAAAGATTGGGGAGGTGGGTGTGGTGTGTTTGCATTTCCAAAGATTGGGGATGGGTATGATGTAAGCAGTGTTGGGGAGTAACTAGTTACATGTAACAAAATTACATAATTTAATTACAAAATAAAAGTAACATTTGAAAAACTGTGTAATTAAATTACAGTTACATTAAGTAAATATTCAGGATTACATTTCAAATTACATATCTTCTGCAGTGAAACATTTGTCGTCATGTTTGAATTGGAAACTCCACCCACTTTACTAAGCAGTCTGCACTGATGACTGCAATGTCCGATAGAAACTCAGTGTTGGCCAAGCCCAGGGATGGTCAACCAGTCAGAGACCAAGAGTCACATTTTTACTGTGTTACCGCAAGGGCCACATCATACATGGGCACACATTAATATCACCCCTTTCTGTCACCCACACCCACCCACCCACCATGTAAGGCAGAATGATTTGCCATTTACTTAATTTACTTAAATGATTTACTTAAATGATCTTGCCCCCTGCCAGAACACTTGACTGTATTTTCATCTCACACACATGCACATTTGGGAAGCGAACACACACACGCAAACAAAAATTTCAATATTAATGCAAGAGCCGCAAGAGACCAAGCAAAGAGCCGCATGCTGTCCAGGACCGCCGGTTGCCCATCCCTGGTCTAAAAAGTAAAAATGAGCTAGCAATCACACAAAATAGACAACCTCTAGTTAATGCACTGAAGTCTAAGGAGTTTGTAGGGATCTTTACAGCAGTCAGTGTTGATTAATACTTAAAGGGTAATCCATGGTTTTAAAAACTGGAAATGATTAAAAGCTGACAAAATTCATTCAAAATGTGGGAAAGTCATTAAAAAGTAATCAAATGTAATTAGCCACATTACTTTGTTAAAGTAATTGAAATAGTTACACTACTAGTACATTTTAGATAGAGTAACTTGTAACTGTAACACATTACATTTCCAAAGTAACTTTCCCAACACTGGATGTAAGTTTAATGTCATTGCTGGCCACACCTTCAATCAGATAAATCTGGAGTTATTGACAGGTCTCCTGTCCCCTTGATTCTAGTCATTTGGACATCTCTTCTAAATCTAGCTCTTCTAGCAGCCATACTATTGGAAGGCATATTGTCTTCACGTCACAGTCTTCTCTGAATATGTCTTGATTTTGCCACATTAACAATTTACTACAGTGTGATGAAGACATTACATGGGAAGCATTGGACCATGAACCTGTGTGGAGCTCATAAGATAGTGAAGAAAATAGTGCCTCTACAGTATGCACTTTACCATAACAGAATCATTCATGTCTGTATCACCATAACGACTACTGAATTACTCTTACCTGCCTATTTGTTGCATTTCATTTAGAGTAATGAGAGAATGAGAACGAGAATGAGAAATTGGCATAACGCTTGCAGATTCCATGATGGCTGCAATGACAGTGCAACAGTACGCAATGGCGAAACTTTATGTTTTTATCATAATGGATTGCCCAACTTAAGTACAACTATTTTAAACATCATGTGGCCACAGTTGTGTTCCTATACGGATAGATAATTTAATGAATCTATTCAACAGATTGAAAGGGCTGTCATCTGTAAGTGCTTTCTATGGTTCTTTGCTGTAGTTCTATTTTAACGTCCAAAGATGGTCTCATCATTTTCTAACACTCAAAGACAGGAACGTTCTCATTATTAATTAACACATCGTATTTCTTACAAGGCAGCAGTTAATTAGCACAAGGTCATTGGGGAGGTCTTATTAACTGGAACAAATTTGGTGAGATGTTCAGGAATACAGAGAGTGTGTGCGTGTGTGTGTGTGTATCTCTGTTTCTCTGTTTCTCTCTCTCTCTCTCTCTCTCTGTATGTGTGTGTGTGATGCACACTTGTCACCTTGATTGACAGTTGAACCTGATTTCCATGCCAGGTGCACAAGTCTTCCAGGTAGATGCATGCTGAATTTAGCATGCTGACTAACAGTCCCCAGCAGGAACTGAAAAAAAAAACCCTTGGGATTAGCTGTGGGCCAGCCAGTTTTTGACTTGCCTCTCTTCTTGCCTCACATCTGATTATTTTACACATTGACACGGTTTGTCTGGGAAAAAGTGTCCCTGAAAAGGGGAAAATGATAGCTCCTGGTGGAATGCAGCCGTTGGTGATAATTTGGCTCGGCTGGAGATTGAGGTGGCTCCTAAGACTTGGGAGGTGTTTTTCTTTTATTAATCTGCCACAGTTCCACTGGGTGACACCAATCTCCTAACACCTCACTGCATTACCATAGCTTTAGAGAGACAGGCAGGCAGAGCTGGATTTGGCTCGTCCCTGAATCAGCAGCAGCTTTGATCCACCACTGTGTATTTTTCGCTTTAGGGACTGCAAATAACATTGAGGGAAACAGGTACTGTATGACGCACTGACCTCAGTGGTGTAGTGGTGTATTTTCAAGGAGGGGCAGCCTCCTCAGCTGATTGGCCTGTGATTATAAGCAACAGGTTGTTGGCATGGTGACAGGAACAGATAATTTGACAACAGCGGTGGTATATGCGCTACTTTAAGGTCATTCACACGTCAGTTTAGACTGAAGTATTGAGTGAATGTTAGCGAAGCGAATTGAGAGAGGGGGGGGGGGGGAAGGGGGGGGGGGCATAAATACACACATACATGCACGTGCACTCACTCACACACACACACACACACACACACAGAGTCACGTTTAGAGAGAAAGTTTGTTCTGGGGAGTGACAGCACTGGCCTTGTCCCAACAGAGGATAATTGGGGCAATTTACACCAGGGCCTTTAAGCACAGCCAAAGACAAAATCACATGACGAAACTCAGAGCTTGTTTTCTTAAGTAACCGTCAGAAGATGGTGGCACTATTAATTCAGTTTTCTTAAAAGAATAATAAGTAGCTTGCACTAAAACACACCTTCACCATCAGCAACAAAATGTCACACAAGAGTTGAAATATTATTGATTTTTCTGGCAGTACTGTTCTTCTTTCTTTGGGGAAATATATTTCATAGAATATTACTGATTGACCTACCAAATTAAAAATATGATGTGTTACAGTACATTAAAATGTCATGGTTAATGTACATTATGCTTATTTGCAGTGTGTACAAGTATTGCTCTCCAGACCTGATAGAAGTAAAGAAGGTTGAGGCTTTTTTGAAGTTCCTGACAGTGAATGTCGAACTGTTATAACATGACATGAAGCTCTCCCTCTCAATAGCTCATCAGAATGTTTAACTAAACAAGAAAAAAAAATATTCAGCTGTGTTTTGAGATAATTTAGCATAGCCTAATGATTATTAAAGGTGTAATAAGTACAGTAATAACTTATGCAAAATTGTAATTACCCGTCACCCCACAAAACAACATATAAGTTCAAAATTTAACTGTCACTAAATTTAAAAAGTTTTTTTATCGTTGTCATTGCGCTACTCCAAAATATTTCGGTATATATATATATATATATATATATATATATATATATATATATGAATGAATCATATGAATAAAATATAATAAACTGATAAAGAAAAGAAAGATCTGTGATGTGCTTGCCTTAGTTATACAAATTAATGGTTGCTGTCATGAATTAAGCACAATTTATCTGCTCTCCCATGGATTTTGCCTGCTCTGCTTTATTTTCTTACATCTCACTTTTATGACACATGCCCAAAAGTATTACAAAGATTTGTTGTTATTTACCTAAATATTTAATGGTTACACTTTCAAAGTGAATAATTGCTCAAATTTCACAGCTGAAATCAAATGATAATTAAAGTTTGTTTGAGTAAAGCTATTGCTGACTGTTAAAACTTGATTACTTGCATTAATGTTTTTTAACCGTTCTGCCTGTGTCATTACTCCACAGTTTTATGTCATTCTCAAAACATATGCTCGATATAAAAGAGGGGGGAAAAACAAGATGTCTAGATGAAATCTTGAGGGTAGCTTCATGTTTAAACCAACTCCATGAGTGACTAGATTTTTTTTTACGTCTGGTTACTTACAGCAGGTACTTTTTGAATCAAAGTTCATAATTTATCAAGTAAACATTTTATCATCATCATTCACTTAGCGATATTAGATCCATAATATAGCCTGTTATCATTAGATTTAATATATACAAAAGCGCAAGGCCCACAAAAAACACCGCACTGCAGAAGTAAAACAATACCTGTAAACTAAAGAAAGACAAAAACTGTTTCACTAAAGTTTTCCTCTTGTAACAATTCACATGTCAAGATTAATATAGCTGATTACAAGCATGTGTTTTCCCACCCAAACCCTCAGCCTCAGCCAGGTTGATGACAGACTTGATGAGCAATTTTGGTGGCGATGAGTCCATGTACGCACACCAAGGTCATGTGTGTCCATGGCAACAATGTATGGACTTGAAATGAAACATTTTCTTTTGTCAGTAAACAAGCTTCCCTGAACAATTAACATTCTCGTTGGATGCAGTGAAAAAAAATAATGGATCGTCTCAGTACTAAGTATGTATAGAACAGTAATATATGATTAACCATAGTCGTGTAACAATTAGATAACTAGACTGCATTTTCTCGGCAGAAACCGCAAGGTGGACTTGCCACCCCCCCCCC
>JAGFZM010000135.1:1065650-1116663 GCA_017657215.1 Limnothrissa miodon
GGGGGGTGTTGATCGGGGTGGCAAGTCCACCTTGCGGTTTCTGCCGAGAAAATGCAGTCTAGTTATAATTAATCTAGTGCCATAGCACTATGCAAATATTTTGTGATACACATCATGATGGCTGGTATTGCCAAAGACAAACACCACTATTCAGACTTACTCGCTGCTCCCAAAATGGAGGCACGCAATGCTGCATGATGACCAGGTCCATTTCAAGGAGGGGTGGATTTGGGGGGAAGGGGAGTTGTGAGCACCAGTGCCTGCCCATTAATTGTGACTTAAGCAGCTCCTATAAACTAACCATGGTCTTGAAAAAAGAGCCACCTGACAAATGAGCTCAAGCAAAGTGAATATGGAAGGAAAAGGCAAAAGGGTGGGTTGGCCTTGCAAAAAAACACTCCTTACACTGGGCAAGATTAATGGATCTCAGATGGCTTTTAATTAGTGCAGCTGTGGTCATTAATTACAAGCCTGCAATACAAATATTGTTATATTTGGTGAAATTTGTGATTTATATTGTTCTACTGGCCAGGCGATTTGGATAAATGACTTCTCATTATAAACATTCTGGGCACACAAAAGCCTTGAGTTAGAAGGAGGATGAAAAATTGGAGATGTTTGTGGGGGCTGTGTTTTATTTCAAGTTGTAATCGTAAATGACAATCAAAGAGACAGACATTTTTTTGCTGAGAATACCATCTTTGGTTCCAACACAATTATCAACAAGAAATATTGTACAAATTAATTAAATAATTAATGTCGATTTAATTGTAATCTTTGCAACGCCTTGATTGTTTATGATTGTGACTGGCAAGGAATTTAAAAACTGCACAACACAGCAGAGATACAATTCATAACATTTCAAAATACAAATTTATCTGGTTTCAATAAACCAGTCTTTATTTCTGTCACAGTAATTAGTTACAGTCCCCTTGCTGTGATGTACTAACAAATTCAACTAAACTAATGAAGGATATATGAAAACGATCTGACTGTCTTTGATAGAATAAATCACTTTATGCAAAACTGTTACATTATTGCCAGTTGAATGCTTTGCATTAACTCCATATTAAACAGTCAAAGAATAAAAAAAAATCCTTTACTTAGAATATTTAATTGTAAACTGAAAGTAAAAGCAGACAGAACATTTTTTCCTCTCATTTTCCTCTCATTCCCTCTCACATGCCTGGCTTTTGTACTCACTTTCCAAATCTCAGTTCTCTCTATCCTTATCTACGCTTGAGCCTGTCAGATGAGCGAGATTAGAGGTTCCACAGGAGGATCAAAGACCTCTATCTGATCTCATTAAAACCTTTTAGAAACTCCACAGGCTTTCAGCATACAGCATTTTCAGCTGCGTGCAGACAACAATCTGAATTACATCTAGGTGAGAGTCGTGGTAGTGTCCCTAAAACATTTTGCGAAACGGCAGTCTTGTGTACCTAAGAAAGCAGCTGTATTGGATGTTTACAATCCAAGATAATGTCTTGTGCGATGTGGAATAGATTTTTTCTCTTTGTGCCGCTTGTCACAAGAAGTAGCCTCCTGGCATGCGCCTGAGGAACAGCAGTAAGTTGAGAATCACACTGAAGCAGGATAACAGAGCCTGACAGGGCAACGACAGAAGTGTGACGCACAAAAGGATGCTTGAGTGGTGTGAGGATGTGATTTTTATCACCTGGTCCTTTGTTGCTCAGTTTACTTCATGAGTGCCAATATAGCTTTAAATACGTGAAAATCAATTAGAAAAAAATAAAGAACCGCTACTTAAAAAAAAAATAAACTGATTTCTCCAAGTTATTATTTTGTCCCCCCTTTTCACACTTTTTTTTCTGTGTGGCATGAAATATGCATAAAGGGCCAAAGGCATTAGTTGTAAGTCACTGAAACGGAGGAGTTTGAGAGAAAGAGACAAAGAGGAGAGACGCACTGTCTTTTCACATCAGACACACAGCAAGAGTCCCAACAGGCCCTGGGACATCTTCATGCTTGGAGCAGCACACCAGTGATGCGCTGTCACCTCCTCTGTGAGTTGCCGAGGTGGGGAGCAGAGGATAGAGGAGGAGAGGAGAGGAGAGAGAAGAGGGACAGAGGTTGCAGCGGAGAAAAAGGGGGGAGGAGGGGGGCAAAAGACCTCAATGGCGTCCTACAGATACATTGTACGTACTTTGACAATGACAACGTCTAAACTTTGCTAGGTCACATGTTTGAAAAGTTTGAATGCCAACAGTGAATACTGTATTAATATATCCTGCCTAAAAAGTAATTGCCATAACACCACTGCATGATATATAAATCATAGGTACTATAGACTAATTAAAAACAGAAATCATCATTATACCCGTCTCAATTAACAGCAAACAAATAGTTGAATCCAGGGAACCTCTGTGCTCTTACAATACATTACATTGATCTAAAAAATGAATTTGATCAGATACCTTGAGATTTGTAAACTGTCTGTGTATGCATGTTTAGTTTAAATGCCTGAACATATGAAACAATAATAGTTTGGTTATTTGTGATGTTATATAGATAGTAAATATTTTCCTTGATACTGGTGAATGGAGAGTCTTTGCAGCTCATCCCTTACTGAATTTAAAAAAAATCTATTACATCAACTGGAAAAGATTAGAGATTCCTCTGTTATATATAAAAAAAAAAAAAACTTTGTTTACTTCAACACCTTGTGATACAAGCGGAGCCACCTCAGTCATCAAAAGCCCTTGTACCAGAGCTTTGGTTTAACCTTGAATGTGTGAGGTCAGCTCTTTGATGCCCCCACACACTTCACCCACACTCAGCACACAGACTCTCTTACAGGTGAGATCTATTCTCACATGTGCCTCTGGGGGTGAGTGGACGGTAACAGAATTTCTAGACCCTCCATCCCCTTTGGGCCTGGCCACAAAGACCAAAATGAATGGCCAAGGTGCTAAGCCTGGACAGAAAAATCAATGCCTGTTTATACAGATGTGACAGTCCCCAAGCTCTAGCAATTCACTGTTCTATCTTCAGAACTATTCCGACGCCGTTTTTTTTTTCTCTTTTCAATCCCTCTCTCTTCCTGTCTCTCTCCATGGTTGAAATTGCTGCTCTATCTGAAGGGGCAGAAGGTGATTCGTCTCTCCAGCTTGATGCTCTCCACCTCACCCTTCTGCTTTTTTTTAAATTATTCTTTGTTTTAAAGAGAATTGGTGTGATGTGGACTTGTAGTGGTTCCTTGACTAGCACCGTCTGCATGATAGCATCTCTGAAAAGTACATAATGCTGGGGTGGCTTCTCATATACAGTAGGGGCGGCTATGATATACTGAACAGTTGGTTGTTTTGGAGGAGTGGGATGAGTTTGGGTGGGGCTTTATGCAGACCAGAGTCAAGCTCTTACATCATATGCCGATATGAAAGATCATTGTAAAGTTTATATTGTGACATAATGTGATTTATTCATGTTTGCTTTTATAGTAATATATTATGTTTTGCACTCTTTTGGTCAGCATTCAATGACCTTTGGTTGTACTGCCAAATGGAAAGTGTATCTATCTGTGTGTGTGTGTGTGTGTGTGTGTGTGTGTGTGCGTGCGCGCGTGTGTGTATGGGGAGGTACGGGGGTAGGTTCATTCCTGCTGGATCTCCTGACGTCTGTAATCAGTTCTTTCATCCACTGGGTGTAAAGCCTCAGGTTGCTCTCCATTTCGTCAGGTTCTGCTCTCACTCCCTCTGTGCTGACTCAATGTTATTTGTCATTAATCTGGCCACTGCAGTCTTGTGTGCCGGGGGCAGGGACACATTCGTGAATGGGTAGGCCGAGGTGGAGGTGGCCTGATTACACTTTTCTTAGGCATTGCAATGTTCAGGGTCAAACTTTGACCTGATCAGACTCTGGAGGTTACATAGTCTAAATCAAAGGCCAAAGCAACGCTTTTTTTTTGGCTTGCCAGGTGCTGTGGTACTACTATGGAAGTAAGGAGAGACGAAGGGAATGGTGAGGTAAATCAGGTAATCAGATCAGATCAGGTAAATCAGAACATTGTGGAAATCATGGCTTTCATTTCCTCAGGTAGCATCCATGATAACCCTCACCATTGCTCAGTAGTAGCAGTTACCTATATATAAACTACAAATTAATTAATTCCATATGAGCAGCCTAAACATTTCTATGCCACATTAACCACATGACCAACTTACATGTAGGCTGTTTAGAGCATGGCGACAACCACATTACCTACAGTATACATCAAATGGATAATTTAAACAACCGTAGGCGGCTTCCTTACGGCTACAGCTATTTTCAGTGGCTATAGTGAAAATGTACAACTTAAAATAGCCCTACAGCATGGCTCAGCAGCTAGATGATCAATCCATAAAACTCACTTTCAATGCATAACATTTTTTTGATGCATGCTAGAACATAGTTATTTTATCTGAACACAGTAATGATCAAGTCAGGCTGTTCTATTTCAAGAGAAAACATGGGCAGCAAGCTCTGTCAATACAGTGGATAGCATATGTACTGTATCAATACAGTGGATGGAAATAGGACCATTGTAAATACTGATTTGTTTGTGTTCATTATTATATTGTGCATTTACTCAGCTTTTATGATGAGTATTTCGTTGTTACGTAGTTACCTGCCTGATTGACCTAAACACTCACGGATAATAACTCTTTTTGTCTTTTTTTGGCAAGGTGTGCCATCCTCGAAAATACAGTGTATGACAGCATTGCATTCAGTATTTTTAGTAATATTGTTTTTGTTTCATCATGAAAAAATAAAACAAAAAGATTGAAACTATACTAATTTTCTAAAATGTATACATGTAAATATGTAAATATTCATCATACAGTTTATGGCGTCATAAAACATAGGGATTAGAATAGATAGGATTTAATGAATATTGATGTCTATCCTTTTAATTAGTCTAATTCCTTATCGATCTCTTATCACAGACATATGAAACAGGCACTAAGATTTTGTTGCAGAAGTTACAGAAGAGACAGAGAAAGGGAACAGAAGCACCAATTTGCACCTTTCCATATCTTCATCAAACACAACAACCTAGTCTACAGTTTACAGGAACCACTCTCAGACAGAGCCTGGTTCACCCAAAGGACAAAACACAATCTCAACAATGCGGTTGATGCAGCACAATGAAGTGAGAAATGCAAGGATTTATATATTGAGATACCAAGCAACCACTTCTTCAGGACAGGATTTATATCTAGAGGAGAAAGGACACTCGTGTGTACTTTTTAGACAAGGAAGACAGGTGGTATGAGAGAGGAGTTAAAGAAGCCATGGTCATCCCGAAGAAACCAACCAACCACTGAGGAGAAAGGCTCTCTCCTATCTGCTACATACCATTCTGCTCTGAGATCCCATCTCTGGAAGTTAAACTGCTCTTCACCATCAGAGCAGTTCTCACTCTCTGGATCCTGTGATCATAATAACTCTCACTCCAATTCACACATTGAGGGTGAAATTTACTTGTTGTCAGACCAAGCATCGAATACGCGTGGCAGTTATGATGTGTACACAAATGTGTTGTCTGCAGCAAGTAAATTTTAGGCTAATTAAGCTAATGAGTGACTCATGTTACCCACTGTCACATGATGAGGAGTGTGGTCTACAGCTTGCAGCTCCACCCACAGTAGAGACATACAGTATATCTCCTGGCTCTCCATCACCATGGCATCACCAAGCAAACTTTACATGGTGCATGAAGTGCCCAATGAACAACACCTATTCTTATAAGCCATCTGTAACAGAATGGAGCACAGCCCTCTAACTCAATTAGTATAATAAAACACAAATACAAGTATCCATAGCTTATTAAGCGTTTCAAGTACTGTCAATAGAAAAACTATTTAGAAAAATATAACATAGAAAAACTCTGAAGCGCCAACTTACATTACATTACATTACATTAAGTAAATTGGGCATAGTGACTTACTTTCGGTTTCCCGTTCACTTAACATCAGTTATAAGATCTAAATTTAGTCTCTGTGCAACAAATCTTCTGGTGAGCGATAGCGCATTTGTTGAAAGAACAGTGTTACTTTTCATAGAGTTTACTGATCCTGTACTTATTGCGAATGCATAGGTCAAAGTAAGGAGGAAAAAATTAGGAGGAATTTTTTTGTATTAGTAGTAGTATTTGACTACTCTACATCTCCGCTCCATATGGACTTCCAGACTTTGCATTGAGACTGTACATGTATGCATTCCTTTTTTTTCTCCACGTCACTTTAAAGAACTGGCCACACTATTTACGAAACAAAAAATGGCTGGCTACAGTATTTAAGAAAAAAATTAAAGAGCAGTGTGTTGGAATTCATGGCCTGACCTATTTCTACTACTAAGGCATAATAAGAGCACTGTTCCATGTCATTCTAGTTTACACATCGCAACTTTCCACAAACTTTAATACACTTTGTTAATTTAGTTTTCCGTAAAACAAAAATGGAATTATGTGGACACTTATTAGTGTGATGCTATTGGGTGAAATGTTAGCGGCAACCAAAGGATTTCAATGATGTACGTTAAACCAAAGCTACCTACTGAGACGATAGCTGGATTAACTAAACAAGGGTAAAACTGGTTTAGCTCTAGGGGAGTAAAAAAAAAAAAAAAAGAGTAAACTGACCAAATCTGTGGGGTATGTCCCATAGGGCTTAGGGTGTACATTGGGATGAATGCATGAGTCAAATGCAGATAAGACATCCAGTGTTTAGTCATTATTATTTTGTTTCCTAATCCAAAGGTTTGTTTTGCTTTGTATAAACCATTGGGTCAGCTTTCTTGAAAAGATTCCTCTTGAAACATTCTAAAACATCCTTCAAAATCCTTCCTGTGATGTAAAAATGCTTTGATCTTTACCCTGAACAACTTTCCAATATTATCTCTTTCCAAAAGTGACCTTTTCCTTGTCAGCATTGCTCATCTCCTTCCAAAACACCAAGCCCATGCTGAGAGGACTTCCTTTGTTGCTCATGCCAGGAACTCAATCTGGATGCATTTATCCTGCACCTCCCTGCCACTGGGTTGTGTCAAGCTCTCATTAGTATTGGTGTTTGTTTTTTCATAGGGGTGTGTGTGTGTGCATGAGAATTTACACACATGTGCTTCTGCTGTTCTGTCTGTCTCTCTCTCTTTGTGTGTGTGTGTGTATGTGTGTGTGTGTGTGTGTGTGTGTGTGTGTGTGTCTGTATTCATTGGGGCCTGCAGCAAATTCGGAGGAACCATTTGTAACCCGTTGTGATTAATGTTCTGTTGCCTCCAAAATGAATGAATCACGGCCAAGACAGGAGTCGCCCAGTCCCTCTCACAGCGGGGCCCCACCAACATAGCCCCCAGTATAGGGGGAATCAAGCAGCTGCCGGGGCCCCACTAAATTGATTTCCTCGTTGTTGCGGTTTGCTGCCCGATCGAGTGATACGTTGATAAATCTGCACACTCCGTCAATTAATTTTCTTGAAAAATGAAACTCAAAATGCCGGAGTGTGTCGATGCAGATGGCCTAGCACAAGGCTCGTTGACAAAGAACGAGAAGTGAAAAAATTAATTTCCCTCCGTCTTTTCGTACAGAGTCATCTGATGAGTGGGGGGCTTTGCTGATGAGGGTTCTGTCCACTGAAGAGGATGTTTCACACTTGCTTAGCATTTTTCCTCAAGAACATCAAACAGTCATAATCATTTTTATTTATACTTAAAGCCACTAAGCTTTGATAAGAGGGATTTTCTTGACAGTGATATAATTTCTTGTCAAGGCATAGACAGACAAATAGGAAATTACTCACTTGGAACGTCTGAACTTATAAAATAATTGTTAGAAATTTAATATGGACAGTCACTGTCACTTTTAAAGTATAGAGGAAAAATGTGCTCCTCCGAAGGGCTTGCAAGCTTAAACTGGGCCAATCAGAGCTATAGTTTGGGTATGGATATGGTGTGGAGACTTTATATACACAGAACATCCAAGAAAAGAGGTTTTGGTTTGCTTGGTAAAACAAGAGATGTCAACTAAATTCTTATTCTCAGCAAGTGCATGCTGTCAGTCAACTGTGCAAATATTATTCATTCATAACTCCAGATAACAGACGTTTACGTAAACATATTACATGGCACAAATGATTCAGACAAGACCCTAAAACTCGTGTTTAGCTCGGGTCAATGTGAGGGTGGGGCAAGGGCAGAACTTCCAGGCGGCGGGAAATGATGCAGAATAAATGCGACTGTTCATGTGGTTTAGTTTGCCACATGCAACATGGAAGAGGAATGCAGAGCATCAATGACAACAACAAGAACACGTCATCCATGCTAACCAGGGAAAATATGAGAGGTCACTGCAACTTGCAAGGCAAGGTGACTGGCAGAGCAGAGCTTTGATAGTACAGCAATATGCCCAGCAAAAGAGAGAGAGAGCAGTATAGAAACCAAAACCAGACCACACCAAGTGATATGTATTTTGGACAGAATAATACAAAACTTTGACAATAAGAGGAATGAAGGCTTCATTTTCGTATGATGTGTTAGATGTTAGATTAAGATGTTTCAGTTCATCAGGTAGCACAGATTGAGATTCGTACTGGGGGCAGGTAGTGTCATGTCGGGATATAAAAAATCCAACTTTTGCAGCCCCTCCATTTGTAAGTTTGGATGTATGTCTGAAAGGGACTATTGTTGGTGGACACTGGTGAAATGGCATCTTGTCCCAGTGAAGGCAATGTCAGTACACCCCCAGGAATGACTACCCGAGATGACAACCATAACTATCATCCTGACCCAAAACCAATAGCTACATATTGGAAGGCCTGACATCAGACCTCAGTAAACGGCAGACTGGACACAGCTCCAGAGACACTCAGGTCTTTTCTTCTTCCCTTAGAATTTACACTGACAAATCCCACCACCTAAATGCAGTTTGTAACAGTGCAAATGTACAAGAACTCTTCCCAAATGTTCTCTAGCTTGACTGCACAGTCAATGCTTAATTAGCCTGCAAAGCCTGCTGATTTGTGCTTGGAACTACATTTGGCACCAACCTACAGTCAAGTGTCTAAATTTGAAATATGCATTACTGAAGTTCTGCCACAAAGATCCATTTGTGTCAGCAACCCTTGGTATACTATGTCAATGAGAAATCATCTTTTAAAAAACTCAGTCTCCCTGACTTCAGTCAGCCTCAGTCTTTACATAGAGACAATTTTACCATTTCAAAATCACAGTCACTTTATCCATGCCGTGCTAACTACCAGGAGAGTGTAATTTATGCAGCTTTGACAGAGGAAGCTCACTTCAGCTAAGCACTGTAAGAAAACTCTTAGTTGCCCCGTTCTTCCTTCCCTCCCTCCCCCCAGGACATAGTCAGGGCTGCCATTAGGCATAGGTGTCTGTTTTAAATATGAATCAAACTCCCCTCAGCTGGAAGTTGCTAGCTTAATAATTCAGTGAGATGGGGACGCATTATCGCCTTGATGCAAATGTGATTGGAGTGAAACTCTGACACACGACAGAGACTATAATTGATATGATAATGGAGTTTGTTGGGTAAGTAGAACAACAGCAACAAATAATAATTAAGGCATAAATAAGTGATTCCACTAAAACTGTCAGTGCAATGAACTGACATGCATGCAGAGTGTATGTGTCATGCAATGGCCCCTGAAGAGCTGATGAGCATATTGTCAGATCTCTTCCACTTAAGTCTTGCTGCTGTTCTGTTAAGTTATATGAGACTATGCATGACACAGAGAGAATTCATTTCAACTGGAAAAGAAAAAAAATGGGATGGATTCTCTCCTCCTCAAAACAGGGAGAATAACAATCGCTCTAGTGATTTACAATGGAAAGTGTGCTGCATGGCTGGCAGTGTAATATTTCAACAATGCACCTATAGGCTGTGTGGATCTCTCTCTCTCTCTCTCTCAATCCGTGTGTGTGTCTGTGCGTCCCATTTTTTCCACACCTCACACACTCAATTTGATATAGTCCGAGGGGAAACCTCACAAATTCAATACTACAGTGAATGAAATCGCAGTCTCCTACAAAAGAGAGACAAAACCTCAGTGCTCACTTGCCAGTGAGGGGTGCTTGAAGACACGCATATTGTAAGCTTCACTATTTCTGCCCTTAGGAAAGAGCCAGAGGGCAGGAGCAGGTGCGGCCCCCTCCGCAGGCAGATGACCATGTCACCTAGGCAACATGTACACAATGACAGCACCAGGTGCCACCACAAGGGGGAGTGAGGGAGAACAAAGGCAGGTGTAGGTGGACTAGGTGAGGCCTTTCTCTGTAAAACAGTAAGTATAGCCTGGGGGCCCAGCCAGACACAACCGAAAGCCATCAAAGCCATCACAGCAACTGTTATCATGCCACAGAGGTGTTATGTCCATAGCCCTGTTGTTCAAGGTCACTCAAGGTTGAATGGGAAAAGAACCAGAGCATTTGATGCAGCATAGATCAAATAACAAGCTGATAACTAATGTTAAAATGAACAAGGCCTAAGGAAATTAAACTGAAAGCAAGTCACTTTGCCCCATTCACTGGTATAAGTTGCCACTTAACTATTCTGTGTTCATTTTCCTATTGACAGTACTTGGTGACCTGGAACAACAGGGTAACTCTCCTTTAAGCGCCAGGGAAGCATTCTTGTATGGACACAGGAAATGTTCATTTTGTGGCACATTTCATAACCACTCATAACCAGATCTCAACCAGCACTCAGCATAAATGCAGGCATGACATGGCATAAGGCGCAGTTCTCCAGCCGTTGCAGCTTTCAGCGCACTGCCAAGGGAACCAGCGCAGCATTCGACACAGTCTCAGAGCTAATGCAATATTCAGGTCAGGCCAAGAACCCGGTATTTAACACAGGCTTGTGTCTAACCCAGCATTTAGCTTAACCACGCTCTTCAACCCTTCAGTTCTCATGCACTCATTCCCCTTCAGTGAGCTGCGTACCCTGATATGGGGGGTGGTGGTGGTGGTGCTGCTGCTGGTGGTGGGGGCAGCCCAACGATCTTCATAAAAGACTCTTCAACAGAGTAAAGCCGCACCATCTGGAAGCCACCGAGCACAAATGAAGTTGTAACCGAACCATTCCATTGATAATAAAGCTAATTTTTATGGCTCTGACAAGTATGTAATTATGCTCAGTGGCGCTTTTCAGATTGTATCACTGTCAATAAACAGGCACGGTGTAATTCAGCCTGCCGCTGACATATTTACAAGGAAACATCTGATTGGGTGAAGGAATTATTATTCTGGAAGGCCCTTGATGGACATGTTCAAATGATCCATGACCTCTGCCCATTGTTAACTGGCATCAGGTTTGTTTGGTTGCATATTAGATTAGCAGCATATAAGTTCAGAACATTCATGTTTACTACATGAAGACAGAGACACAGTGGGTCTTCTGTTGAGAGAATAAATTGAGTTGATAATACAATTCCTGACAAGATTTTCGGGTCTGGACATTTTTACAATTGAATGATAATGCATATTGGACCAGTAGATGCCACCATTAACCGCCCAGGTTAAAACAATTACTTCCAATAAGGCAGCAGCATATAAAAATACCTCAAGATAGTGATATCTTGTGTTGCTGGATAATGCACCCATCAGCCCCCACCTCAACATATCTCAGGTGTTGCCTCATTTAACCTCCACCCCCCCTCACCACCTCCCTCTCAGGTGCGCCACAGGGAATGATGGGAAATAAGAGAAGGGGGTGGCGCATCCCGGCATGAGGCCGACCACCATGCGACTCCTGGATCGGTCCCTGCCGTTAAAAGACCATCAAGGCAACCAGTAATTGCGCAGGAAATTGTCAGTGAAATTGAAAAACTTTGACGGTTCTCCTCCTCCTCCTCCTCCGGAGAGGTTTCTCACGCGTGACAGAAACGTTCCTAAACCCAGTGATAAAAGAACAATTGGACTGGAGAGCTTGGCAGAGGAAACAGCAAGGTGCATCACAGTCAGACAGCAACTACTTTTTCTTTTTCTTTGCCTTCACATTCTTTTTTTTCTGCTTCGATTCAGTGTTTATCATTACAGGCCATTGCCATTGTTAATGTTTACATATGTTGCAAAAAGACATTTTTGGTTTTCAGGACCATATCCTAATATTCCACAAAAGAATCTTCATTCAATTTTTTTTTTGTTATAGATTATATATATATATTTACAAATAAACATATACTTTACTGTATATTCAGAGTTCACTTTTCATAGTTGTGTGAACTCAGTTGCCATGATAATGTTTGCCATTGACCATTACACAACAATAACACAAGTTGTTTTTAAACAATAGCAAGTACAGACAAACAGCTGACACTGAACGAAAAGATAGAACTAAGAGTTCATGGATTCAGCCGTACACTTCCGACAAATAATAATATACAAATAAATAATAAATAATAATGATAATAAATAAGAATAAATAATATAATCTGCCGTCTCAGGATGAAGTCTTTGCTACCCCCACAATCGGTTAGTGCCTACCCAAACTCGAAGATGAGCACACTTAAGGCAAGAGACTAAATAATTCAGCATGTCAATAGTAATGAGGCCGTAACATCCTGAGGAATAGCCACGTGCAACACGCTCCCTGCCAGAAACACATCTCCATAATCAGGATAAAAACCTGTACAGTGGAACCTGATATGATTTAGGGGGGTGCAGCGGATGACTGATTAAATAATGGGAAAGGTGCTTTTATTGCCTGGGCACTTCTGGTCATCTAGAATTCAGAATACCAAATGAAAAGGTGGCATTATGCAAAAACATCTGTGAGACCATCCATTGCTTTGTCTTCATGCAGCGGGTAGACACCTGAGAGTCTAGAATCTGTTTCTAGCACATATCAACCAACATGCTTTGAAGCCTATTTATGGTGATGTGAATATGACAATATAACAACACTTAATGTAGGGCACATTTGCTAATAACCATTTCTCAGACAGCGAGAAAGTTTAAAAACAAGCTAATCTCATACAACTCTAATAAAACTTTGTCCATACAACTTTGCTTGGACTGTAGACTTATGGCTAGCCTTCACACGTAATTTTCACCTCAAGACACTTTTATCTGTGTTTATGCAAAGGCTTTTGATCGTTTTGGCGATTCAGCAGAGAACAGACAATGCAACACTGCAACCCTTAAAAAAACTGATTTACATGTAAAACCATGAAGGAAAAGAGAATTAATGATGAAATTACAAAGTTGAAAAAAAAAAAGACGTCATTGCTTTTTCTTCCAGTGGCACATTTATTCCCCTCTTTCTTGATGATAAGTGATATTTACAGATTGAGGCAAATAAAACAGCACTTTTGAAGCCCAATTAACATTTAGGTACCCCAGGGCTGTGTGGTACACAGCTGGTCGCCTACTAGCAGTCTCCCACTAATCTTACACGGGCACTAAACAGCGCAGTCATGTGATCCCGCCTGCCATTAATCCTCTGCCATTAATTTCAATCTCATTTATTGGTCTGTATCAGCAATTAAATCAACTGGGTTGGAATAATAATTGTTTTGATTTCACTAATAAGAACTCATTTGTTAACTGGCATTCAGAATAATGGAACAAGCATAGCTGTGAGGGAAAAAATCAGGCCTCAAAACTCTGTATTACAATTTGGTGGAAATGGAGATGTTTCTGTTCTAGGTGATGCTATACTCCTTTTCAACTCACACAGTCAATGTGCTCAGATAAAGAAAAGGCTTTCTATCAAAATCAAAACTATTTGTGGTCACTGTCAATACGTTTTTTTCTTTTATTAATTGAAGAGACTGAAGAACCATATGGAGACCTATGAAGATGGCCTGTAGCTGAACTCTTATACCCTTTTACCCCCGTTTAACATACTATCAAAGCTCTTCCACTCTAGTAGTAGTAGTGACTGAAATTCTATCCAGTATATGCGCACACACTTACATATACATACACCTTGGGAAAAAAAGATATATCAATGTTAGCACTGAATAGAGGAGATTAATGAGTGATATTGAATTAAGCCGTGTGTGATTGTGTGCTGTCAGAATGGCACTCAGATTCCTTGTGAGAGGTGAATGATTCCTAATGGCCGTTTCCCCAATTTTTTCCCTTTTGAAAGTCTCCTATCAAATGGGATCAGCGCTGTCAGTGCTTAAGCAGAGGGCTTTCAGACCAGGCACTGATTGACGGACAGCCAGGCACTCCAACTTTCTTTTTTTTTTAAACACTGTGTCAGCTGACTTTAAATTTCTTGTGGGATAAGAAGATCTGTGCAATGTGAAACAGTCTCAAGTTTAAAATCTGCCACTGCAATTGCGCAGTGTTCTTTCACACACAAGTGTGCAACAGAAACAGATCCTAGATGTACAGAAGATTAAATGTCAATCCAATATACTTAATGTCAAAACACTTTTGGTTTCATACGCAAACGCACGCATGCACACACACACACACACCCAGTCAATCACTGAATCCAATCCAATGCTGGAGAATATAGTGAAGATGTATAATGTGGGTGTATTGGATAGATTTTAATGTTCTAAGCTTTTGCTGTGACAATATTTGCCTTAATTAAAACGTGTGTGTGTGTCATTTCACCATCCAAGCTCTTCTCCTGCTTATTTATACGGTGCTTTTGTCCTCTAGGTCATACGGTTGTACGTTCCACCAAAATGATAGCTTTGTTAAGTTTTACACAGATGGCCTATTTGCGACCTGTGCCTCTCTTGCCTGGAGTGATCCCCATCCATGCGGGTGATTGTGTGTTTTGTGTGTGTCTATGTGTGTTTAATGTCAGAGAGCCCCACGAGAGCAATAAAAACGGGCAGCAACAGAAGCTGAGATCTGACATGACAAACACACCACTCTGGGTCCTTGATGGGGATGGGTGACATCCGCTTCTCGCCTCAATTTAACCACAATCCAATAGATTATTGATCTCGGCCTGTGACGCTATAACCTATACGAGCTAAGCCTGTTATCATTCTGTGTGTGTGTGTGTGACAAAGAGGTGGTAATTCCTTTCTGTCAGTAACCTGTCTTTTTTCTATCAAAACAATGCAAAGGAAAGTCCTCCAGGAGTAACATGCATACAAGTGTTTCATTGGATGTCATGGTACACCATCATGTGATTTTGAAGTCCTAGGTGTGATCTTAAATTGTTCCTCTATTCCTCTAAACTGTAAATAGATGGACTGAAACTTTTTTTGTAATTAGTTTTTTTAATATCTTCCAACCACCCACTAAAAAAAATAAAATAGAGAAAAAACAAAATAAAACAAAGAGTCTTAAAAACAAATCAATGAGGGAAGTTGCTATGGGGATGTACCTACTGTATCTAGACACTCTTGCTTTAGGATGCCTTTAGGCAACAACTTGTAAAAGAATGGTTTCCATCCTAATGACTGGACCTCTACAGCAGTACAATCTTTCCGCTTCACCACTGTAAGGTACGATAAGACAAATTGTCCATTTTCTTACCTCTTGCTCCGCAAGGCTTTTAAGGGCAGCCGAACCTTCCTCACCTTTCTCTCGCTCTCTCACAGATACTGCAAAGGAGGTTGAGAGGCAAAACAGTCACATTAACATAATGAGCCAACATTTATTATAGTGTTTTAAGTGTCCCCACCACTTTGTTTAATTCCTCGATGCTGAGGGGCATAATATGTAGATGTGTAATTACGAACACCGTCTGTAAGCAGGCTTGGCACAACTGCGCTTGGTGCCAACACCAGGCATCGCTCATGCAGGCTCCGCTAATATCATTTCCCCCAATCAGCGGAGATTGATAACAAAGACTCAGCCACAAAGAGAAGGGGGGGATACAACTTTTTAAATGATGATTACAACAACAAGACCTGGGGAGATTGTGTTTGTGCACAAATGTTCATTAGTGAAGATAATTGTCAAAAGCAAAGCAATTTATTTCATTTAGTGTTTTTAATGTTCCAACACAAGCTCTGTCTTGTACATGCTATTCGATGAAGTCGAACCTCTAGCAACAGGAGGCATGGAAATGCAGATATGTATGTCTGGCAACTAAACAAGTTTTTCTTATTACCATAACTCAAATATTACATTTTTTTAAACACAAGTATCTATGCCAAAGCTTTATTGCCTTTTTCAGTTTTCACTGAGATTTGGTGCCACAAAGACCTGATAACGCTATGCCATTTGTGCAAATAAAAAAAGAAAATTGCAAATAACTGATTTATTTAATTCAAGATAAATCATACATACTATATTCCTCTGAACACCTGATAATTAAGACCTAGATAATTACATATAATTAAACATTTGGCGCTGATGCATTTAGACAACGGTAAACACATAATGCACCATTTGATCCACATACAGTAATAGGAATACCTCAAGTTTATAACAGGCCGAGGTGGGCTGTTGGTTAGAAAACAAAGGCGACTGAATAATTATCACTGGACATATGCACAGGTCTGTGAACTCCTTCACAGGTCAGTTAACAGCATGGCATGTGTGTGCCAACACAGAGCTCTCCTGACATTCCTTGTTAAATTGTGGAAAATGTCTTTTTCCTACCATACTGTAAGCCTCACAAGACAGGAATCAAGTATATATGTGGTGTGTGTATATACAGTATATATGATTGACATACCAACCAACTAGCCACATCTCATTCTATTCCTGTCAGAAATGCATACACATATATGCTAAGTTGGTAGCATCACTGTCAGTTTTGCATGCTTCAATTGTTTTTCTTTTGATACCATCTCATGATGAAACAATGCAGTATATAAGAGGATGGGCGTCAAATGGATATGGTGAAATACTGATTGCCGTTTTCAATAATAAACCACCATTCATACTGACCTCTGCAGGCAAATAAGTCAATTAGTGAAAAACTGAAATTTTGTAGCTGAGATTTGGAATGTCTAAATAATGCATCTGTCTGTAATCTGTCCATAAATCTGTAAACATCTCCATCTCTTAGTTCATAGGCTACACATACATCTCTCCTAACGTCACGGGGGGGTGGGGGTTAACAGTAATAGGCTAGTAAAGGCAGACTTTTTTGAATGACTAGCATCAAGATGAGACAGAAAATATTAAAAAGATCAATGAAAACAAGCACTGTAAAACAAACAAAAAAAACAGTGTACATCATTCCCGTGTTCTATATTGCTCTTCAATTTCTGCAGAGCTGCCGGATCATTAGGCTCAGAAAAGCCCCAGCCAAAGGAGTGCCAAGAGCCAAGACCCCTGCTTGGTGTTGGTGCCCCCTGAAGTCTGGGTAATGGGCCCCAAATGGATGATGAAGTTGACTCTCTGTACCGCTCAAAACAAGACAAATAAAATAAAAGTAACCAATCTTTATTTGATATTCTCATTTAGGTGTCTTTAAGCCAGCAGCTTTCTTTGGTGAGGGTGTGCTTTAATTCCTGTTTGTCTTTCGTCCTGCTGTTCTTGATGGCCATTAACTGACTTGAGTGCATGGCAGTTGTGTTTGTTGTCAGGAGATACTAGGGCCATGCTGAATTTAATAGCATAGCCAATGGGGTTTAAGGGTTTGATGTTGGCTATTATAATGCAATAAAGTTTGGAAGATTTGAAGACATTTAGATCTCTCTCCGAGAGCAAAAGAACTAATAAACACAACTGCAGTGTCCTCGTTAGGACCTTCATCATTGTTGGGCTTATTTGATCCAACAGTGTTGGCTGATATTGACTCACATGAGCAGTTTAATTGTTTGTGAAGAAAACTAGCCAAGCACAAGGTCTTGGATCCTAAAACTTTTTGATTGTGAGAGCTTTACTTATACTTGGCCTAGTAAGCAGGTTATGACCTTGTGCCCTTTTATTCTTTTCACCATGATGAACAACATTTGTAGAATTACAAGTAGAGTAAGTAACACTAGGCAATTTCAAACACATCTACTCATCTCCTCACGAGCCACTAAAGGAAAAAGTTAATGCCAAGGAGGAAATAATGCGAGATGCTTTGAATACAAGCCTCAACATACGTGACATTGTCCATCTGACACAATTTTGCCATTTTTGTTCCTCCAATACTTAGTTTTTCAAATGTTGAAGTGGGTCGAGTATAGGACTGGTAAAGAAAAAATACAAGATACGAGGCTGAAAATGAAAATCAGCGTGTCTTATACTTAAATAGAGATCAATGTTTTATTCACAACTGTAATACATAAAATAAATAAGACATACAATAAGAGAACAAGGAAACTAGAAACTAAGAGTTTTTATCAACTTCGGCTTTAACGCGATCAGGCTGTTTCAATTATCACTATAACTCAGTGTGTGCACCATCACTGAGATTCACACAAACAGACTTCTATTTGCCACACCAGTCCCAGTGTAACCATGAAACAACAGCAGTCGCTGCTTTCTGAATTACTGACACTTAAATCGTGAACTAACCTTCCAACTAACACTACCATCTGTGTGACAAGTCTGCAGAGCCATTGGACCAGAGCAGGCACCTAAACAGGGGTGTATTTCCCATAGACCTAGCACTAAACTATCACGGTCCAACGTAAATTTGGGATGCATTCTGTTGCAGCTCAAATACGATTGTGTACCAAAAAATCACAAACCAACATGTTTGTGACAGTTGTTCCTACTACCATGTTTGCAGATGTTTCAGAGGTCACAGTGCTTTGATGGTCTGTTATGGTCAAAATCGCAGATTAATGCCTTTTAATGATTAAATTATCTAGAATTTTTAAGAAATTATATCAATTCAAATTCAAAAAAGAAAAAAACTTAGAAAAGCAAACAACTTCCGAAGGACAACCGTCCCGACAACTGTTATGGACCATATTCAGCAACACAACCAAAAACAAAATAACATAATCCGTAGCCTTTGCTTTCCAACTTCATGAGAAAATAGTTCCAGTTGAGTAACAATGAGAAAGATCCTAGGGGTTAAGGCCATGTATTTCACATGATGTCATTTAGGCAATAAAACACAGGGTGATGCCAGAAACATCAGCTGGTACATAGCGACAACAACAGGATGTGTGAAGACCTAATGTATAGATTGAGAAACAGATGTGTTGTAACTACATGGTTACATACATGTTAGTAGCTAACTAATTTAGCTACTACGCTTTTGGAAAATGTATGCCAGGCTAGTACAAAGTAAGCTGCTTGCTTTAAACTGAAAGTTGTTAAAAGTATAAAATACATAATAACGTACAGAGCTGATAAGGATACTTTCCATTTGCATAGACCTTGATTACCAAGGACTTCCACAAACCTGATAGTTTTAGAGTCAAAACACACTGCATATTATTTATTAGGAGTGTTTGTACAAAATAAAGTATTTAAATAGTTATTTTGTCTGGTTTAATTTTAGGAAAAATACTCAACATCAGAAACCACACCAGATTTCTATGATGGGATTATGTCTGGTCATTTGAAACTCTATACATGTTTCCGTTGGGGTAACAGGCTGTATGCCTGGTGTCTTAGCAGATATTCCTCTAGGTGACAACGGCGAAGCGCATCACAAGCGACGGGCTGCCAGGAGACGCGGGCATGTGCCGGTGCAAGCTGGTGGGCGTCCACCAGCATAGCGACGGCGCTGATGTGAAGCGACACACCGTCAGCTCTTATAAGATGGCGTTGCAGCGTCCTTGCGCTCTCCTGGAGACTCTGTGAATTATTCAGCAGCGAGCCGTAATGACGAGCCTGGGCTG
Organism: Limnothrissa miodon; assembly: GCA_017657215.1. Lineage (NCBI taxonomy): Eukaryota > Metazoa > Chordata > Actinopteri > Clupeiformes > Clupeidae > Limnothrissa > Limnothrissa miodon. The sequence continues at coordinate 1,085,339 of JAGFZM010000135.1, forward strand.
CTGCCACCACTGTTTTCTCTCACTCACAAACACAGCACATTTCCATCCTGACACACCAGGATATAGGACTTGAGAGGGAAACAGGGAGGAGGAGAGCAGCGGATGGGAGGAAGGGAGAGAGTTAGAGATAGGAAGACAGAGAGGAGGCATGCACTGCAAATGAAAGGAAATGCAGGGCCAACTTCAGTTCACCTCACCAAGCTGCTACAACTATATATGAGAAAGAAAAAAAGAACGAGAGAGAGAGAGAGAGAGAGAGAGAGAAAGAGAGAGAGAAAGAAAGAAAGAGAGTGATGACATCTTAATGGGTGGGGTTAGCTGCTAATTGATTATGTATATTGTACATGCCACTTGAGTTACTTTTAGCATTGCAGCTTCATTAACACTTAAATCATGTAGAACCCAGTGTGAAGAAAAAAAATCAGTTTCACAAATCTTTTAATTTCTGACAAAAATGGTTAAAAACAGGTCTGTTAATCCATGGAGAGCACCAATATGTCAAGTGGATATAAAAATCATAAGACAAACACAATATTGTATTGTGTTCAAAATAAAAATAAAATGTATACTGTATGTTTTTAGACAACCACCTAAAAGTGGGGCAGAGCACCCAACGAAAAGTGTGGGGGAGGGCCTGCTGCTGTGAAATTCACCCAGCGTGTGGCTCAGAGACACATTTGACATGGCGGCACGGATTTCTGGAACTCACCGAAACAAGATAGATGAGCTATCAAATCAGTCATCACCCTATTTAACATAATGCTCCTAGCCCCTGACGGGGTCCTGCTGGCTGCCTGTCAGTGGCGGATGAAGTGGCCCAGCTTCACGCCCCTCTCTAGCCCTCACGGCTGCTCAGCAGCCCCCTAACTCCCTCCTACTCGCGCTGCCTCTGCATAATGACACCAGACACTACTCTGTCTTTCTCGCTTTTTCTTTCTCCTCTTCTCCTTTTTCCTTCTGCTCAGCATGCTTTTGCAACCCTATCTCTTTTTTTAGGCTTCTACTTCTTTTCCTACTCCTGTTGTAAGTCTCTGTCAGAGCGAAGCTGAGTGGTATATCTTTTAAGAATGAATGAATATGATTTTAAACGTAACAGCGGTGCATTGAATTCAGTTTTCTTTTTTCTCTTTGCCTTTTCTGTCGGTTCTGATGAGTACGAGGAATTGTGCTGTTCCGCTCTGTCTGGTGCCAAATTCCTTCCCTCTGCCGTTGCATCGGCAGCGTCCCTCGGAGCTCTGGCGCACTCGTGTTTTCACAAAAGGGGAGACGAAATTAAAATCACAGCAAGCCTTGATATGAAGCCAGGTCTGCTTTGAAGTGTGTGCAGAGCAGACATGTCTCCGATAAACCCTGCTGACCTTGCATTCTGATCCACTTCCTGTGTTCTTCAGCTTTCCAGTGCCAAGATGGTTAAAGTCATAATGACTGGACTTAATCACCAAAAAGCATCCATGCTGCTCAGCACATTGCCAGTACAGAAATGTTATTGTGTCACATCAGTAGGAAAATACTAAACATCCAAGTATATTTCAGCCTTTTTACCAGCCACAAAACATGAACACAGAACGGAACACAGAAACATGGTGACCAAGATGTACCATCAAATAGTCTTCTGTATTTACTAAACTTTATTGAAGCGAGAAGAAAAACCCTTAACATACATCTCCTGCTTTCAGACAAAAATATCTTCCCTACTTGGTGAGTGAAAGGAATGCTTCTTGTATTTTCCGTAAATGCAGTTAGACTGGTAACCTATCTGCAATATTGTTGATGAGGACTGACATTAGTTGATGTCTGGACAACATGGAGGAATTCAGAACATTAGGTCAAAAAGGCTGCTATTCTGCAGTTATTTTAAAACTGTTAGTATGTTAAAGGAAAAAAGCCATAGTCCTTTACTCCTTTAATGGATAAACATCCATTAAAGCATTGTAACTATTGGAGGGCAGATTTTGTGGAAATTTTTTTAACATCTTTCCAGACTTTATCCTCCCCCCTGCCCCTCTATGCAAAACACCTGAGATAAAGAGGTTGATGATGAAACATGCAAGCCTAACATGGGCAGAGCTCAGAGATTACAAATGAAATTGTTGCCATGTTGCTGTTTGCAGGGGACACACATGGCGAGGTGGGGTGGGGTGGGGGAGAATGAGAGAGAGAGAGAGAGAATGGTAGAAGATGAAGGACAACAGGAAACTCGGGACAAAAACTGCTACTTTGAAATGTAGCGGCGGGGAGCTAACGAGCCAACAGGTCACCTGTGTCCTGCAGTGTCTCAGCATGCATCGGCATAAAAAGCCAGAAGACGGTGATCCACAAGAAAGAGACAGTAGGGAGCAGGGCCAGACAACAGACACATTTCTTGTCTTCCCAGGTACATTAGCACATTATCCATTTATTACTGGCCGCTAATGAGAACAAGCCTATGATCTGGCCAATGCGCCAGTTAAATTGTACACAAGCTGGTGATGTGTTTTCCCTTTCCTCAGGGACCAGAAAAGGAATGCTTGTAGTAACTTTTGCCATCAATAGTTTATAATGATGAGCTATATGAAAAGCAGAAGATCATAGTTCTCACAGTCCTGTCTGTTAAAAAAATACCTTCGATCAGGTTTCAATGTACATTGGGCTAGTACACATTCCATGACATCTGTGATCTTTGTGGTAAATGTTTGTACATCCAAATGGTGTTGCAGTTGAATTTGTGCAAATACCTTCAGGTCTATTTGAAGCTTCCATTTGTAGTTGTACTTGGAGCCATTCTAAACGACTCAATACAGTCCTCAAGAATTTGATTTGTCAATAAAGAGATCACTCACAGCATATGTATCTTACATGATGCACAGTATGTGTATGTATGTTAACCAATTTCTCAACTCTCCACGGATACATTTTTCATTCTTATGATAAAAAAAAAAAAAAACTCTTCAAAGATTCGTTATGCAGCTTTGGAAAAATGTCTGCATAGACCTAATACTTTTAATAGCTCTTGGGGAGGACAACGGGTGACATTTAACATTCTGTGAAAATCCTGTGCTTATTGTATTGAGCCAATTATCCCTGGAATGCACGTGCATAACTCAGAGTTGTGGCAGAGGTTGTTTGCCTCGATTACCATTCCAAGGTGAACTTTAGCACTCAATTTTAATTAATATGTGATTAAACTAGAGACTTGTTTCTCATGCAGAAATTGGAAGTTGAATAGGCTTTGACACTGGTAAGAAAATTGAATTGTCAATGATATTGAATTCCTGTGCAATTCTGGCAACCTTTCTGTTTTTTTGCTGAGTGACACTTCTGTTGCCACCTGGAGAAACAATTGATTTTGCTACCCACTTAATAAACATGTGTTTGCCTTTTGTTGTCAAAAGCCCTCTTCAGTAGTAATACAGTCCAAAATAAACTACAGCTCAGACAACACTGCAACACTACACTATTGTACAACATGAGAAAACATCTCAGAAACTACACTGTTCAATGCCAGGTGAAATGAAATGCAGTGATCACTAGGGATCATAGCTAAAGTGAATCTAGCACTGAATGCAAAGACTTAGCTCTCTTTACTGACAACGTTCCACCTGGGAAGAGGGTAAGATTCGAAGGTCTCTTATGAAATTTAACTGATGTATTTACAATGATCATGTTTCACAAATCTATTATTCACATTTTCTAATTCTCTGTGAAAAACTAATTTTCCTAAGTCTTATTACTTTAGAACTTAAAAACCTTGCTGAACAAGCATTTTTTCATTTAGGCTGAACAAGTGGTTAAACTAGATACACTGCCTAGCAGTACCGTTTGCAAAATTGACAAATATTTACTATTCAATAGGTGTCTACACAAGGGTGGATGAAGGCTCCCTGGATATGTCTCCTTGAGACCTATGTATGGTCACATTTTGTTGGCCGAAGTATCACAGCTCTTGCAGTAGCACCAGCCCCCCATGGCCCAAAGCCTACTTCCACTGGGGCTACTGGATGTCAACCAAGCATCCAGGGACCTTGGTATCACTGATAAAAAAACTCTCAATAGAAAACGTCCCAAAAAACGAAACCATGACTCCCCACTGTGCACGTGTCACTGAGAAATAGACAAGAATAGAATAGACCAGTGTTTCTCAAACTATGGAGCGAGAAAGTTACGGGACACCTGCCATGCAAGTACATATTCATGTAACTGCAAATATATGCAACAGCAATGCCACCTTGCATGCAACTTTGCAATCTTGGTGCAACATGCACAAAGCCTAATAGTACTGGAATATATCAGAAATATATCTGAAACAAAACGGATGCACTGTATGAGAAAGTATATTCCCACATTATGGTACAGTGGGGAGAGCTAGTAATCTATTAATGTACGTGTTAAAAGTCTCATGTGGGCAAAATGCACAGTAAGTTTTACAATGGCCATGTTTTTGGTGTCCTGGGGACAAAAAAAAAAAAAAAAAAAGGGAACGGAAATACTGTTTAAATCACTCAGTGTCATCCAGCACATTCACTGTCATTTCTAGAGTGCCACTAAAAGCACACACGCACACACATACCTACATTCCAGAACACAGGGTTAAGAGTTCATCTGTAAGGCATTCCAGACTCACCAGTGGCCTGCCAAGAGATTAGTATTTGTAAACATTCTGTGTATCCTGTACCGTTTGCCAAGCTAAAGTACTTTTTATTGGTGCAAGAAAGTTGCTTTTCTCTGTACAAATTAGTACTTTTTCATGCTGGAAATCGCCACCTTTTTGTCTTCTTGAAATGCATGTTCTGACACCATAGTTTTGGACTGTTAAAAATACAGACTACAGATTACATATGTTGCCTTTATAGATGAACTTTAAACAATTAGGAATGTCCTCATCCCCTTATTTGAATCTCACAAGCTATACTATTTTCTCTATTTTAAACTATGTATATTTGACTCAAGTAACCATTTCGTTATAATCTGGTCAAGCAGATGGCAGTCAACAGACCAGTTTGAAGTTGTGTAGGAAGGTTTTCTCGTGGTCGTAAATCTCAACAGTACTTTCATTATTCTTCAGATAGTTAGACTCAAGTCAGCCACTAAGACTCTTATGAACCCCTTAAGAGACAACTGACAATCTGGATCTTCCAGTGCTTTTTCTACTGGGCTCTTCCTGCCCTGTGTGCCACCTATGGCATAAACACTATAAATCTAGCCTGAACTGTTTAACACCATGCACTACAGTGTGACGGTCAACCTCTGACTCTGGAGGGTGCAGATGTCGCCCAAGAACACCTGGTCTGATCTTCCAACATCTGGATGTGGACCGCAACCACAGTGGGCCGTGACATTAAACGAGCCGCCCGTCACTGGGATGTCCTGCTCCCCCAAGAGGCAGAGAGAGCCTCAGTGTGCATCACTACGCTGTGGGTCTGACCCCACAGATGTGGTAGCTGTCTACATCTGTCCCTGCATGTGTGCTCATGTGTTTTGTTGTTTGTTTATGCATGCATGCTGTTTGTGTGTTTGCATGCGTGTGTGTGTGTGTGTGTGTGTGTGTGTGTGTGTGGGTGGGTGGGTGTCTGTGTGTGATAGGGGATGTTTGTATGTACAGTACATCCATGTTCTCATTTATCTGTGTGTGCACCTGTGTGTCGTCATGTCATATGTGTGTGGTGTGCATAACCACTGTTCACAGTGTCTGCATGAGTGAATGTGTGTGTGGGTGTGTGTGTGTGGTGGTTGGAATGACCTGAGGCTCGATGTGCCTTATCGCTGCAGTTCTCCACATTATTGATAGCAGTGCGGGCTATTGACAGACTCCCACACCGGCGAAGGAAAATAGGTGTTTGATATGACATATTGTGCATCTCAGCAGCGCTCATAAATAATTTTGACATGCTTTTGTATGCATGGGAAGGCCTCTGATTCAGCCTCCCATAAAAATAAACTTCTATTATGGAATGTATTTGTCAAGTGGTGAGGGTGATGGATGGAATATTGTTTAGCTTTTGGCAGGTGGATGGGCGCCCAGAACGCAAGGCCCTTTTAGCAGGGAGGAGAGGAGGAATGGGAAGGAGGAGAGCAACCGTGGGCGGGTGTGGTGGTGGTGGTCTGTTGCAGTAATAATTATTTCATATGAGACGGGGGGGATCACTTTGGCCACCTGCATTTTCATTCCAATCATGCCTTTTAAAAGAGCCAGTCACTGTGATGACACAGATGAGCATTTTAGAACAGGTGGACGGGGGAAAAAAAGAGAAAAACATTGACTTCTTCAAAACTTGGCTTTGAATAATACAAAGCCAAAACCTATAGAGATAGAGACCTATGTTGTATAGGTGATAGGAGGAACTTACTGCATCTTTATTATTCCACGCACAAATCTGAGTCTCTCAGAGTGTACTGAAACATACTGAATAACTATCAGTACAAGAATCTTCCGTCATCTCTAGTAAGATTTTACCATCTACTCGACAGTGACCCACAGGTTAGAAAAATAGGAATCCTGAAAACATCCTTTGCAGAATCAAGTATTTAAGAGAAACACTTGAAGTGCTAAATACATTCTGTAAACTACTATTTGCTAGAACTCCCACACACATCTTTTTAGTGTCTTTCTTACTTTTTTCCCATTTCAGTGTTATGTGTAGGGTGTGGCTGGTGCATAATTTAACATCATAAAAGTCTATAAGTGTCAATGAGAATTCCAATGTTTTCTCGACATTTGAGCAATCACTTCAAGATTTCAAAACAGAACGTTATAAAGACAAGAGACAGTCAATATATTTACAATGGTGAAAGGTCGGTGCAGAATCTAATGATTTTGTGCTAGTGTTGGGTCTTGAGGTGATTATATTAATGTCAAAAGGAATGGGCCGGAACGTTTGTGTCTGATGAACTAATCAAGCAAATTAAACTGCAACTGCAAAGGGAGCAACCCACCTCCACAACCTACTACTCACAATACCATCCAATTCAATCACTATCCACACCACAGTCCATCCTGCACATGGCCGGGCCTGTGTTCACTCTGCTTCACGGAGACCCACAGCAAACTGATTAGGCCTTTCCAGCGGCTGCTTAAACATGCACAACTATCCATCTGCATTTGCTCAGGCAGCCAAGCTTAATCCCCCGGTAAGGGTATCTATAGCGGTGTTAGGTCAGGGTGAACCAGGGATTTCGTCAATAGGCTTACAATACTATCAAGATGTATTGATTTTTCTGGACCCTAGCCAGAGGCCTGGACTAATTGTTTCATTTGCTAGCCTGTAGCAAAGAAAACATTAAATTCATGGCTCATGAATTTTAAAACGCTTTTTGCCTCCTGCAAAGTTTTGGGAATTAATATGGCTTGATCTATGATTTATTTTAGTGAAAGGGTACTTACATTACTGGCTATGTTCTACATTACTTATGATTATGACTTCATCAAAAACAATACACCCTCTTGTGTAAAATACAAATGCAAAATAATTGCTGCAATATATTGCATTATATGAATGTATTGTATATTCTTATGAAACTTTCAGTATTTCTATATTGAAAAATAATTCACACATGCACAACTTGCCAATTATACCGACCATAAAAGATCCCCTATCCTCCATTTCCCCTACTGAGTGTCTCTGTCCACAAAGATTTTTTTTTAATCTTATACTAGGCCTATTTCACTTTAGACAATATAGGTGGTTAGTGCACACCAAGTGCACCTTATAGTCTAATTCAGGCACGTCTGGAAAAGCATAGCACTAGGCCAAAGTTCGGTAGGCCTACCCATTCGGACTCAAGTTTTAGAGTAGTTCCATCAGATATCTTTAGCGTCATATTTTGACAATAATAAGTTGTGCTCCAGTACTAACTCAAATAGCCAAAGTGTGATCTTTCTCGGATGCTAGAATTGCATGCGTTAAGATAAATTACCCAGAGCAAGACCTAATGGACTAAAACAACGTTCGATTAACCACACAGCTAAAACCTCACTCCTTTGTTTCATGTGCGATGATGTGCATCATTTTCCATTCAGATAAGGCTTGAATGTTTGGTAGGTAGGCTAGTCCACTAGGCTACGACAAGCATTATTGCTTGCTCACCTGTTTGTAGTTTGTCCTCCTCAGCCTCACGTGATGGCATTTTTCTGACCACCGGATGAGAAGTCCGTCATCTTTCCTGATTTGGCTCTTTTGGTAAGTGTTTCTCGTGAAGTAATTGTTACAACACTCCAAAAAGACCACCACCGACTGATCACTGTTGTCTGTGGTCCTGATATTTTCTTGTTGTCCTTGATGGTGACCTGAACCCTTCAGCAGAAGTCTTCAGAAGTTGCGCGCGCATTTTGCCAATGGAAGTAACGTTGGGTTCCAGCCACACAGACCGTACAAACATTTCCAATGTCAAAAAGTTACGTTATCACTGCCACTCGTGCAGACTGCTTTCCCAACTTGCACAATATGACATATGCGCGAGACTTAGGATCTCTGTAAGTTTCTGTCCTGGTTATAAAAGTCAGAGACAAGAACACGATTTTGAAAAGAGTAAAAGCCTAGCCTAAAAGTTAAAGCCTCTATGTGTAGGATTTATCTTCTATTTATCTTCGTCTTTTATTAAAAATATATTTTTTATTTTAAAAATATAATGTAAAACGATGGTAATTACCTCCATGAATAAATTGTAGTGTTCCGGTAAACTTGGTAATTTCCATTTATATATAGATATGGCTGGGGACCAAAGAAGAATATCCATTTTGCGCCGCCATTTTCGAAAGTACGGGTTCTTGTAGGGGAGAGCAGTATCGTATATTCAGCTCCGCCTTTCTCGTTTCCACTCAGAGACTGAGTAGCAGAAACGGAGATAAGAGCGAGCGAGCGAGCGTTCGGTCTCCGTAGCAAGAAATTAGGATTGTGGGAAGGGGAGGGCTAATACATTTTATTCAAACGTATGCAGTATACCACTTCGCCGATAGATGGGGAATTCTGATACGATCCTACACATAGAGGCTTTAAGGACAGCGTTATTGCTAACGTAGCCTAATTCATATTTGTCCGTTTGATTTGTTCAACACACATAGGCTACACAAAAGAGTAAAAGGGTTGATCCTTAAATGTAGGCTTGGTCTATGCAGATTTACAATAATCTAAACAAACTATCTTTAACCACAGTCAACAGTTTCTAATAAAACTTCTCACAAAACTTTCATAGCTGTGAAACTTTCATACATTTTGTGTGATTCACAGCTATCAGTTCATTTGATTCATAAGCTTTCAGGCCTTCCAAATATGCATTTAGGCCTACATGTAGGTTATCCAAATGCAATCAAAACTGAGTAGCTAGGCTCCTGACTACCTTTGATCCATGCAGCAGGCATAGGAAGGCTCATGAAGGCCATTTTCTTCCTTTTTATGTTGAAACACTCTCCTGAATACAGTGAAGTACAATGCTGTTCTTTTGACTATTCATTGGTGTTTTAGAGAAATGTGTGGATGCAGTTTAGTACTACAGGATCTCTCTTTTTCTTTTGGCTTTTTGGAACATCATTGCATCTTTATAAGACCATTGAGGTTCAGACGAACATGAGTGTTCTCACATGCACAGAGAGAGAGAGAGAGAGAGAGAGAGAGAGAGAGAGATTAGGAGGGGACAGAAATGTCTCTGATTCTCTCTCTCTCACCCCCCCCCCCCGCCCCCCCCCATCCCCCTCTCTCTGTCTGTGTGTCTGTGTGCGCGCGCCTGTGTAATGGAAGACTCTTAGACCGTCTCATCCATTCAACATTTGTTCCAATCAATTATTCAAACAGACAGCCAATTACAAAAAATTAGAGGATTTGAGTGCCTAGATCCAGCTCTCTAAAGGCTTGTATTAGACAAGTCTCCCGGTGAATAATCGCTGCAATTAATTTAGTGTTGAGCACGAAAGGCTGTTTTCATTCCTCTGCCATTAACTGACATTCACTGCAACCTGTGTTTGATTCCTAATGTGGACAAGAAAACAATAAAGCAACCCAGCAATCCAGACAAGACTAAATTTCCTAGAGTAAAATCCTTTAACTGTGATGTTTGATCTTGCCCTTTGGTTGTAATATTCTTTCTGTCCAGCACTAAATCTTCAATTATTTCTCCATTTGAGAGCCTTTGCTTGCAAATGAAGCATTAATGGAAAGAGTTAATAGCTTATAAATCCACTGCCTCTGTCTATTTTTATTCACGCCATCATGAAGCTAGGCATTATGTTGTATTTTCTGTCCCATGCTGTCTACCCACAATTCCTCTACTTTTATAGCCAGATGGACAGCTGAGTAATTTCAGTGTCTCCCCTGATTGACAGCTGATAATGGAGAGGCCGTTTTGTATGCTGTTACAACTCGGCATAATTTCCAATTTAAAACTCATCTTTGGCACCCTTGAAGAGAAAGGGAACGACAGGACAGATGAGGATTACCATGTCAATTACCAATATTCACGTGAATCTTAAGAGTGACATATTTTTTTCCTCCAAATTGACGGACATAGATGTGAAGATCCTTAGTATTTTTCTGTGCTGCTGGTACTTGCTCAAACAGTTATGGCTAAATGGAAAGCACAATAAGTAGTCCATAATAAATGTATAATTTACAGGTAAACTGCAGTACATCATAACCAAAGGGACAGGGAATGTCTCATATAGCACTTTGGAAGGCCAGCTTATTTCATATTTTATGTAGTTTTAGTTTAGACATTTAGTTTTATTGACAGTATGTTGTATACGAAAAAATATTTTTAAGGCATACAGCACAGGACATCATACTGTGATTCAATACTTGTGATTCTGACTTACAGATGTTAACAGTTATAACAGATGCGCCCATATATTGCACAGAATCAACAAATTTAAAATGTATGACTTGTAAATCTTAATTTCTTAATTTAATCTTAGGTGGACTGGGCCAATTCGCTATAAACAGTAAAACTCAAAGTTTGAGGTTCAGGCAAAGCTTGCTTTGTGTGATAAAGACTCTGGGTCAGTATCCCCTCTTTGTTTGTGAACTAGGCACACAGTAGTGCAGCATACCCTGGTCCCCAGGTTTTCCCCCCGTCAGCTAAATGATCTTCATCCCTCCTTGTCTGGCTCAGGTGTGGGGAGCGGCAGGCCTCTTTTCCAGGGCCTCTGGTCAGAGGAGCTCATCGGCCGATGATGAAGTGCGAGGGTCCAGCCGAACAGACAGGACAGCTTTCTCAACCTGGAGGTGCTCCATCATCCTCCATCAGTCCATGGTCCACCCTGTGCTCATAAGCCCTGGCTGTGGAGGTGACTTCTGACTTCCTCACAAAAGCTAAGGGGTAAGAGGTCCAGATTCATAGAGTATTGCTTCTCAGAGACAAAGGGGGGGGGCAGTGCGTGGCCTAAACCTTGGCGTATGGGGAGGCATATGGAGACACTGTTATTTTCATAATCCGTGTTATATCCAAATGCTTATCTCAATGGAAGCAGTGTACAGAGTCTAAACAGAATCTTAAACTCTTATAGGCAAAGTAGGACTTCAGTAAGCTTGTTACATTCTATAATAGTTGCCTTTGTTTTCATTCTGTTATAAAAAAAAGATTACAAAAAAGTCTACAAAAACAAAACATGCTTACTATGCTTATATGCTATGACTATGAACATGCTTACTGTGACATTATTCAGCGGTTTTAGAGCCATTTGTGCTTCTACTGTAACCACAATCAGATGCTTTCCACTGACATGGGGTCAGGTCATATCACAAGTAAAGTTGGGATCAAATGTTGTCAAGGGACTGCAGAAGCTTGTCATGTGAAGTATAAGGAGGTGTAAGAGAATGTTTTGTCAGCGCCCCAGGTCAAAACACCTTTCTACACAATAGACCCTTCTACCCTTTATCTCTCCTTCATCATCTACCAATTTTGCTCTTAGAATAACAGAGGGAGGCAACAGGGGCAATATTTGTTGCAAAACACAGATATATAGAACAAATATGGTGTTATTGTGAGATATTTATCAAATCAATTAAGGTTCTTTTCCCCTGCTGCAGAGAAATGATTCACAGCACAGGTCTGGGTATACATCACAGAATATTGCATTTGAACCCAAAGTGTTTACTCTATTGGTTAATTGCCTTTGTGGTGCCACTGTTCAATGCGTACATAAGATCCAAAGGAACAGGAAGTTAACGTGTTGCATGAGATGTTATAATCAAGGCAATCCTGCATTGGCCAGTCCCATGCTTGATTGGCAACCTCACAGCATCATCGGACCGGGAGTTGAGTCTGTAATGGTCAACTGGCTTGCTGACATCCATTGATAGTGCTGGTCATACTTACAGTATGGTCAGTCATTGAGGGTTCTAGAGCGAAAGTGGTCTATAATCTTATAATTAGTGCAATGAGCTTTCATTTCATCTGTCTATGTTGAGTCTGGGAGAGAAGACTGGTGAATCGTGACAATTTTTTGGCATTTGTAAAGCAAAGCGTCCTACAAACCAGACCACAGCCTTAATTTCAGCTGCTGCTGTACAAGGTTTGGCTGGTTTTGTTATGCCAGTACACTGGCATTAGGACGATGTTGTGATGTTGGTGCATCTTCTAAGCCTGTGAGATTTGTTGAAATAAAGTAAACATGGGGCAGATTTAGATCAGAGGGAAAAAAAAACATCTGCACCTCCCTCGATGTTCAGACAGTACACATTTCTCTTATCTGTCCTGGGTAAGCTTCTCTCTCTCTCTCTCTCTCTCTCTCTCTCTCTCTCTCTCAAACACACACCCACACCCTGTATCTTTTTTGTTTGTCTCTATCCTCGGGGGCAGTCTCTCCTCATCTAACCCCTCCTCCCTCTCCATCCTCTACCCCTCTCCTCCTCCTCCTTCTCCTCTTCCTCCTTCTCTCTTTTGCCTGTATCAGTGTTTTTTTTTGTCATAAGAATGAATTGAATTTGTCCCCTTTAGTGCAAACAACAACGGACAGAGTGGGAACCTGCTGGAGAACAAATAGACGTCGCCGTCCCTCGTGGGGGATCGGCGGCGGGGGCAGAGACGGGCGGGGAACGCGGGGCACGCTGGCAGATGACGAACAGGCGCGAGCCGGCGCTCGTTTGTTACCGTGCCATCTTCATGGTGCCCGCTCAGCCATGCTGCTGGGAGGAATGATACAGACAAATGATGTTAATAATAATAGCTGCCCCTTTGGCAAACTGGAGTACCTAGAGCTGCAGTAGCAAGGTTCTCTCTCCCCCTCTCGCTATTTCTCTCTCTTTCTCTCTCTTCTTTTTTTCTCATTTTTTTCCACACCTGATACTTTTCTTTTGCTCCCTTTATCTCTCCTTCATCATCTACCAATTTTGCTCTTAGAGAAACAGAGGGAGGCAACAGGGGCAATGTTTGTTGCAAAACACAGATATATAGGACAAATATGGTGTTATTGTGAGATATTTATCAAATCAATTAAGGTTCTTTTCCCCGGCCGCAGAGATATGATTCACAGCACAGGTCTGGGTATACATCACAGAATATTGCATTTGAACCCAAAGTGTTTAATTTTTAAAGCATTAATCTTAAACTTAGGCTACTCTTCACAGTTCTTGTTACGCATAGTGCTGTACAGGCCTACAGAAAAAGAATGCAAAGCTTGTATAGCAATAGACATATGTACATTCTAATGAAAGATAAGTAACTATACCACAAGTATAGAAAAGTGTAAGATAAGTAAAATAAATATGTAATTATAGACAAAAAATACACAGAACCATAGAATTTTTTCAAATATTATTTTTATACTTGTGATGGTGCATCACTATAAAAAAACAGTTAAGTGAAAGAAGAACAGCTGGTGGTCTTCAGATGCCGTTTGCTTCATCGAGGAAAATAATGATAATGGTAAGGTAACATAAAAACATAAACGTGGGCTGAGATCTGCTGAACTAACTCTATTTCTTTTATGGTCTGCCTGCTGATTTATCATCTCCTGTGCTGACTATATGGCTCTCAGAAATGGACACCTTCCATATCACTGAATCATATAATATCATCAATTTACTAGCGCTTTCTCTCTCAGTGGCCTATGCCACGCAGTTCACTCATCTAATTGATGCAATGAGGAGACAGCATTACTTTTGAAATGGCTTTCCGTGGCTGCTGTTAAATTGATCATGATAAAACAATGCCTGCAATGTGCCTTTCTATGTCAAGTGTTTTCTAGACCTTCACCTGGTGATTTACTGACACAAAAGGAGTGTAAAATTCACAATACTCTAAAACAATTCTGTGAGGCAATTGCCAGCTGTCCAACTTGTGAAAAATACATGTGTGGTGTCAGATGTATAAAGTACCCATCCACTGTATCTCTATCTATTACCAGAACACGCTTGGCTCCATAAAAAGAATGCCCATCTATCTCTTGCCATTTCTGAGAAAAAGCAATGTCACTGCAAACCCTGTCAACACAGACTCTGAGGAATGCTTCATTTCGAACTCTTATTTATAATTTGTATCATCTTGTCTTTTTTTACTTCGTCGTTTGTTGACCTCCGTGAGCGGTCATGGTGGTGGCGCCTCTCAGACCAGGCCTCCATTGATTTGATCTGATATTTCAGAGCTCTGCAGGGTCGTGTGTGTGTGTGTGTGTGTGTGTGTGTGTGTATGTGTGTGTGTGCGCAGGTGATTTTGTTGAGGATATACCCAGCATTATGTCTTTTGGGTCTGCCATTAATAAAGGGCTCAAGGTACAGCAATTATTTTGAGTCTGGTGGAATGTAGCTTTCTCCCCACTTAATTACTTTAGTGATCTCCATTTCTCTTAATGTCTAGTGTTAGCTAGGCTTAAAGCTCATGACCATTTTGTTTTCTCAGATGGCCAAAACTATTTCTTCCTTACCTCCTTGTCTCAGTTTACTCTGTTATCCACTTTAGTGTCCTTCTGTAGTTAACAATTTGTTTTTGTACTCTAATTGTGTGGGAGCTGCCAACTGATGGTGTTTTAGTGGTAATCTATGTGGCTTGATTGTCAGTTCATGTTTAATACTGTCAGAATACCTGAACTATGAACCTGATCCTAATGACCTTGATCCCAAACTTCATATCTGAACCACAATGTATTTGTGACAACTGTCAACAATAACCTATATCAACAAATTAATTGATACATAGTTCTTAATGGCACATATGCTATCTGCATATGATTTTGAAGAGGGATAAAGTGTGTGGAGCAATTCAGTTGAAGCCATTTACAGGCATCGGCCACACTAAACAGCAACTTCACTGACAGTGATGTTCAGTGCCTTCCCATGGTGTCAGTCTCTTCCAGATGCTGTTTTAGCACTGGTGTTTTTGTCCAAATCAGGGTGATGGGAACATCATGAATTATTTTTGCATGCTAAGGAGTTCTCGGCTTCGTCACTAATATGAAATGAATATGCAGCATCCCCTCAGAAAAGATCTGCGGCACCCCTCCACCCTCGCCCTCGCCCCCACCCCCACCCCAATCCCCTTTGCTGCCCAGAAAAATCAGCAGGTCAAGTATAGTTGCAGGCCATTAAACATCATTAAAGTGAATAAAACTCAAACAAGGAAGAAGGATGGTTCCTTTTCACTCTGTGACACAAAGACGTTTCATTTGTCATCCCTCTCTTCTAGGCTGGAAATTAGCCCTGGCAGACCCTGGAATAACGTGTCGCCTGGGATGTTGAAATTAAACCATGAATCACGCCGTATTGGATGATTGGGGCTAATAATTTTCTCCATCTAGTGACGTATTTTGTGAAGCAGGGGCAGTTTATTCCGAAGGTTTTGCCCAGTCAATTGGCATTTCCCTGCACATTTCAAAGACATAAATATGAGTACTTGTTTGTCTGGTGTGGTGTTTGTGTGTGTGTGTGTGTGTGTGTGTGCGTAAGAATAAAAGATGGAGATTGGGGGGCTGGGGAGTTGGGTCTGAGCTGTGGAGGTGGGTGGGGGGGGTTGTAAAATCTCTTGTCAGAATTGGGATTATTTATGGATTAATTTACTTCCATTACCAGGTGGTCATGGAACCACAGGAGGAGTTATATTTCATTATATGAACATAACTCTTATTTTCTTTTTGTCTCCTGCTGAGGAGAGAGGGACTGTGTGTGTGTTTGAGTGTGTGTGTGTGTGTGTATGTGTGTGTGTGTGTTAGAGATGGAGAGATTGCATTACTTGGGAACCTTGTTTCATATTGATGCCATATCACTATCTCAGAAGCATCTCATAATTTTGGGAACTTCTCATCTAAGCATGTGTGTTAATACACAGCAAATACAATGTTTAAATGAGCTTGTTATTATGTAATAGGTAAACATTCATAACATCCTGTTACAAAGGGACATGTTTACAGAGAAATGTGTTTGTCAGTCCTTTAGCCTTGTTTATTGTTTTGCTTAACGTGATCAGCTGAAAGCTGAATCAGATATTATGTGATGGTTTCCTGATACATGCTCTGAGATTGAATGACTCTGACAGCACTCTCAAAGCAAGTGTCTCTGCTCTCTCCATGTTTGAAACGCAGATCCAGCCAACTCTCCCGAGACTGCCCATATCACTTCAGCTTGAAAAGCGTTCCTGTCGAGGTGGGACTGCAAGAGAAATGTGTACAGACACCTGCCTGGTTGGTAACATAATAGTCAATCTTATTCTAAATGTCTTCTGAAGGGGAGAGAAGAAGAGGTAGCATAGACGAGCCATGAGACAAAGGGGTTTTGTTCCTCAAAGAGGGTTGAAGGATTTTATATTCACTAAAAGCACAATAGCTACGGTGGGATTTTTTCCATGTAAGTACGTCTTGTGGACAATTAAAGGAAGAATGAGTGTGTTAATTGATTATGGGATCAGAAGAATGTGAGGGCTAATTCTGGGTTGTAAAATCAATGTCGTCACAGTGAGACCAAGAAACAAAAGAAGCCTTGAAGTACGATACCGAGGAAGGCATAATTCGGTAATACCAATTTGAACATGAAACAATATCACTGCAAAGTCATTTTTATTTTCCTACGTTTATTCTATGAAGCGTAATAGCCTTTTTTTGTTCAAAGTCACACTTGAGGTCTCACTCTAATATAGTTAACAATAATGTCATCCTTAAAGACAGTGGTACCACTGTCTGACTACACAAAAGAAATGGGAAGGTCATTCAAGTTGTGCAATAGGCCTTTTGAAGTCTCTAT
Organism: Limnothrissa miodon; assembly: GCA_017657215.1. Taxonomy (NCBI): domain Eukaryota; kingdom Metazoa; phylum Chordata; class Actinopteri; order Clupeiformes; family Clupeidae; genus Limnothrissa; species Limnothrissa miodon. The sequence continues at coordinate 1,102,468 of JAGFZM010000135.1, forward strand.
GTAATTAGTCATCGGAGGAGCGAGGGGGGGGCAAAGGGGAAAAAGACAAACCATTGCTCTGTTAATCGGTTTAACGAGACACTTTCATTATGCAGAGGGTACAGCACATTTCATGTCTGCAGTCATGGTCTGACGATACAACTGTATCTTGTTCCTTCTCCTCATTTTAGGGAATCATAGAGAATCCACTCAGAGAATCCACTTAGCCATACCATAGCTTGATTCAATCAAGGGCTAATGTGTGACTGCAGTACATCAGACGTGTGGTTGGAATGAATGTCCACACATACAATACGGTATACATACTGCACCATACCTTCTGTGGTTCTTTGAAATCAGCTCAGGGGATGGGGATGGGCATGGTCTGTGTAGTACAGGACGTGTTTGTGACATCTGAATCTGTCATGCGACGCAGCGCTGCAGATGAGCAATTAAGCAACCTGATGACAGTAGAATCACCTAATCTGCATGCAGTCCCTTCATCACTGTACCTCCCTGCTTGCCTCAGAGGGGCATTATGTATTGGTCCTGGTGAGCCTCCCGTTTAAAATGCCCATTTAGTCCAATGCCACAGTTGGCTTATTTCCTGTCAGGAGAACTGGCCTTTACTTTCTAATTAGTTTCATTAGTCTTATATCATATTTCCATGTGTCATCTGCATGGTATCCACCATAAATATTCATGTGATTCCTGACTGCTAACAGACTTTGTTTATTTATTTATCCTTTTCTGTGTTTGTTTGTTTGTTTTATTGGTTCCTGTTGTCATTTAGATTTACTTGTGCATATGACAAGAGTCCTGCTTATCCTCAGATCACATTATTCTATGCAAATGTACAGAGCTTTTCACATAGTTAACAATACAGTTGATGTGATTATCATAAATCTGATTATCTCCTCCATCTTGTCATGGCCATGGCTGACCACAAATTAAAAGCAAAAAATGTCACATTAAATGCTTTAGAGTGGGCAAAAAAATAAAATTAAAATAGCGCACAGTGTGAATCACAATCTTCCATGTACCTATTCCGATTGTCCGCACTTATTCGTTGGTTGTGTAATTTGTGCCTTTGGATAAATGCACAAAAAGGAAAAATAGAAAATATACTTTGTTTTCCTTGCTGTAGTTTCCCATATATTTTCCCTTTGAAATCTCTTAAGATGTAAGAAAGCCATAATGATGCCCCCACAACCTGAAATGAAATTGCTTATGCATTTACATAATGAACTTTTCTTTAAAATGTAGACTGTTGATTTTTTTCAAAATTGATCTTGTATGCAGTAGGCACAACTAGACTACGTAACAGGTCCCCCTTGTCCAATTATTGTTTCAGACTTTCTGATTAGATGAGACCATGTTGATGATGTGGAGAGGAACTTTTTCAACATTAATTGGAAATATTTTCCAGACTTAAGAAATGGTTGCCTTTAAAGATGTTCAGTTGTAGCCTATAGTGCTGACATGATTTTTCTTAGCCTGTTGAATAACATTGATCCTTGGTGCCTTATAATGATCAAATGAACTCATGCTTGCACTGAGACTTCAGTTACACAGTGCCACTATATGAAGGACGACACCAAAATTAATATAGAGCAAACCTGTACCAAGCATCACTGGACAGTCTGTCAAGCGAACTTCCAACAACCCAGAAACATGGCTGGGGGGAAAAATGAAAATGTTGCTGTTAATTACTCTCAATAATTCAAATTGTGTTCAATAATTAATGTGTCTTTCCTTTCGCTAAATATCCATAATTAATCAACATATCATAAATAGGACGACTAATTAGCTCCTCGTCCTAAATCTGACCAGTTAATCCATATTGCAGGTTGACAGTGCTAATTGCGGGAGTAATCAAAGGTGCACCTCATCAGCAGTAAAGGGAGAGGAGGAGAGTGTCCCGTTGCCAAGGGAAGCGTTAGAATCACAGCCTTAACAAGCTTCAGTGTGCTGTTCACCCATTGAGATGTCCCAGAAGAGGCCCTTAGACCCCCAGCTTTGTCCTTCATGAAGAATCTAGTCCCTCAGAAATCAAGGGCATTATAATACACAGGCCATTTGATTATACAATATTTCTCTCATTGAAAATGTATTGTAAACCAATAAATTTAGGCAAACCTAAATTTGTTTAAGCCTATTGTCAAGCAATGCATTTATTAACATATGAATATTGTAGATGCCCAATGTTTTGACAGTGTTTTGAAAATTTCTACTATTCAGATTGTGAACTCAAACTCAGGAACTTTGGAAATTTCACCATTTAAGTTTTTCACCAGCTCTTCATTCAGTACTAAACTAAACTACGTCATGATAATATCATGACACCATGAAGACATCAATGCCCACACATTTCAGTGGGGCTTGGCATCAAGTATAAGCCTACACGCACGCACCTTTACACCGTCCCCCCTATCCTATCACACACACACACACACACACACACACACACACACATACATAAACACACTTTCTAAATGATGCAAACACCCCCCACCCCCCAACACAAGCACGCACCAATTCTGTAATCTCTCCCTCTCCATTATTATGCTTCTGCCGTTCATTACGGGAGGGACCTGTGTCCTTGAGGCAGTGTTTCCTGTCGTCCGGTTGCAGCACCCTTCTTTTCCATGTCAATTCCTTTTTAATTGGACATTTTTGTCACCCAAACAAGATTTATTACACGGGTCTAGGTAGAGGCTTGCCCGGCTGAAATTAGAATGTGTTCTGTCCATGACACGGCCTCTCTCGACGGAGGGGTGTGACCTTGCAGGCTGTGCCCCCCCAGCGGAGGCTGAGGGGTCCCCACCCTGGCAACAGGGACACTGGAGATGCTAGTGGCACTGAGCACTGTGTGGAGAAAGTGAGAGAGAGAGAGAGAGAGAGAGAGAGGAGGAGAGAGAGAGAGAGAGAGAGAGAGAGAGAGCGGCCCGGGGGTGGATGCAGCCCAGGGGACCCTTCATGCCTGGCCTGGATACAGAGTGTGATGCTTTATCTACTTAGCGGTGTCACCTTCAAACCCACAACAGCACTGACATTCTTCCTCTTCTGTGTTGTTTTCATTTTTTAGCCCATACCTGAAATTTGTCTGAAGTTGTGAAACTTGACTGGTAAACTTTGACCCCCCTGATGCCACCCTGACCTTTTGGAAGGTGTTTGTGGTAGCATGAACATAGGTTCACTAAGACCTTTATCAATCCAATAAGGTCTCATTGCAGAACCAGTAACATGTATTGGATATCAGGTGTATAATTTGGGTCTCGATTTTGTAAAATATGAGGCCTTCCTGGAAACTGTACAAACACATATTCCTCTGATCTGATGAAAGACGGCTAACATCTGTGCAAAGTAGAGCCTGGACCAGTATGCTCAGGGAATTATGACACAGAAAAAGGAATAAAGACTGTGCAGACAACAGTAACTTACATGATGTACAACAGCACCAGCATACCCGCAATGTTAAATGTTAATGATACATAACAATTACTACTGTAGTTCTAGAGATTCAAGTAAAGGAATCATAACTTTATCTGAAAACTATAACATTTGATATTCTGGATACAAACAAGGGCAGATGCCCAAACTCAGGCTTAACTACAGCTGAAAACTGTTACAAGCTGAACTAGTTTGGAGTTAACAGGGTTGGCAGGCGTACTGGCCCATTTATTGTCTGCTCATCGTGAGGAAGGCCCATTCATTCCCGTGCTGTCGGGGAGAAGGAGCCACCTGAACTTCTTCCGCTGACAGAGACAGAGCTCCATCCTTTCCTTACCTGATCTAGGGCTCTTTATTTGGGTCATGATGTTTACTTAGACATTTTGAGTCTTGTCTAACTTTCCAGCTTGTTAGCATAACCCTGTCTCTTTCGGTCGTTCATCACATCTCTGCCAGTTTCGCTTTTGCATGTTTCCATATTTGTTCGTTTTTGTTCAAAAGTTGCTTTTCTGAGTTTTCAACATTAGATTGTGCCACAGCAGGTGTGTAGCTGTGCCTGTGCGTGAGTTTCAGAGAAAGAGAGAGAGTAAGGGGACTGAGCAATAGAAAGAGAGAGAGAGAGAGAGAGAGAGAGAGAGAGAGAGAAAGAGAGAGAGAATGATCTTTCCAGGTGAGCCGAGGGAATTGGACTGACTCACATTAGAACGCGCAGTAACACATGTCGTGGTTCACAGGGAGTTCTATCCCTGTCCTTTTAAATAATGCTCGACACAAGTCTGTCAGGAGGGACTCATTCCCAGAACATTCCAGTGTGCATTCTCAGCAAGATTCTTTGAGAGCTGCCTCCGCGCCGGAATGTTGGCAGGTGCCGTTCCAGATGTTTTTCTTGATTCGGGTGTCAGACGGAGCCAGCTGTTGAGGGAGGCTTGGAGAGCCTCCCCTGTCCATCAACTCGGCTGGTGGCGAATGTTGCAGGCGACCCGGTGGGTCCGGGGGTTAATTTCATTAATTGATTGTAAGCCCCGGCGCAATGTCCCCCTAGATACAGCCCTAACAAATGTGGTGGCACATATATTGCACTCCCGCAAGAGGGAGGAATTGATTGATCCACTCAATCGATGGCTGAACTCTAACATTAGCAGGGGCTGTAACATACGGAGGCATGCTAAAGAACATGCATTTCATTTGTTATCCCTGTGCTGACTCTAGAGTGAACCCACATCTTGCATACACTATCTACCTCTCTACTGTACATTTAATCTTGTTTATTTCTGTGTATCTAGCTATTTGTTTCCTTAGAGATCCTTTTAAAGACTTTTTCTCTTCAGAGTGTAGACCCAATATACCCATGGACATTTGTTGAAATACTAGAAAGAGTTATAGGTTAATAGGCATTGCCAGCATCACTAATGCGTGCTGTCGGGTTGTGGAGTCTGTTGTGTCTCACAGACTGGTGCCTCTCTGATGCTGCCCTGTGACTCAACACCAAGGGATACAGTTTCCTCCATAATTTTCCCAGAAAACGCCTCCACAATCTATTTACTGGACACTCTCCCCCAGCTCAGTGCCACAACAGTCTCTCAGCAGAGTCTGATTCAGACCTTGTGGGAAAAAAAAAAGGTGATGTCTTCTGCTTTTGGCTTTGATGCGGCGATGGCGGTGGCATTGGCGGCGTCTTTCTCACTCCGCTCCATATCTCGGTGTCGCCTGAGCAGAGGCGCGTGTCCGATCCCTGTCACCGCCGCCGTTTTAATGAGCATCAGATTACCAACAGGAATCAACAGCCTTGTCAGTGGGACAGAACCTTAGGTCTGGCTGCCTTGATATTTCCAAGTATCTCTGCCACACTGATAATGTTAACCCTTATAATGAAGTCTTTGTGCTACTGTCCACCGCCTATTGTTTTGCCCAGATTTGACGGTAGGGAGGTAATAAATAGTGTATTGTCCTACGATATTTGATTTTACATTCAAATTAAAGAAGGCTTCTTGTTTGTCCAGAGTCTTGTTTGTGATGTGCCCACGGTTCCTCAGAGGCCAGCTCTGGTGTAATGGACATATAGGTACTGTAAAAAATGTGTAAACTAAATATGTAGGGTTAGGTTACTGTGTGCTTGGGACGAAAAGGACATAGAAGCCATGAAGAATCAATGAACGAGTCTGTTCAACCTCATTTTATAAAATCCAGGAGTGACATGGAAACACTTGTTTCCCCACCGTTAAAGCCACAACCACTGCCACCGTCTTAGGGAGAAGGGTGTGTTTTGGCAGTGGGGAGTCTTTTGCGGCTCCGACACCACTGTTTGGTGCCTGTGGAGACACAGACAGATAAACGCTGGGAAGTCTTTGATGTTAACGGGCACGCAATCCAGCTGTTGTCTACATCTCGGAGGAAGGATTAAAGAAACCGTGTGGTTCTCTTTGTCTAAATGAGAAATGGCATTTCTTACATACTCTCGTCTTCGTAGCCAATTAGCATTTACTGTTTGTTTCTGGTGTGCCGTCAGAAAGGACACCAGCATGCTGTTTTAGTTTTATGTTTTTCTCTGCGTCCAAGTATTGTCAGAGAGCTACATATTCAGGAAGAAGCTTGGCTGTTAGCTTAGCATTCTCTTTCTTTTTTGTGTAACAACACAGAACTCATATCATGTCTACAACCACATGGAACCATTTTAATGTAGATGGTCCAACGCATATAATAAGTAGCTTCTTAAAACCAGATCAAAAACCAGATAATTCTACATCACGGTAGTGCAGTTGGTGATTCAGTATATCAAAATAAATGTGATATTGAATTTGCGACCAGGAAGTTAAGAAAAATAAGAAAGAGTTTATTAGAATGGTTATGTATTTTTAAAAGTGAGCAGTCATGTAGAGAGAGAGAAAGAAGAGGGAAAGTAATTGCTGTGAAAGTGATATGATATTTTATCATGGTACTGCATGTGATGTGATGGAAACCTGGGTGAGATTAACTTGTGTTCTATAACACAGGATATGTGGAGAATACCTTTAAATCTCTAGCCGGTGCAACTTTGTAGTAGGTTGTTGTTGTGTTTTTCTACTGTATAACCGAAAACACCCTCAGACCAGGCGCAATCAGGGGGAGCCATCTTGGCTTATATTTCATTGGGCCGCATCATGTCATCGGTAGAAACACACGAGATACATAATTTTCCCACATGACAAATGGTGAGCGTGTACCCCAGATCCCTCACTGCCTCTGTCCTAGGGGTGTTGTTTGTGCAGCAGTGGTACAATCACTGGGATTATCTCATACTGGCCCCATACCAGTCTGTGCTGAGGCGTCCTCTTGCATTGGAAAGTTAAAGCGAAATGGAAACAAAGAATGAAAGTGAGTGTGGGTAAGTGTTAGCGCGTGTTGAGGGATGTTTTGTTTGTATGCTGACATTTATTGGTCATGCTGGTAACCCAACAAAATATTTCATAACAAGGGTGTGTTGGTCATAAGATGCAGGGTACGTTAAATATTAGCCATTTATTTATAAGATTATATCACATACCCCAACTAAAAACAATCTCCACTACACCTCTGGTCTCGTATAACACTAATATGAAGAAGTGTACACAAAGAAAAAAATGCTTAACTTGTTTTAGCTTTCAGCATTGAACTGTGGTAGTGGCATTTATGCTGTTAAGTCACCATATTTATATGTTTTAAATGGAAATCAAGTCAAACAGAACATGCCCCAACCAACCAACCAAAAAAAAACATGGCTGGTGTACTCTATATTGCAGCAGCCACAACATGGGACAGCATGGCTGACAGTCGTAATGCTGGTAAGAGTTATGACACCCAGACAGCATTACCACAGAGAAGGTTACCCAGAAGGTTGTGTGTCTGCTTGGAGGGAGACGGGGAGGGGGCACAGGGGCAGCTAGCCCCGGTACTGCCCAGCCTCGTCCCTCTCCCTCTCCCAGACAAGCAGGACGAAAATCTTTATCTGCTACATGATGCATGAAAATATACTGTCTTGTTTCAGAGCCGCGTGTGCCCTCTGACCCTGTGCGACGCAGATGCAATGTGACCCTTTGCGGGAGCATCCATTTTTTTTTTTTTGGTTGGCATGAGGATTCAATGAATTTTTATTGCATTTTGTGATATCTCTCTCTCTCCCTCTCTCTCTCTCTCTCTCTCTCTCTCTCTCTCTCTTTCTATCTCTCTTTTTCTTCCTCTCTGTCTGCCTGTGTGAGCCTTTAATGAATTGCTTGGCACTTGTGAAATTAAGTTGTTGGAGTAACCAGAGCAAACTTATTGCTCCTCCCCAGCCCACACACTCAACAAGAAAACAAATTCCAAAAAGAGGCCAACTGACAACAGCTTTTTACTGTTTTTAATGGGTGTTATGGTCTACATGAGGTGGAAATGTACCACTTTCCATATTTCACTATAGCCTCTGATTTTATGCATTATTTAATACAATAGCACACCAACATAGACAATGGAGTAGGTCATTGGCAATCTTAAGTCTTAATAATCAAATCACGAGTAGGTCAAGTCTAAGTTGCATCAAAGACAAGTCAAAACCAAGTCTCAATTTTTCATATACAGTACAAGTCATATATGTACTCTTTGCCTATAATGACATGTTAATATTCTATTGATCATAGCTTTGTTATATTGATCTAATTAGCAAAGGAATCAGAGTAAATTGTAGGTTCAGTTATTAAAGCACTTTTTCTCATTGTCTCTCTGAGAAAGAATACATACTGTACATAAAGCTCTGGTCTACTTCTGCTACAAAAACCTCACAAATCACTCTACAGTTTTTTTTTTTTCATTTTTCCCTGTCTCAAACAAACAACAATACCAGTGAATGCAAAAAAAATTAACTTTGAATGTTAATATCTGACAGTGAGGGGTACCAAACTAAGGAATTTCTTCCAGGTGCCAAAGCGGATGATTTTTAATTAAAGCTTCCATCTTGGGAGGTGGACATTTTTTTGCTCCCTCGGCAGGTTCCAATGCACAGTTCTTGAATGCCTCAATTAGCACAATCAGTGGTCTATAATGTATTTTCATCTGAGTGTTTTTTTAGCATCAATTTTAATCTCATTGAAAAGCCGGGATACAATTATTTTTTTGACACTGAAACAAGGGTGCTAATTCACTTATAAAATTCAAGCTATTCTTAAGACTTCAGCTTATTTCATATATTTTTGTGTCTTTTTTTCTTCTGTCTTCCATCGAGTTTTTAAATTGTGTGATCTCAAGCTGAAAAGGTGTCTCAACCTAGGGTTAAGGACAAATAAAGCCATCTACTCCAGTACAGTGCAATCTGTCAGACTAAGGAATGGTTAAAGCTTTTAGAATGATAGATATGTAGTCTTTGCTAGTGACTAATAACACTGAGCCTCATTCACCAAACAAAGAAATGTGTTCTTAAACCCCATGGTAACAGATGAGTGTAATAGATTCATAAAATTGCTTACGAAGTATTTGTGACAGTTTCAAAAGACAGGACTCAACATTCATACCCAGCCTTTCGTCAATCTTACAAAATAAAAGTCCAGTGTCTTGGAGATTTTTTGGGTTTTTAAACCTGCAACCTCATGAAATGGTCATGAATGCCTTGTTAGCAATTTATGACAGTGCCATGTGCTCACTCATCAAGTAGAATGTCAATGCCAGTATTTGTAGCTTCTAACAGTGAAATATGGTGCAAATCAATCAATTGCCCTGTTGTTTAAAGTCACTGAGGGATGTCTGAATGGAAAAGAACCAAAAATAAGGTAGACAACATCTAGACAGAAACTGAACTGTAAACTGAATAGGGCATAGTGAAACAGTGACAGCTCATTGTAACCAGATCATAGTAACATCAGGGCTTGGTTCACAATTTCTCCTTTAATAACAAATTAAAGACATTTACAAAACATTTACAAAGATAGTGATGAATGAGACTCAGTGATATAGAATAATTCGGAGAAAGTTAGCCTCTTGACTATGTGAACCGGTCAGTTTTGGAACCATCTGAAACTGTAAGCGGAGCCATATGAACTCTCTAGAGAGCCTCAACACCCACCCACCCCCTCCGCTTTGGACACTGACATACTCCTTATAAATGTCTCCAGAGGAGAAGGAGGGGAAGGAAGTCTCTCAAAATCGGGCTTGTTTTTGCTTAATATCGTAGTCACATAACCTTCGGGGGAAAACATGAGGTGAAGTAACGAGATGCTTGTCACACCTGTCCAGGAAACTAGGACGCGTCTCCCTTTTCTGATGCATTTCGTGTAAAAAAAAAAAAAGCAGAATCAAAAGTAGCCCTTTTCAGTGATGACAGACAGCGAAAAAAAGACCACCTTATTTCACAAGCCGGAGCCAATCCATCACAAGAGATTTTTGTTCTGTGGCGGCTTTTTGTGCACTGTCTCACAAAGAATTACTTTTTTTTCCCTGTGTGTTTAATTAGTGGCTTATTTGTTTTCAAAATGTCATCACCTGTCTGGATAAAATGAAGGGCGCCATGAAAGAGATTTGACTTAACTTCTACTCCATGTTGATGCTCATTTCGATGCATGTAATGGTTTTGTAAATTATGCAGTGCATGAGAACGTATAAGCATGCATTACTTAGTGGAAAAATCTACGAAGAGAAACCCATTTCTGTCAGGGAGGACAACTTGTCATCATTGAGATTTTATCTCAGGGGCTGTACATGCATTGGGTGCTTACCATACGCCTGTGGCACAATGTGCAGACTCTACTCACTTTGTGCAGTTACCCAAAAAGTCTGTGTGTGTGTGTGTGTGTGTCTGTGTGTGTGTGTGTGTGTGTGTTTGAGGTAATGTCATGGAGGCTTGCAACTGTGGCAGTTTGAACGTATTACCAGACGGCATAAATCAGAGCGGTTTTCCCACTCCGTCAGTAAAATGTTAATGCCGTCTCAATCACACGGGATTTACTGGCACCAATCCGCAACGCAACAGGGTCTTGTCGCATCCCATCTGTTAATGGGGCTAAAATATTTTACAGTGTCAGTCAGCCTCAAACATCTTCACGGTAAACATTAAAGAGCAAAAAAAAAAAAAAAAGGATATTAAATCACATATCTGCATTTCGCTCTAATGACTGCTGAGCTTCTGCATATTTCAGCATTAATTCATTAAGGAGGGAGAGTAGAGTCTCGGCGCGAGAGAGGCCAGTCTCAGCTGTGTGATTGAAGCCATTATGCTTTATGGGAGCCATTTCTCACTGATGCCCCTGACAGCACTCGAAGTTATTAAATTGCAGAGTCAAAAATGAAGGTAGATTTTTTTTTTGTCTTTGGAAGGGGGAAGAGTGGGGGTCTATGAAAATGAAATAAGGTCAGTAGGGTTAAAACTAGTAGGCAGACGAAAGAAATGAAACGAAGAGGTGGTTGAGATGGTTTGAGTGGCAATGGCAGGTGGGCGGTGTTGTCCCGCCCTACATGGTCTTTACACTGCACAAGAAACATAACGATTTACTAAGAGGCCATCAAAGTGTGCAGTGCACAGATAGAGCACGATGCATCTTCCCACTGATTGTTCTGTTTTCATATGAGTGGAAAAGAGAGCCAGACATGATCCGTGGCCTGACTGTAGCCTCTGCCGAGCACACAACATATGTGGGTAGGCTACACTACGTGAATATATATTCCTTATTGATTGTTATCCTTGTTTTGTAAGTCGCTTTGGATAAAAGCGTCTGCTAAATGCATAAATGTAAATGTATTCCAAAGTGGGTATCGTGCCTTAGGATTTGAGGCCTGCATGGTGGAATGCTTAAGTTCCAAAAAGTAGTCTAAGTCTTCAGTCAAAATACAGCTTGCACACCACTAATGCCAGTGCAAGAGTAAATACATAGGCTACACTACAGCCCACAGGTGCACTGCCGAATAATCCGCAGACTTCAGGTGGGCATTGAATAGGAGAGAGTTTGGAGAGGGGGGAAGAGGTGTTGGGGGTTGGAGGTAGAGGGGTTAGCACCTTACCACCTCTTACAGGCTGATGGTTTTTACACTGTGACCCACCAAGTTAAGTCACTCCTTCATGTGAATATCACATTTGCGTCACTTGATGATGTGCACCGTTGCTGTATATTTCCTGCATGAATTGAAGTTATGTTAGTACACACCAGTTTTAGAGGGTTTGATTATAGCATCATGGCTGTTCCTAATGTTTCGTTTTTGTCAAAAATGTCTATACATGCTCATTGCCCCTCCCCAAAGACTGGGACACATTTTGTATGTAAATATATTCATTTTAGTCATGAGACTACAATGTTTTTTATGTCCAAGATAGCATCTTAGTTCATGGATCAAAGATCGTCTGGTCCTCAGTAATCAATGATACAACAGATAGGAAGCATAGGACTATTCCGCACACACCTTATCTGAACTCACAAGGGACCCACCCATGATTTCCTTTTTTTTCCCTATTTCATTTCCCAGTTCTCTCCCCCCCACCTCCATCCCGCCTCAGTCTGTCGCATGGATGCACCGCTGTACTATGGCGCCTGTCTCAGGTGTGGGCTCCATGTGTTTGCCACGCAACTGGCGTACTCACTCTTTCTACCTCTGAGTGTTTCACCGAGTGCGTACACAAGTGTGTGTACTGTACATGTGTGTGTGTGTGTGTTTGTGTGTGCGAGCGCGTTCCCTCGGGAGCACATCACCAATCCTCAGCGTTAGGCAACGACTGGAAACTCCCCAGTGGCGCGGCGCGAGTCGCCAAGGGAGATAAGGAGCCATTCATGCCCTAAAGAGGCTCCCATTCGCTCTTCCCCCACACCGAGCATAACAGCAGACTGCGGTTGGCGCTGGTGGTGTGTGTGTGTGTGTGTGTGTGTGTGTGTGGTGGGGGGGAAGCGACAAGCAGAGGACTGATGAAACGAGCTGCGGTACACCAGTCAGTCACGTCGATTAGAGCCAGTTAAAAGCGGACACACAGTGCAAAAGTAAACAGCTCCAGCAGTACTGTGAGTGAACATCCTGTGTGTTTTAGCTGTGCGTTTCACTAGTGCTATCCGACTAAGATTCACCCCCCACTTTCACCATGTCCGATCTATGTGTCTGTGTGCTTAGTATTTACTTGTACTCGAGAGCGCTGTTGTTTCAGCTAGTGATGCCCGCGTGAGTGAAGAGTCCGAAAGTTGGGGAGACTGAGTTAAGCAGACTGCATATTTCCGGTGACTGATGTGCCACAAAACAGATTGCAGTGAAATGAATACCAAGGCAGGGATCACACATCAATCTCTCTCTTTCTTTTTAAAAATAAAACATCCATCCAAGGGCTCTGTGATGGGCCCGATGGCCTCTGCTAAGATCAAATTGTGATGAACTGTCAACATTTTCCTTTTTTTTCAGCCAATTAATGATAAGAAGTACTGCGCAGAATCACAGATCAGTGTGTGAGTGAGTGTGTGTGTTTGGGGAGGGTTCACGTGGATGTGCATGTGTGTGTGTGTGTGTTTATGCATCATCCCGCTTAATCAGTGATGGGTGGTGCATCATTATCTCTGGCGGTTAAGAGGCTTGACGTGTGTGTGTGTGTGTGTGTGAGTGAGTCCTAAAATGAGCAGCTGTCAGTGGCTGATGTGTTAATTTCTTGACAGACTTGGCAGTGGAAAGCCATTTGGAGGCCATTGGACAGCTGATGAGAACCTGCCGCTGCTGTCTAATTGGAGCAGGGAAAGGGCAACCCTCACAGAGCTGAGCTGCCTGCCACCAGCGTAAAGTCCCAAGTTTCTTAATGTGTGTGTGTGTGTGTGGACTAAAGCACAGATAGAGACAAGCTGCAATCCACCAAGAATGGCCTTGTCCTTGACAGCATATACCAGCTAAGACACCTTTCAGTGTGCTTCAAATGAATTGTTTTGCTTCAGCGACAGATGGCTCCATTCTCATTGGAAGTAAGCCCACTTGCCATGAAGTTTGCATGGAGTTTGCGCTGAGATAAAAGAACAATAAATATATGTCTGACGTCTTTGGCCAACTTCGGGAAGAAAATGCAACTAATGATAGAATGAATCATTTAAAGCATTCATTGCTGTCCCTCTTGACAGCACAGGTTATCAAGAAAAAAAACTGCACAGACACTCAAAGTAAACCTGTAATTTATTCACAACAATATACTTTAGCAATTTATGCTGTGCTTCAGGGATTTGTAGAAAACAAATGATCATTGTCAGATGCACAGTGCACAACACCTACTGTAGTGTGGCATTAAGCTTCATCATTACCCAAAAATAAAGAAATAAAAATAAAGGGGGAAAAAATAAAATAAAGAAATAAATCAAAATCAGATTAAGTGAGTAAAAGCCAATGACACGCCTCAAAGAAGGCAATGGATGCCAAATGTGTAAACTGTAAGTCTTTCATCAGTTTTGCTGAAAGAATCTCATCAGAGGCTGTTTTGCATGGCTGTGAGTTAGTGACGGCTGATTTGAATTAAAGTGACTGGCACCTGTCAGTGTGTAGATCAGTTCTGTGCCCTGCCGTGATTAAACGGATTCAGATGGTGTCAAAATATATTTACAGTTTGCCATTTTCTTCTTCTGCAACCGTCACCATTCCTCAAGGCGTTTGATGTCGTATTCAAAGACAGCCTGTGATTGACATGACTGGAGCATTTTGTCTGCACTATTCTTTAATTATGAGATGCCCGGTTTTATTTTGAATGCTTTTGAATGATGGAAACATTCATACATTTACACATCTTTGATCCCTGTGAGGTCCCTGTGTGTGTGTGTGTGTGTGTGTGTGTGTGTGTGTGTGTGTGTGTGT
>JAGFZM010000135.1:1125977-1228903 GCA_017657215.1 Limnothrissa miodon
CTCTCTCTCTCTCTCTCTCTCTCTCTCTCTCTCTATTTCTTTCTCTCCCTCTTTCTCCATCATCTGCTCCCTTCTCTCTCCTGAGTGTAGCAAAGGGCGTTGGCCCACCTTCACCATAAACAGGCCCTCATCCCATGTGAATATAACTGATTTTATAGAATTGTGGTTTGTTTTATAGTTGAGACCAAAATGTAGTCATCCCACGATCGTAAAATCATGACATGTACAACAGTACATTCTAGCAAATTGTGACTGAAATTAGAGAGCAAATGCTATTAAAATAATTAAATACATATTTAATAAACATTTTCAAAAAAGCTGGATTTGCTAGCATAATGTAGCAGATGTCTAGCACTCATCCTTACCTCTGCGACAAAAGACTAAATTGGTACACTGAAAATGCACCCACATTTCAGCACACTATGCGGACACAGTTTTAGCAGGCAGTGCCTTCACGTGTGAACCCTTCATCATATGGATCGGTGAAGTGAGAACGGCACGCTTGTAAAACCTGAGACCAAAAACAACTTTGTTTGTAATTCTTGTTTTAATGCACTGCAACACTACTGTCACAAAGCAGACAGAAATAAAGATGGAACTGCGGAAATTAATAATGAAATATATCTGTCATACGCCCCCAATAAATTTACTCTCTCCCTCTCTTTTTTTTAGCAGTTCATTCTCGGCAGCTGGGACAAAAGTCTCACATTGCAGACTAACAGAGTTGCATGTGTACGTTTATATAATTAACGCGTGACACACTGTGAGTCAAATGAAAGTCACGGCAGGAGATCAGTAGCGAGACAGACTACAAAGCTGGCTCATGCAGCAAGCACAGTTGGAATCGAGACACAGTTTGTGAACAGATTTCCTTCCTTTGTTTATGTGAAATGGTTGTTTGACTGTGAGACGTGAATGCATGGGTATAGACAAAGTCCTGGCTAAGAAGAGAGATGATGATATTTATGTCAGTTCATTTTCAGATGTCACCATAGTTTGCACCATGTAAAATTCATCCCTTTTCAAAGATCTTGAGATTAATTTGTTTGTGACAATCTGTGAGAAGAGTGCTGAAAGATTTGAAATTAAAATTTTAGGGGGGGGTGTCTTCTCATTACTTTTATTATAATTGAGGCGGCATATTTTGGGAAGAAAGACGCAGCTTGATATTGATTGAGTTACAATGACTGCACAGACACACATTGAATTCAGAACGCTAACTGCAATGTCAAAGGGCAGGAGGAAGCACTGCAAGTTGGGCACGCCCTGAAAAAAGCACTGTATGAGGTCACCTTTGGGTTATTACTGAAAGTTAGGAAAGTTTCTCAGCTCGACTTGTCTGTGGAAAATCTGCACTTCGTACTGCACCTCTTGGCTATAACGTTGCTTGCTGCTGGCACAGTGACACAGATCATTTATTTATACACTTCATTTGTTTGGCCACATCGCTGTCGGTTTCACGGCATTTGAGCATTTTCAGCGTTGTATCCTAGTTGCTTGTTAAACCAATTAAAACACCTGGAGTATAGAGATGTACCACTGTTGAAGAGACTGTCTTTTGTGTGTGTGTGTGTGTGTGTGTGTGTGTGTGTGGGGGGGGGGGGGGGTGGACAGATAAAGATAAATGGCACATCAGAAACCAATTATCACAGGAAGTCTGATTAAAACGTTTTCACATTTCTTCTCCCTCTCATTTTTTCCTTTACAGACAGGCAGTTCTGTAATTATACTTTCAATCTCATCATTGTATGCTGTGGCATGGCTCAAACCAGCACAGAGATTCTGCTTCTTTGTTTATCTAATTTGGCGTTCAGTTGTGGCCTCCTCCAAGCTAAAGTAGCGGCACAGAAAGAGTTCACATTTAGCACCAGCTGTGAGTTTAATGTCACTATGCGTAGACGTAGTCAAATCAAAGCGAAACCACTAAATAACTGTAACTCAGCAAGGACAAGTCTTGCACTGTTGGCACACCTATCTGTCCTGACAACAACCTTGGGTAAATTTCTTATTCAGTTTTTGTAGAATCAGCGGTTTATGTTGGCTCTGATTATGCTCTTAGGAATGATGTCCAGTTCCAGGTGTAGTCTCAACTAAAGCCAGAAAACCCAAGTCCGAAGATAAATGGACACTCTATTGTTGGACTTCCCACCAGTCACCGGCTTTGATGTCCACTCCAAGAAACAACACGAGGCCTCGTCGCTTAACTCGTCGCATAGTTTGCGTTTTTAGATTTAGCAGCTGTGAGTTTTGGAAGATGTTCAATCACTTTTAGTGGAAAAATGAACTCTGGGAGATTGGGATTTTGATTGGGATTGTTTTTTTCCCCCATAGAAGTCAAAGTTAAAGCGGCAATTCATTGTCATTTCCAACAAGAGGACATTTTGCCACTCTTCAGTGTTCATGTGAATGAGGTAGCAGTGTAATTGGTGAAAAAGGAATTGAATCAAAACTCATATGTATGGACCTAAAGACAATAACCTTTGATATAGGTTTAAGTCCTTTTTATTCACTCTCTGCTGTAAATGACAAAAACACACACACACACAGACAACCTGTATTTTCTCAAAATAAGCTTGCCTACACAACTGAAGCTCTGCCAAAGAAATGTGGTCTAAAATGATTACTGCACTGAACTCGTCAAAACCGTTCGGCTCACAGCAAAACACTAGGGGTGTTGCTCTGCCAAACAATGGGAGGCCTTGGCTTCTAAGCCTGTCATTAAAAAGCAACACATAGTCACACTGAGAGAAGAAGTCAATAATGTATTGTACATCCAGGGGTTCGCCCAGACTAAGCCGCGGTGATGTTGAGACCCCTCGGGTTGGACAGGATAAAAAACCAGGTTAACAGCAAGCAAAGATTAAATATGTAACATGTTTGGAGAAAAAAGCTTAATATATGTTGGAAAAATGAATCTGTTCTGCCTTCCTAGTTTTTATGGCATCATAAAAATATACTGATGTGTTTACGTTTGTTAATAAAGTGAAAATGCATTAAGACTGGCGTAAGTTAATAACACTACAGGCCATAAGGAGTCCTAAACACTTCATTATCCAACCATATATGGACAGCCATGGCAGACCAGAGAAAAGGTCATGGATATTTTTATAATACTCTTCAAATAGTCTTTCATTTCTCAGGAGGCTACCTTTACATTTCCATTCAGAGCAGACAGAAATGAATGCAAAGGCAGGAGAAGGAGAAGTGAAAGAGTGAAATATGACCCAAATGTCCAGAAGTTATGAATATGCATGACTTACAAAACTTTTTGGACTGAAGGGGGCACTCAAGAGGACAGGCAAAACGTTAATAAATGATTGGCCTGACACAAAAGTCAAGGTCCTTTTTTCAGCACTTAGGGTGAAGGGTATAGGTTGGATAGATTCTTTTAGAAATGTGTTTGTTTACTTGTTCCCTACCTCCCACTTTTCTGCATCTCTCCACACTTAGATGACAGACAAGCTCCACCTCAAGTCATGATTAGATCACACTCTGTTTCTGACAATATACCACTCTGTTAAGGTCAAGCACAACAGAATGTCAGGTACGATGATGACAATCTCTCTCTCTTTCTCACTTCTCTCGCTCTCTCTTTCTTCCTCTCTGCCTTTCCTCTCATCTGCCACATGCTGGGCAGGCCAGCTCATAGTCCAGACAGTCCAAGTTGTAAGCGAACACTCCCATGCTTTCTGTGTCAGATATGTAAAAGAAACGACAGTCTGGCCTCTGATTTACACCAAGAGTGTTAATGGGATGAGATTCTTGCGACTGTCATATAAATTAGGACATTACTGTTCCTTGACGTATCTAATGGTCATACAGACGGGTTTCGATTTTATACGGCACTAATGAAAGTGGACTCTCAACTAATTTGTAAGCATACATGCAGAAAATAGCATTTATTATTATTCTCAATTCAAAGACAGTACCACATTTCTATTCAGTGTCATTCTGTCCTTCCAGACAGATCTGTTTAACAAAGTGCAAAATAACTCTTCAGATTATTATTAATAATAATAATAAGTTTAGTAATAATAATAGTAGTATAGTAATATAATAATAGTAATAATAATAATAATATCCCTATGGCTTTATCCTCCCATAATGTGTTCCTGTAACTCTGTTGATATTCCACACCAACAAGGAAGGAAAATGGATATTTCTGACAGAAAAGCCTGGAAAAGCTGTAGCATAAACACAACATTTCTTTTGACTCTAATAGTCTCCGACTGCCGCCTTAGGGTGACAAGAGACACTGTGATTCTTTTGTGCCCCAAGCTAAGAGCTAAGGGCCCTTGCTGGCTCAGTAGAGGTGTCTACATCCAGCCACAGGCAAGGGGTATTCAGCTATGTTAAAGATAAAAAGGCAGAGATTATTTTGTTGGCTGCAACACTCTGACTGAAGCAGTGCAAAGCCGCGTCAAGAAGGAGACAACATGGCGGTTTGGAAACGGGTGAAAAGCATGTGTCTTGAGCCAGCTATTTCACTAACTTGTAATTTGAACAGGGATATTTCAGGACACTTTATACAAGAAACTGACACCTACACTCTGTTCAAAGGCATCGCAATGCTGTTTGCTTTAGCAGACATTTACGCCCTCATTTTCGGTCTATTTCTTAAACAGTGTTTTAAGAAAAAAAAGTCTCTGCCCTTGCCATGTCCACTGTTTATGTCTTAAAAAAACAATGTGTACTGTAGGGCTTCAGACAACTACAAAGTATGCAAACAACTTCCAGCAGAGAAAATCTTATGTGTCAGAGTATGGCTGGTCATTTTACTCCTCAGAGTCTCACAAATTTTGACCGATTCTGCCCTATAAGATCCCCTCTGTATTAATTGTGCTGTGGGGATTGCTTTTGCAACAGTCTTTATTATAGTATTTGAAGTTTACCATGAACATTATCAGCCTGCACCCCAATAATATAATGAAACACTCTAATGGATGCCGGTGTAATGTCGAATAGAGCAGGTTCCATGTGAGTCCATGATGAGCAAACTGGGAATCCCTTATCTCCCTAGAGACTAGCCATGTCAGAATCATGTGCGGTTCGGTCCTGAAGCGTGTCAACTAGCACACATGAATCATAGGGACCTACATCAAAACAAGATAACTGTTCACTCTCGCAGTGGTTCAGGGTGACGGCATTAAGAGCCGTCCACTGTGAAGAGGCCCAACCTTTACACCTTGAGTACACACTGCACACAGGAAGTGGTTATCATGTTTGAATCCCAGTTCTCCATTATCAAAATAGAAGCACTAAAACACTGGAGCTTTCTGCATTGATGTACATACTGTATGTTTACTTATACATGTAAACACTGTATGTCTTGGTTGGTAGATTCAATACCTTCCCCATAATCATCCGACATGTCTAAATTAAGAACTATAATTTAGACATGGTTACACGGTCATCATCTTTTAATATGAAATGGTATAATTTATATGTCCTACTCCCTACCAAGTCTAACTGAAATGCTCTTGGCGAATATTTTCATTGGTACTACACGGTAACAACTGTCAAGCTGTTCTGTCTGTCATTTCTTTCAAACTAACACACTGTTTCTCACTGCGTCTCTTCTCATGTTTCTCTGTGCAAACATCTCACTTCTCTCCTTCTTTTCATAGTTGATGCAGGGGAGGCAAATCCATTTCTCTCCACTAATTGGCCAATGTCAGCGCTGACACACAGATAAACAAACAGAACACAAGGAAGCCGAAACAAATGTTATCTAATTAAACAAACATTCTCTCTCTCTCTATCTCTCTCTCTCTCTCCCACTGAGTATGTATGTGTGTGTGTGTGTGTGTGTGTGTGTGTGAGATAGAGGGAAAAATAGAGAGCAATTGAGATTAAATCTAAGAAGATGAAAATAAAGACGGGTTAAAAAATGTAAGGTAAAAACGTTATTAGTTTTGGTCTTTGGGTTCAGCTGTCTTAGCAAATTCCATTAAGTATTTATTTAGATTGTTAATGTAGAATGCTTTTCATGCTTTCTCCTCTTTCTATTCCTGAGTGAATACACACACACGACAATTGAAGACATACACATTCTCTTTCTATCACAAACACATACACATACATACATCCATTCACACAGTACTGGGCAGCTACTTGGAAAATTTAGTTAACTACAGTAAGCTACCAGTTAAGTCATCACATGAGGCTTTACTACACTAAAGCTACTGTCCCTGAAGACTGTAGCAAGCTAGGTTACAAAAAAGGTAGTTTACTATATACAGATACTTTACAATTTACAAAAAAGGCCTTTAAACAACTTAGCCAACCTTGTACCAAGAATATAGTGTATTAGAGACAAACTAATTAACTAACTAACTGACAGGTCTCTACAATAGACATACAATCATAGCTTATAGTTTATGCATGTATATTTTACACATTTATTTCTATACATTTTATGATTTTAAAGTTTAAATGTATTATACTGTAATGTGCATTCATCTGTAATGTAATGTGCATACATTAATGATAGAAGACACACAGTTGATTTTTGTATATGCCCATTCCATACATTGTGGATTTTTTTTAAATTATAGCATCTGTTTTGCAACATATGCATTATGCAGTGCTTGATTACTGCAAAGAACTGATCTTTCATGCATGGCCTAGATGGAAAATTTGCTGCTTTGAGTTGAAGCACTGGAAATGTAACTTATGGGAAGGCTACAACACGTTATGACTAAATAAAAAATAAGATACTGTAATGAAAAGCTATCAGATTTAGAAAATAGGTGAGCTATAATCAAGCTAGTAGCTTTGCTACTACTGGTAGTGAAAGCTACTGACCATATCACACACACACACACAGACACACACTTCCCCAACACACTTACATGTACACACACACATATTATGTCTTTCCCTCTCCTAACCCGAGCGGGATGTTTATGGTCTGCTGTTTTTTGGTGCTGATGATCACTGTCACCAATGTTTCCATTACAGATATGACCTGATGGATAGCACCATTCCCCAGACGCCGGCTGATATGTGTGTCCTTGGCCAAAGCAGGAGAGACATTAGAGAGGGACACGCGACACAGCAAAGGAGAGACAAACAGACAGACAAATAAAAAAACGAGAGACAGAAGATACAACATTTGTGTCCAGGATTCAAGGAACCAGACTGTCCCCAAGAAAGTAATATCGATGAGGCTAAAAAAAACACGAGACGAAGCAGACGGCGCATAAACGTCAAATGGATCCGAACCGTCTCCGTTCTCTGACCCGTTGAGCATTTCAATCTGGGTGCACCCCGATCTAGGAGGGAAGCATGAGGGGCCAATGTCAGTCAATGACACCCACATGTGCAAATTGGACCAGCGGTGTGGGGATATGGGCGGAGCTGCCGGGGTGACAGCTGCGGCTTAATTGGTCTCCATGGCTGCCGCAACAACCCGCTAACTAGTGGACAGGTAGGCGAATCAGCTGGTGGGTCATATCCTAAAGAAAAATTTATTCTTCCTTATTTGTAATACCACCTTAGTATTTAGACTTAAAAAAGGAGTAATATCTTTAAGATAAGTGGTTAGGAATAATTAGACTGTAGCAGGTGTGCAAGTGTGTGTTTGTGTTGTTCGTTAGGTGTCACAACAGGAGCCAGAGATTTCCTGTGATTCGTATGTATTTTGCCACAGCACTGTCAGTCAGTCAATCAACACATCGGGGTTGTGATCTCACAAAGCACATTTCAGTTTGAAACACAATACATAACACAAATATTCACAGGAGGTAATTAGCATTATTGTCTCAGAAGGAGGAGTGAGGATCCTTTAAGGAAATGACTGACAAGTTCTAATTGCTACATGTTTGTAATTCTTTGTGTGTGTGTGTATTTGTGTATGTGTGCAAGTCCATGTGTGTATGTAAGTGTCTGTGTGAGTGTGTGTGTGTGCATGTGTGCAAGTGCATGCATGCATAGATTTCTGAGTGTGTGTGTGTGTGTGAGTTACACAAAAGACTATGATCAGCTCTTAAGCAGATCACACTGATAATTGTATTTCATAACCGTCAGGCATGGTAAACTGGACACAGGGATGCTATTTGTGTCAGTGCAGTGTCTGCTGCCCGGGCACTGCTGAAATCACTGGAGAGATTGTTCTGTCTTCCACCAGGGCCATTATGCTGAAAGGAAATTTATGGATGACATTTTAGGACAATTAATCAGGGTGCTTTGTTAATACAGTTATGCTACTCCTGTGATAGGCTACTAGATAGGAGTGAATACACACACACACATACACACACACACACATACACAACCACAATGGTGTTCTTATTACACCAAGCTTTGCTTTTATAGGTTTAAAGTATTTACTGCAATCTATTATTTTTAAGTGTGTATGTAGAAAATAGAGCCACATTATGTATTTAGATGTTTTATGGTGTTTTAATACACTGTGAAATATTATTTTCCCAGATTCAATAAACTTAATACTCCTAATATTCCTATTTGCTTTAAATATTTATGTGTCTCAAAAACGTAAGTTTTAATTCAATTCAGTTCAGTTTATTCTTTGTTCCAAAATTCCCAATTAGTTTGCAGCCGAAAAGTACATTTTAGGAATTTTAGGCAACATTTAAGGCTAAATGCATTACCAATATCAATAGACTTTTCTCTTTTACCTCGCATACCTGGTGGCTTTTAGCATGTTAGCATACCAGTTCTATATAAAAACAGTTAAAAGAAGCCCTACTACCTTTATTAACAAATCTACTGCAATTAAAGACACAGTGAAATCGTACAATTGCATTTGTTTTTATATCTCACTGAACTTTTTATTACAACATGAATAAATTTAAAGTGAATAATATTGTCTACATAATGGTTGGCATGTGATTACAAATGTATAACTTGGCATTATTGTGTTGGTTTTTACTGCATTTAATGCATTTTAATGCATATAAGGAAACACGCAACAGAGAAAGAGAGATGGGAAAGAGAGTGAATGTGTAAGCGGGAAAAGGCCGGCAAAGACGCAGAAACAAGATTGGCGATTCTAGAGAATGTCACCTACCCAACCTTGTCACCGTGTTTAGGGGACTGTGATTAATTAGTTCAGTAATACTGAGCAATTAGGTCAGTGTGTGTGTGTGTGTGTGTGTGTGTGTGTGTGTGTGTATTTCCCCGTAAGAAAGTGTGAGTGAGTTCATGTGTGTGAAAAGAAAAAAAACGAAGTGTGTGTGTGTGGGGGGGGGGGGGGGGCACTACCAAGAAATGGCTTCAACATGTGACCTCACTGTGTGGCATTCGAGACAGAGAAAAAGAGGCAAAGTTAACCCACAAGTGGCCATCTGTGTGTCCTGTCCACGTCCACCTCGAAGTCAGGGCAGTGGTGTGAGACCCCCGTGGATCTGAACTCACGATACCACAGGTCTGTCTGCGCCGAGCTTCCAGACCACCGGCAGGATCCGAGAGGTGCAGCGCCGACACTGAATCACCATTTCCGAGCCTAACCACAGCTCTGAATGAGAGTTTGGTTTTTAGACCAGGGATTGAATTTTAATGTTTAAAAAGCACTCGCTACCAACTACAAGAAATACTCTATGTGCATTTAAGGTCTTGTGGAGCAAAGCAGTGATATTAGAAATATTTAATGTGTGACTGAAGACAATAGATTTCGGGGCATGAAATCCCAGCACCAATGTTCCTGGGTTGCTAAGAGAAAACAGTCTGAGCTCTGAGAAGTCTGTGAGTCGTTAAACCTCAGGATATTTCTTTTTCATCTGAAAAGGATTGTTTGTTTTTCTAAGAACAGCTAACCCAAATTACCGTTTTCATATTCACAGATTTGTTGGGCTTCATTTTCTTTTTGTTGCTGTAGTAGCATGACACTAAATATAGTTCATACTGCAAAATTATATTCATAACCAAACAGACATAATTCAAAAATATTATGTATTTCAGGTAGCATTACATTCAGGCAAATTCTGAGTGGTATGAAATGTCTGGATGGACAATATGTATTTTGCATCTGTAAACAGAAATAATAAAACAAGACAAAAGAATACATGGATGCGAGCTAGGGTCAATGTAACAGGTGTACCTCAGTGCAAATAAATAGCAATTTTCAAAACATTTTCTGTTAATGTTTACATGTGTAATGATGTACTAGTTATTTATTGTTTAGTTGTTTTGTTTGTTTTGTTAACCTATCATAAAAAGGCCTTCTTTTCTAATTCTATTGTATGCTGCTTGTAGCTGTTCCAGATAAGGTTCCGTGAGCCTGACTGCAGTCACAGTGACAGAGTCAGCTGAATCCTCTGGTGAATCATACGGGCAGTGCTCTCTCTGTCTCCACACTGCCGAATGTTTATTGCTTAGGGCAATAAACATTT
Source organism: Limnothrissa miodon (assembly GCA_017657215.1). Classification (NCBI taxonomy): domain Eukaryota; kingdom Metazoa; phylum Chordata; class Actinopteri; order Clupeiformes; family Clupeidae; genus Limnothrissa; species Limnothrissa miodon. Next base: position 1,136,333 of record JAGFZM010000135.1, read on the forward strand.
ACCTTTCTTACCCCCCCCCCCCCCACCCCACACACATATGTATTTATATTTAAACATAAATAAATATGAAAAAAAATTCCGCTCTTCTAGTCTACATAACACTTCCAGTAAGTAACAACCCAAAATGGCAGCCATGCCTTTTTTTAAACTCATATAATAATTACAACGCTATCAAAACGAGTCTAGAGGCTGTATACATTTTTTCAGAATCTGTTGTGCAGTATCAAAGATATTGGTCAATGGCACATGTGACGTTATATAGCTTTATCTGCTCATTCCCCTCATTGCATTCTTTAAGTCCGCAAAAAAAACATCATTAAAAAGACACTCCCCTGTTTGAATCTGTAGGTTGTTACTACAACTCTTGGTATAATATCTCAACAAACAGTGGTGTATACTTTGCATACACATTTCTAATCACTCAGAATGTCTTACTTTTTTGGCAAGCTTGTATCTCAAACCACACAGTATACAAATTACACTACCGTAAAAGTACACTGTATACTGGCCTATATATAAGCCATGTCATTCATGTAAAAATTAAAATAAATGGATTATTTGCTAACTATATCCACAGTTGATTAGATAAAGTTCAAAGCCAGACTTTTTATCTGTAAGTAGGCCTACTATTCACACTACTATTCAGACTACTACTACTATCACTCTACTACTACTACTACTACTACTACACAACTTTAAAAGTTCCACTGATGTTAGGGAAAAACAGTACCCATATTAAGTGAGCTGTCCACACCCCCTAGTGCATTCCGACCTGTCTGAAATCAAATCTGGAGAAGTTAATTCTTTTTTTTTTCTCGTCATTTACAGTAATTGCCTGTTAAAAAATCTGACAACAATAGGGCTTTAATACCATCTAGAATAAAACGTCTTCCCTCCATGTCATTCCTCTGTATCACAGATAACTTTCTTCGTCAGTTTTTTTTTTCTAGAGATTGAAAAAGTAATGAATTACTGTATGTAAAGATCGATTATGACCATCCACTGCCAAAGAAAGGAGACATTTTAATTATGAATCCTTATCTGATGGATTTGCTGATAGTCTCTTTCCATGACACAGTAAAAGCTACTTTCTTTATTGTTTTCATCATATATCCTTATATTTCAGCTACCAATAAACTGTGGAAATTCATCTGACCCGTCACTGATTGAGGATTTGATGCACTATGAAAATAGTTTTATCTTAAGCCTCAAGACACGTTAGTTAGAAATATCTCTGATACAAGTGACAGAACGGGGGAAAGTGTAAGAAAGGAAAAAATGAAGATAAGATATAGATTTGTGTGCAAAGGATAAATATCTCTCAAATGGCTCATGTCCTTGAACCACTATAAGTCCAGGACTTTGGCGAATACGGACATCATTATAATGGTATATCATTACACATTACACTGGCGTACTGCTTAATATCTCTTTAGGCGATTAGTCAGGCTATTTCTGTTTAAAATATCAAAGCTAGTTTGAGTCAAGCATGAAAATATACTTAACGTATAATTTTATCATCCAAATTACAAAAAAAGACCAACCAATACTTACATACCCGATCTGCAGAGAGAGATGCACATTTTGTCTGTATTCACTTTTACACACAGTTACAGCAGTTCAATGCGTGTATGACCTATTAATAATAATCCCATTTGTAGGACAACAATAAATGCACATCCACTGATATTTTGGTGATGAGAAAATATGATGTTATCCATGTAAAGCAAATGCTGTTTGGTATATGAATGGAGAGATCATTATTCTTTTTTTTTTCGTCTGTGATGAATGTCTGAATGAATTGATGTGAATATGAAGTAATTGCACACAGGGTTATTACTGTGAAAATACACTACATCTTGCAATATGATTACACGCGCATTAGTGTGCTCATAAACACTATTTCATCCAAAAGAGCCAGAAAGAAACAAGATGAGTATTTATTCATTATTAAGTTTTTTCAACTGAGTGGGAAGAAACGAACAACAATTTTTATCTGAAAGATTTTTCTCCCCCTACCAAGTAATCATTAAATTGTGTGATTTCAAGTCCTATTATTTATTAATGACTTGTAGCCTTGCCTCTGACATGAAACTTTAATTAGAAGGAGAAATGTCTGTGCTTAAGATATACACCCAATTAAGTTGAGTATTCAGGGGGAACCAAGTGGCTGTAACACACTGACAGAGACGCTTCGGCTTATGACACACACACCTACTTATGGGCAATATGGCTATTTAATTAGTAATTGTTGTGGAGACATAGTGGACAGCTTGTGTGACAGCCCTATACTGCAGAAAAAGAATATCCCTGTCCCCAGAAATATATACAGTACACTTGTTCTGTAAATTGTACATCTTATCCCCTTATGACTTATCCCCTTGTGTGAAAACAGCAACGAACACAGACGTCAGGGGAATGAAGACCGTCCACAGTGTTACACTGTTACTTTTATCATACTCATTAAAGTGAGCCTCAAAATGATATACCCCAAAATCAATACGCAAATCATATTTTCATATACCTTAGAAATTTTGGATTTGGAGTGACAATGCATAGCCAGAGATAATAAGACAGATTTTGCAGATTTTGTTCACCTGCCTGTGGAAAAAAAGGTTTACTTTATGGTTTGTCAATTTCTTTACTGTGCAGTCTATAGCTGATTAACAAGCTGGAAGTTGAGACACTTCTTTTCTTAAGCAACTTTAAATCAAGTTTACAATTCCTTAGGCCTACCTGTTGCTTGGATGCAATAATGAGGATAAACTAACAGTGTTCACGTTAGAACAACAGGGGCATGTTTTGTACATCTTTGTAATATGACTGACAGTACACATGTATATATTTTAAATGATGCATGTTGTCATTCATTGTCTGCTGTACATCATCTCTCCAAATGCCATTTATAATTAGCTAGCCACTAAAATGATCCAATTTAGTCACTGATTTGTTTATTTATTTATGGCACAACTGCAACCACATCCCAGTTTCGTGATGACTGACGGATGTTAGATCAAATGGAACAACAATGTAATCACAACGTTTTAATCAGATGTGTGTTTACTACTTGTATAAGTTAAAACTTGAAACTGTATCACCTGCTTCTTTTTCAGGCCTGTCTTCACATTTTTCCCCATAAAATCTACTGATGAGTTTTCATCCTAAATGGGAAGAAAAAGATAATCTGTAAATACATGCCTTTTCTCTCACATGAAATATACTAAGCTCTTACAATTTCTCTGCGGACTTCTCTGGAATTTCTGGGGTGGTACAAACAACCAACAACACTGACCTTTACCCTTTCTGTTTGTCCTTACATTAGGCGACCCACCATCTGTGGAGGTAAAACCAAGAGCATTCAGGCTCTGCATAGCTGTCTCACCTCACCGGTATGAGCCCAGTACGACAGATGGGTCATCCAACAAGGTCATCCACCGCTGAGGCCAATGTCACCCTGACCAACCTAAAGGAAAGCCATGTAGCTTGTCAGTGACATGTTGGATGTAAATCTAGGGTTTCTGAATTAGTCTTTTGTTAAGCGCCCACTCCTTCTATGCTCATACACGTTTTGGCATGAATCTGCCACTGTTTATATTATGAAAATACAAATGAGGTAAGCATTTAATCATATTGTAATTGGGCTGTTGAAAATTCTGAATTTCCAGACTTCTGGGGAGAGGTATTCCATGTTGTTCAGTAATGTTTAGATCTTGACATTCTGTCAGTGGACACGTGTGCAATGCTGTCGTGAAACGTATATTTTGCCAGCAATTTGGATCAGAATGTGTTGATCTAATGCGACTGCCTGTGCAGAAAAAAAGAAGTCTCCTTCAAAGCATAGTTCTGCACTTCCCCCTCAGTATTTCACATTCAATCTTGTCATTGTGCCTGCTGTTGCCATCCATTGGCTGTGCACAACTCCAATTCTTCTGGAAAATTCCACTAAATGTGTTAAAACTCTGACAAAATAGCATGTTTCCATCCTTCAACCAAACAGCCGAGGTGACACAGCTTTTGCAAACCACCAGCACGCCCCGCTACTAATACCAGAATCTTTACATCTGTAAAGAGCATTATTTCTCGAAACGATTAACCTTGGATTTCATGGACGGTCTAAATATTTGTAAGGGCGACCAGAGTGGAGGCGAGGGCCACCATTTTGTCCTTCCCCATTGTACTCAAAGACAGATGGAAAAAATGGAGACAGAGAGAACACACACTGTCTGCTTACTTTGAGATTAAATGGTTTACTGTGGCCAACATTACAAAACAAAATATGACAATAAAAGTGTAATCTCAGGAAACTTCTGGGGTTTGCATAATAGTGTGTAAATATACAGTAGAGGGGCAGCTTTATTTTTGAGAAAGAAAAATGGACATATGGTTGTTTTAGCTTGCTATATGTCGTAAAGAAATCTCTATAGTAGGGAATTACAAGAGATTTGTCAATGAACGTGTTGAAATGTGGGTCACTTTCTGTGCCATCTTAACATAAGATGGTGGTTCTGATGACAAAAATCAACGCAACAATCAATGCATATCAGATTCACAAAGCAATACATCTATCATCCAATACAGTATTTCAGATTATAAAAACAAATAGGCCTAGTCTGTGGAGCGTGTGTTTCAGCAATGTATGTTGAATAAACACTGAGCATACAGACAATATCACAAAGTGAAGACGAGCAGAATTTGAGCACATGATGCCTGAGGGATCTATGAAAATGAGTTTCTTATGGTTTAAAATAATATCACTCAGTCATAGAATTACCTTGTTCATCAACAACAATCTTCACTACAATCAAACCTTTTCTATCTTCAGAACTATTAAATCATTAAAAGGGGGAATACAAGTTGTATCCACAACAATACTCCAGTTGCAGGATCTATAATTAAAAATACAGTAATGTCCGAAACAAAGAAAGACGGTTTATTTGGTACTGATTTGGGTATCTCCCTTTATTAACTTCATATAACATGCCTTGAGAGAAGATATAGTCTATCATGAGCATAGCCTCCCATGGGCAACTAGAACAACAATGAAGCTACAACAACAATAATAATAATAAAAATAATAATAATAATAATAATAATAATAATACAGTAAAAATAATCTTTCAATGTGCAGCTACATACCTACTGCAAGAGTGCACTTATGCACTTATGCTACAAAAGAAAAAAGTCAACCCTTTATGTAGCAGATACAATAACACTAACACATTCTTTTCAAGCAAACTCCTTTCAAAACGCAGTTGGAACCCTCAGCACTTGAACGGCAGGGAGGTGTAGGACCTCTTTTTTGCGCCAGTCCCGCTTCCCCGTAGAGCGCCTAACGGAGGACGAGTGACGTAAGTAACATCAAGAGCGACAGGGAGATGGAGGGGAGATGCCGGGATGGATAGATAGACAGATGTTGGGGCGGAACTTGGAAATATTTCCTCATTATTAGCTTCATCCGACAACCAGTCGGCATAAATGAGCAGTGTATAGCGACTGCCAATTCCAAGGATGCACTCGCCCAGAAGAGGTAAGGTTACTTTTAGAGACAGAACGCATTTCTTTAAAGTTTCGGTTGCTAATAATCTACTCCACCATCCATCCAGTATTTAAAATACATACAAATTGTTAAACTATTGTTATTCGCAAAAGGCTATGACCGTAAAATGTAACTTTATAAAACAAAACTCACCAAAGAATTGTAAGTGATTCATCCCATGAACATGTCGGACGAAATCGGTATTTGGTGGCGATTTGGGCTGAGTCAAGACAAACCCGGAGTGGTGGCTGCTGAAGCGAAAAAGAGCCTCTTTTTTAAAATCCGTTAGGTGGGGTGTTGTGGGGTGGGGCGGTGGACACAACGATGCTATTCTCGTCCGATGAGAGATTCTGCAATGCCTTTTCTCCATCAGATATTTAAACCCACACCCACTCACTTGTAAACCCAGAGAGCGAGATATGGACAGCATGCCCCGAACGTAAGCAACGTTACACTGGGGTTAATGAAGTTCAGGTTCAATCCGAACCCTGCATGCATATAGATAAATATCACAGTCTGTCCATTCTCCACAAATACAATGCGTTCACATGCTTGTTGACTTTCATGAACATGTGTTGCAGTGGCCTACATTTCTACATTTTAAGAGGTTTGTATTTCATAAACATTGCGTGTGGATGGGAAGACTTGCTTTGGCCATAGTGGAGTTGATTTAACCAGTCCCTCCTCTTCCCGTGTCAAGTGCTGAAGCCACTTCCTTCTAAGGTGCAACGAATCAATCTGAAACTTGTAACAGCATATTAGCGGTCAAAGTATACTGAATGTAACAAATTGTTGACTTGGACGGAATCACTTCTCTATGGGCGTTTTGTGTTTAGTCTTTATACAGTCTCGCTCGAGGCATACGATACTGACAGTGTTTTTCCAAAGTCATCCAAAATGTTTTTTTTTTTTTATTTCCAGAGTAAAAGTGACATGCATAAAATAAAAAAAATATATATCAGTAATATTGCGTATAAAATCTACTTGATTTGCTATTATGGTTAAATGGCCAAATCAGCTTATATTACCCGTTTGTGAAAAGAAGCTTACAACTTACACGGCTAATATGACATGAAGTCCATCGTTTAACTAGAGTTTTCCTTTAAATATTTCCACTCACATTTATTTCAGAATAAATGTGGCGCACATATCTATGCATGGGGTGCGAAACACACGAAGAGCCAACTTCAAACGCATGTTTTCCTAGGGGGCATTCTGTCTACAGTAGAGTGCATTGAGTGAGGGAAGGAACAAGAATGCTGAACAAGATTGACAGGTGGGCTTCTACTGTCAGAGTGACGTTCCTGAAGGGGTGGAGTGAGAAAAAGTGAGGCAGGGAAGCAACTCGATGTGTCTGTCTATCAGTTGAGACGGTCTGAAATGCCCTTACCATATCCAGAATAAGCGACATATATTCCAACGAAAAGAAGCGGTCTCTTCTCTCTCCCTGGAGTTTCCTTAAAAAAGAGTGATAAGTTGATGTCTATTCTTCAGGAGCGCTGCCGATTTGGGCTTTGTTTTTCCCTCCACGCTACGATAGCCAACGTTAAGCGTCCTCATCGAGTCTACATGGGAGTAAGGGTGAATAATTTTGATTTTTCGGACGGGCGAGCAAATGTTGGAACAGTGCTAGTGTTTGGGTCGCGTAAGGAATTAGCTATCTAAAACATTGTGATCGAAATGATTTTACAATTGCTTGGCTAAGTGCTTATATGACACTAACAATTTATATCTATTTCATTTTCACTATATTTCAGGACCCGAACCACAGAGAAGCTGTTATAAAGGAAATACATTTCAACGCGGTTTCTTGCGCTGTGGAAGTTGATATTTTTACATTTTCTCGGTGGTTTCGCTGTTGAGGAAAATCTGTTCCAACCTGTTTCCGTCGAACCGGGATACTGCTGATGGACGCGGGAGAGAAACCGATTGACACTGACTGTGTAGCCCACATCGTTAAACCGATATTTGATCGGAGAGTGCCACTGATCACCATGCAGTGACACATCAAATCTATACATCGGATCAAAACCTACTGTGGAGGATACTGGCGGCGTTTTACGCATTTTGATGTGGCTATCAGGTTGAACTTTTTAGATTACATTTGATAAGGTTACGTTTGATAAGACAGTTTTTACCTTATAAACAACCTAAAAGTTATCGAAGGTAAGAAGAACATTCAACGTATGGTGTTTCCGAAAGCAGCTGCCACTGAGGGTTCATCTACGTCTATCTCCATTAATTCGCTTCTGCATGAAAAGTCAAGCGGAAAGTCCTGACCAGAAGCATGCCACGGAGAAAACAGCAAGCACCAAGGCGGTCTTCAGGTAGGCTAAACCAAATCTAACATTATACTTAAGAAATAGTGTCAATCAAATTCTCAATTAGTATCTTTATTTATTCAGAGATTTAAGGTTATAAAAAAATGAGATTTGACCTAAAATAGGGATAAAAAGTTAGGCTATGGAAATTATGTCTAAAGTTTTTAAGGAACGCTTGAACGCAAATCCCCTCTGCATAGCTGTTCGTCAGTGAAGTGTTGCAGGTGCTCAAAGGGAAAATGAAAATGCCCTCGTTTGCTGTGGCTAAGTCGAAGGCGTTATAGTTTTTAGTTTTTAGCAGAACACCAATGGTGTGTCATTTAATAAACACAAGGAGGCACATGGTCAAAGGACAGTGACAATAATTGTTTTTTCTTTTTATTGACAGTTAAGATGGTACAGCCTTTGTTTCTTGGCCTTTTACTTAAAGCTTGACATATAGCTTTTCATATGCTTTCAATCTATTAATTCCTAATAAATATGACCAAATAACTCACCATGGAAACACGCATGCGCCTGAAAGCATTTACCTCTCTGAAAGCACACTTGTCCCGGTCGAAAGGGGAGAAAGACCATGGAAGGGCCGTTTTCAAGTAGGCAAATACTTCTCCTGTCAGTCTCCAGGGGGAGGAGGGCGGTCATGGCTGCTGGGGTGTGACGATAACACAGAAGTAACACCCAGTATTTGGCTGAGAGGACATTTGGGCTACTCCGTCGCCAAATATGCAAACACTCAACATCTTCACAAGTCTCTCCAAGCAGTTATCCATTGATAACCACACACAGTTAGCCACGTCTTACTTAGGTATCTTTTTACAGCTTTGCGCAATTCATAACATGTTGGTGCGTTCTGGTTAGATGGGAAAATAACATCAAACGTCCCTGTAATTAGATGCAGTAGAAATTCTATGAATTAAGGAAACCAATAGTTGAAAAAGATTATTCTGCAATTTGTATTAGAATGAGCTGTTTTATGTTTTGTCTAACTGTTCTGTGGTTGCCACTTCTGCCTCTCAATGGCCAAAACGTAATGGCCAAGTAGCAGTGGTTTGTTTGGCTGCAAGTGATATAGAAAGCTAAGGTTCAGGGATAAGCAGGAGATACATCCTTTGTGTCACATGGCTTTACAGATAAATATACATTGATGCCATTCATTTGGTTCACAGGAGAGTATAAAATGTTAACTGCAACTGTCACTTGCAAGCTGTTGGGTTTGCCTTTTCTTGTGACCAGTTGTACAGTATATACAGGTGCTGGGCTATAGGAAGCATCTTGTGTCTTAGAGGTTCAGTTTAAAAAAAGAAATTAACAATGTATAGGCATAGGTGTTAATTAGTGCATCAGACTTTCAGATTTTTTTCTTTTTATGTATTTATTTATTTCTTTGGAAAAACCATGTAGGCTCCAAGAAAATGTTACCGATTAGTAACCTCATCGATATGACTAATTCTCTTATTTTTAACGAAACAACCTCAAATTCATAGCAAACACACTCCAATGTTATTCCACTACATTCAGAGCTTTTCATATTTCAACCAGAAATTAAGCACATGCATCCTCGAAATGTCATTACATGGTGGAGACTTGATGCACTTCAGCCGTATGTCTGTGTGTATGTGGTTTTGAATCCAGGCCTCTTCATTGGGTGTTCCTTAACAAGCTAGTATGCAGTGCACACCAGTAGAGTTTTGTTTGAAGCATTTGAGCCCCCTCCCAGATTTTCACACAAGGGTAAAACAGGAGACATTCAACAAAAAAAAGGCGGAGGAGGGAGGAGCGATGTCCAAAAGACGAGATTTTCTCATTCAGGCGTGATGGACTCAATATTAGAGGGGTCATTAAAACTAGACCAGCCTTTCCTGAGAAGTGCAAGGCTTCTTAATTATCAGGAGGAGAAGGTAAGGTTGCTCACGGCAGCTTCATCAGATGGGGGTCCCTAATTATCTGTGGAGCTGATGGATTTGTGACAGGCCCTAACGATTAATGCTGACAAATTCTGCAAGGTGTCAAGTCTGCAGCTGCCTTGATGTAATCAACCCAGTATTATACAGTCCCTGTTGCCCGTAGTGCTGCATTAACTCAATTTTCCAGCCCAGGTGACAAATGGACTTTGCTACCTGACTAATCACTGCCACTGGACTGCGTCTGCTTAATGACCTCAGTAATTCTGTCTCTTAACTGCACCAGCAAGCCGGGGAGGAAAACCGGGAAAAAGCAAAACATAAAACGTGCCTTTGTGTGTGTGTGTGTGTGTGTGTGTGTGTGTGTGTGTGTGTGTGTGTGCTTATGTGTGTGTTTTGGCAAAGTGTGCAATAACACATTTTCTTTCTTTTGTTTAACTTTTATATATCTATAGATCATTTGAATATATTTCACACACACATCCCCCTCTCTCTCTCTATCTCTATCTCTCTCTCTCTCACACACACACACACACACACACACACACCTAGAGAAATGTATACTGGTGGAAAATGTGTATTGTGGAAAGAGTGGACAACTCCCATCAGTACTGGTATGTTTTTCTAAGTTACTGTCCATATGGCAGATTAGTGGAGAATGTGTTGGAAGTGGTAGTTTCATGTTAAGCTCATTGAAACAAGCCCCTCTTTTACACCAGTCATAGTGAGTGAGATCTGTTCAGGAAATAAAACAATATGCCCTCCAGGACTTCCCATCAGATCATCGTCAGATTTCACCCGCTTCAAATCCCACCGTTTTTTAAAAATAGATTGTTGAGTTAAAGTGACTGATCTATGACTAGTCTTAGTAAGAGGTGAAGATCTAAAAGAAATTTATGTTCGGATTAGTGTGTGTTACAGTCTGATAGTGAGCTGTGTAAAACAAACAGGCTTTAGTTGGTGCTCAGCACAGCTGGGAGTTCATAATTTATAAATACAACGCAAGTTTTCTGTCATGGCCAACTCCTGCTCAGAGAGATCAGAGTCTTCCCTGTAGGCGTAGGCAAATGAGCCTCTTTTAGTGGCTGGGATTTATGTGGAGCAGATAGATCTACTTGACTATTTCACACTGATACAAAAAGTGTAGTAGAATTCTTTGGGATAACAGTTTGCAGAAGTTTATTGAATATAGAATGAAAACAAATGTCCAAGCGTGCTCAGCCGCACAGAGATTTTTGCCTTAAAAATCCAAATGTCACCTTGTGTGCCTGTGTGCATGTGCCTTATAAACTCCAAATTGTTGAAGATAGCCTTGTGCACAGCCAATGCATGAGAAGCAGGACTGAGGATATCATGTAGGGCTAGCAGGAAATCACACTATCAAAGGAGTCAGGTGTGTGCTGCTAGATCAAAGTTTCATGTCTCAGCTATTTTTTTTCCAAGTGAGTCAGAGGGAGAGAAAAAAATTCCAGCGAAAACGAGAGAAGAAAAGACTGGAGTCATGACTTAGCCATGGGAGGTTGGAAGCATGCGGTACTTGAGGAGGTCAAACCAGACCCATGGGAACCTCTGTCTGCACTGTCTCTCTCTCCCTCTCTCTCGCATTTTCTCTTTCTTTTATTTTCTTGAGAGCTTTTATTAACCCATCTCACAATTCCAGCTTTTCGTCAACTAATTTATTATCTTAGAGAAAATACTGTTGTTTTCTGATTCCTGTTTCGCACTTTCAGTTGCTCTCACCCACGTTAGCAACCACACACATTAAGTTTTGGACAACCGTAACTTGCCCTCGAGTTCATCTGAAACTGTAGACATCTGGATTCTGACGCGTGGGTGTTGGAAGGTCGACAGTTTGCTCTTGTCAAGAAGGGATGAAACGAATGGTGTCCGTTATAACCTCGTCAGCTTATTCACAGTGTTATATTAACAAGAGTTTTTTTTTTAGGGCACGTACACTCGAAGGCTACAAAAGAAAAGGAACTAAAAAAAAAGACTTTGAATGACACACTGTTGACTCAACTTACCACACTCACTGTGTCATCCTGGGTCTTTAACCTTTCAGTTTATGGTTAATCTGTATGGTTTTGCTGATCCTTTGATGCCATCGAGTGAACAAAAGAGGGGAAAAAAATCCCACAGGCATGTGGGTGTTGTGTCCTGGGACTGTTGTTTAACTCCTCCCCAAACCCCCTAACTCTGGATTTGTTTCCTGTTGTCCAATTCCCTGCCCATATACCTGACACTAATGTAAAATAAGATGGGATACCAAATGCCTGGTATATTCCTTGCTGTATGATTATTGTATTTCGTTAAATAAAGCCCTCAGAAGAATCTACGCTTTTGAGAAAGACAGACAAAGAAAAGGAAGAATGCAAAAGAGGGAGGGTGAGAGAGTGAAAGAGAGGGGGGGGGGGACGAGGCAGTAAAAGGGGGAAAAAAAGAAAAGCACTGCTCAGGAAAGGTATTAGAACTGACAGATGAACAGGACTAGGGAGAAATTCTCCCGCAGCAGCTGCGACTGCACCCATTATCCTGACAGGTGTCAATTAAGAATTACTGCCTGCCCGAGTCATTTTTCCGGCCCGGCTGTCTGCGTGAGAAAGAAATAACACTTTACCCTTGTCACTTTGTTAGTTCTTAGCCATAGCCTCTGAAAATGAGGCGCTAGGCGGGCTAATCGATACCCAGTGTATTAGCAATTATTTTGTACATTGATTTATGAGTGAGAACAACTCCTACTGTGCTGTTATTAGGCGTTGATTAGATCTCCCTTACCCCACCCCCGTTGCCAGGTGGATATATGTTTCCTCTGAGGCCGGGGTCCAGAACAATCTTCCAGCAGACTCTTAGCCTGGCCCTGTTGGCCCCTTCATCACCAGGGTGCTCTTAAGGTGACAGGATCCTCTTAGGCACTCTCGCCATTTCCCCCCACGGCCCCCCATCAGGGCCATGAAATACAACCCCATCCCTGGCAGACCCTGAATGGATGCTGATAGGGTTGTTGGTGTCAGAGCCTCGTAAAAAGAGGGGAAATATTAGTTGGGCTCCATGGCGCATGTCGATCGGATGCGGCCCCCTTTGGTCCCCCTCTGTGCAAGGAGGCCTCCGGCACGACTGGAAAGACGTATCATCTCGGCCCCTATCTCGCCGCTCTCATAGCACTGCTATGCATGTGATGGATCCTTTCCAGCAATAGTCCCTGGGTTTGTTTCATTATGGATTATTAGCTTTCCCTTTTAGCTTCTGAAATATGTTTTCACCTTGATGCCAAGAAAGAAAGAGCTGTCTGTGTTGTGTCCCCAGCAAAATAGATGGCATGATCTACATGCCATAGAATCACTTGTTGTTTTTTCTTGTAATTGTGACTGGTTAAATATCACCTCAAACCCCAGGATACAAGTATAGGTGGATGAAGATAACACTGAGAAAATGGACACTCAGAACAGAAACAGCCTCGATAGTCCTCCACAAAAGACTTTATGTGGCATTTTGCAGCACATTTCAAAAGGCATGCTCAGAGACCTGCAAATCTTTCCCTTTTTTTTGTCTCATGGTGACACTTTCAAGGCTCATTTTTCTCTCGCACACCACAGATCGAGTCATTTGCCAGCAGTTTTGGTATAAATCCAAAAACACTTAGGCATTGCATTTGCAGTTCATCATTCCCCAAGCCAAACAAAAGAATGTTTTTTAACCCTTATCTTGGAAATGAGAGGTCATTTTTATTATCTTGATTGATTGAAAACACCCTTCTACTGAATGGTGAAAAGATGTTCCTAGAGCGACCATACTTTTTTATCCACCAAGAAAATGTGTCCATTTACCTGATAACGGGGGTATGAAATGGAGTGCATGTTATTTTATAGTTCACATGAAGACTGATTTTCATGGGTGTTGATGACCTCATTTTTGAGATACACTCGCTGGACAACCGGTTGTAGGAGACAATACAGGCTCTGGCTTTTATTTTTCCTTTCTTATATCTTTCTGATTTTCAATAGATCTGGACTTAAATTTACTTTTACATTTTACTTTCATTTACTTTAATTGTTATGCTTTTAGCAGAATCACACCATTTCTGTGAAGTTATTCTACAGTGGGGTGATTTATTTGCCAGAATATTTTTGGCCTCAACAACACAATAAAAAAACACAAATAAGCATGGCTCCTTATCACGTTTACAGAGAGCCTTACCCTTACTAAATTTGACCATGTGTTTTAAGGTTCAGTAAAAAGCCATATTTGGCTAATTTGTGTCTATGCTATGGTGTTTTTACACTGGAGCCTTCTTCCTCAGTCAGACTGAATACCAGTGTTTAGTACTAGTACTCACTAAAGAACTCTCTTCTTGTTGAACATTTTTAAGACAAGAAGCAATAGGGGCTCAGTCACTATGTACATAAACAACATCTTAGGTTGTCTCAGGGGTTCGGCTGTTTCCAAGGTAACAGGGTTTATGTTTACCAACAGCAGTGGCCCTGCGATCCTCAAAAGCCGAGGAAGCCTGCCTCCTGTCCTTACCTTTGGGGCAAGGAAGTTCAACAAGCAGTTTCAAATAGCAGAGACCTGTCATATGGTGCCTGTGTTTCTCAACAGGGAGCACGGTGCCAATGTCTGAAGAGCTCCCCTTTTTATGAGTGTATTTCATCCTTATATGGCCTAATAGTCTACATAACATGAGTTACATGACGTCCTATTCTCATTAATAACAAAGTGTTCCAGTATGAATGAGGTAACTGTATGTTTACAGTTCAACACAGCATTTTGTTACTCTGTATTTATATGTGTGTAATGACGATAAAGTTGAATCTAATCGATTCTAATATCAAAACATACAAAGACATAATGACTGCAGACCTGACACACAAACAGCTTTATTATGAGGCTAAAAAATGCTGAGATAAATTACTTTCTGGCTTTAGAATATACAAAATATAAAAGCATTAGGCATGACTGCTAGTCTTCTACTACTACTGTATGCTGTAGGCTATTATCAGCAATCCTGAAACCTAAATTATAGCCTTGGGAAGTATCTCTTCAGAGGCTGAAGTCTCTGTTAACATTACCTTGTTTTTTTCCTCTGACCTTTACAGTAAATCTGTACATTTTCATCTCTTGACCTTTACAGAAAGGCCTTTTTTCCTATTGTGCTCAGAATCAGACAGTCACTGCGGCTGACTCCGACATCCCAAAATGGCTGGTACTGTACAGGTCTAGGCAAGGTGAACATATTGCGTCCTGTCCACCAGACTTAGTAGGAATTTGCTGGGATATGGCACAATCACATTCAAATGCCAAATGCCACATGTCCTTAGTTCTGCCAAAGCTCATTCTGAGACCTTCACCAGGCAGACGCTGTCCATCGTCCAGCTAAGCTCCAACTTCTTACTCTGTCTGAGATAACAGTAGGGGGGCCTCTCAGACCCCATCCTGTGCTAGGCCCCAACATGCACGCACACACAGACACACACACACACACACACACACAGAAACAGACCCCTGTACCCCGACATCCATCCAGATTTAGTCTGACAGAACTGATGGTGTCTGTTTGATGAGGTTTTAGTGCCTTGCCCACTGAAACTTAACCAGGCATATTTACTCAGACACTCTGCCTAAGACCCAGCTGCTGATGCACTCAGAGCACTTGCCGATTTAGTCAAGCTGAATGGGAAGAGCCTAAGTATATAATGGCACATTTGGATAAGATAGACAGACAGGCAGGCAGACAGATGGATGGACGCACAGACAGACAGACAGACAGACAGACAGATAGATAGATAGATAGATAGATAGATAAATGCTTTATTCGTTCTGCATGGAATTCAGATTTTGTTTCATATTCAGATTCATGATTTTAAACTTAAGCTAAGCCTTGCTTGTATCTCTCCCTGCATTGTGTATGCCAAGTTCCTAGAAATTGAACAATTAAAAGAAAAAAAAAATAGATCAATCAATGACTTGACTGTAGACTTTACAAAAACACCCTACAGTACATGTGACATTTGCCCTAGTACATTTTCACATGCATGGACTACCTCATACATGGCCCTCGAATCAAAGTGCCATTTATTTCCTATAGTGCATTTGACCCGTGGCTGCTGGTGTGTGCTGGGGAGATAGCGTGCCTTCAACATAGCCTCTTCCTCCCATGGAAATTGGTTATGGCAGCAGTGCACTGGACCAGTTCACAGCCATTGCCTCCGCACATTCCCATGACTGGCCTGAGTGACTGGACCATGTAAATCTGCGGGTGGTATTGCTTTGGTATCCCCGAGTGTCAAGTACTATCAGTCAGTAACAGTAGTTAGTGCAATCACGTGGATGTAAAGGGGTCTTTTGGGAAATCTCAAGCAATGAATGATTGCAATAGAAATAGTGTATCGCTCTTTCATCACAGAGACTTACAGGTTATTAAAATGATGTGCTGGAACTGGAAATATTCGGCTGTACACATTTTGTGATACTGCTGAATATTTTTTAGGTTAACCAAAACAGCTTTTCATAATGATGGACATCTCTGGTTGCATCCTGCAATTCCTTAGTAACAAAATAAGTGTTCCCAAACTTCATGACTGTTATCCAGTCAATGTAACACCGCAAATCCTTGGGCCTCAGCCCATCCTAGTGATGATGATAATGACGATAACATCAGCATATGACAAAGAGCCAGCTCAGAAAGGGTCGGGATTGGCTATGTCCTTTCTGCCACTTCTCACCCACACACCCACACTGCCTTATTGCTATCTGCTCCGTGTTTGGGGATTGCTGGGCGCAGGCATTTGGCAAACACAAGCAGGGGAGAGGCTCGAGGAGTCAAAGCTGTCGGGGAGGTCCAGCAAACTCCGGGGCTGTTGCTGCTGCCCTCAGCTCTGCTGCGTTAGCACGGGTTGGCGAATATAATGGAGCCTCTCTCTCTCCCTCCCTATCCCTCCATCCCTCCCTCTCCCTTTGCGGTCCTCTTCCTGCACAGACGGAGCTTGGAAAGGAGAGGTCAACCGCGTCTGTCTCTCATCACTCACTTGTTAATCATTTCAGTTTTTTTTTTTCTCTCCCTCTTCTCTTTTTCTCTCTTGCTGTTCTTTCTGCGCTGTTATTTATGTTTTTTCTTTTCTTTCCATGGGTGGATCGGGGAGCAGAGTGTGAATGGAGTGGGGTCATAAGCAGGCCATGACCCCCAGGTGGCAAGTCTTTCTCCACCTCCACCTCCGCCTCCCCGTTTTTTTTTCTCGCTCTCGCTCTCTTCTCTATTTTTTTCTCTCTCATTCCTTCTCCTCCAGCAGTGGAGATGACTGACTGATGCTCCGTGTCGCATTTTTTCTCATTCTTCCGATTCTTTTTTTTTCTCCTTCATTCGCTTGCTCATTTTTTCTACTCTCTCTCTCTCTCTCTCTCTTTCTTTCTCTTCCTCCATGTCTGGCAGTGATCTGTATCTCCTGGGTGTTGCAGATGTTTTATTTTCTTTTTTGGGGGGAGTTGGGCCTCGCAGATTTACAACACGCCTTGCTGTTGCCATTGAAAATGTTGCTCTGCTGTTGCTATCACTCAGGTATGTCTCATTGGGTTTCAGCAACAGCTTTTGCACTCCGGCTCAACTTTAACAAGCCCATAGGATGTTTATGCTCAGTGTCGTGTTCATAGGTGTGTCTGGGCCATTTGTTTATATACATATTTATCTACTATATATATGTGTGTGTGTGTGTGTGTGTGTGTGTGTGTGTGTATATATATATATATATATATATATATAGAGAGAGAGAGAGAGAGAGAGAGGTAAGAATGTAAGAAGCTATTGTTCATGTATCTGGGCTGTGCTGTATGGAGTTGGGCCATTGCTACAGTCTTGGTGCTGACAGCACCCATAAGCCTGTCTAGACCATGACTGGTGTGTCCTGGTAAACGTCAAACACGGTAGGAAAAGAGGTGAAATAAAAACTTTCTCTTTCACTCTCTCTCTCTCTCTCTCTCCCTCTCCTTTTTCTCCTCCTGTTCCACTGTCCCACACCCCACCCAGCTACTCTCCATCTTCCTCTCTTCCCTGTAATCCAGTCCTCCTCCCTTACCCAAATTTGGGTCACAGCTGTAAAGGCAATGAAAATGATGAATCCCTTCTTCTGTGTTTGTGCCTCTGATGGATGTTGTGTGTCCCTTCGAGCACAGGCCTGCATCAAGCGCCCGCCTCTAATCTGTCTCACTGATCTAGCGTTGAATGCTGAAGCATTGGGCCCTTGTCGCTTAGCTGTTCACTTAAAACTATTGACACTCTTAAAAAAATAAATAAATAAATAGAATAAAATCAACCCTCTGGCACCAAACAAGGCATACTGACAGGTAAAGACCCATCAGAGCCCAGTGACCAAATCCCTTTTGTGTTGCCTCATCTGATCGCCCCTGATTTTCTTTTCTTTTTCTTTTTTTTTCAAAATGATATACAGAACTATGCATGTGTGAATGGGCGTTCAGAAAACTGTTAATTTGTTTTCAAAAGACAGGGTGAAGCAAAGAAAGATGAAGAGAGACAGCGAGAGAGAAAGAGAGAAGACAAAAAGAAGAGCATATGCCGTCATGGAGGGGGAAAGAGAGAGAGAGAGAGAGAGAGAGAGGGGAAAAAATCCTAAAGCCGTTATATAAAGGGCATGGTCTCAGTCCATGCCAAAAAGTGCCTGATTTCCTTTTTCAGAGCGGTCATACATCACAGGGGCCTCCCTGCTGCAGCAGAGGCAGCTGACAGAATGACACGTGTCATTTATCAAAAGGGGCCAGGCCTTGGGAACCACACATGACAAAGCCTGGGAGAGTTCATTCCGCCTGTAAGCAACTGCGGAAGGGCACACACACACACATACACACACCCACACAGGAGTACTCACAGGCAGACCCACAAACACTCATAGATGTATAAACACACAGACGCACTCACTCAGGCGTACACATATGCTGACTTTAAATACTAACACACACACAAACACACACACACTTGCCCCCCTCCCTCTTTTTTCGGTGTCTGTTACAAAAAAACAGGTCTGTAATGTGTCTGTTCAGCAAACAGACATGCACACACACACACACCCTTTGCCTGTCTCTCTGTCTCCTCTCAGCTTGACTGTCACAGATACTCCTCCTCATTGAAGAGAGTTTATTCTGTCAGGTTAGATGATGTTAAACACTGTTGGTGGGTCCAGTTATGCCTGCTGTAACATTAGTCTAAACAGTGATCAACTGGTGTGGACCAAGGCCTTGTTTAAGTGTTTCTAGAGTAGGATTAGGAAGTGATATATTTTTTTAAGTTATTCAGCCCTATCCAGTGGAATCTAGAAAATAGATTGTTTTTTTTAAATCTCCAAATCTCCATTTTTAAATATCTGTTTGAGGTAGCTAAAACTATGTTTACCTGTAAACCAGAGACTCGAACCGATAAACAAAAACAGTTATATAAAACAGTTTATAAAAATATCTTCATAAGTGTAAACAGGGTCTAATTAAGTGATTCATAGCAGTGTCATGAAACCAGGTAAGAGAGAAATATGAAGGAGACAAATGCTGATTTTGGTGTGTTCATGGACTCGTTGAATCCAACCTGTGCACCCATCCTCTCCTGCTCAGGATCAGAGTCAATTCTTTTCCCGCACCACTTACCTGTTATTGACTTCACTTGGAGATGAACCCACCGCAAAGCCATTTGCCCACAATAAATCGTTGGGAATGATCAGCAATCTTACAACAACATTCATTATCAGTGCGAAGCTGAAGGAGCCAGTAGTTCTCTGATTGAGGCTTATTATTGATATGCCCGAGAGAACATCCAGAAAGTGAATGTGCAGTGTGAATGTGTATTTCTTTTCTTTTTTTCCCCCTTAAACTGTCCATCGTTCTCGCTCTTTCTCTCTCCCTCTCTGTCTCAGTTTCCTTGCCCAACCGATTGATTCTCATTAGCCTATTCCTCTGCCAGACACGGGTGGGCAGACATCTTTCTGGAAGCGCCATCATCCACCCACCTCCCCACCAGCCCCAGGCTCACCCTCACCTCAACCTCCCTGTCTCTCTCTCTCTCCCTCCCTCCCTCTCTCTGCTGTTCTCACTTGGGAGGTAGGGCCAGACAGTCCCACTTGCCCCTCTTTTAGCAGGCGAGGCAAAACCCCTCCCCGCTGCTCCTCCCCCCACTCCACTCCACCCCAGCCTCCAACCTCCCTTTGCACTCCCCAATCAACATTATTGAAGATGGATGTGTCTTTAAAGCAGAGATTGATTGTGGATATCAGAGTTATGGTGCCATTCATCATGTCTGGGGGATTATTCAGACTGGGGGGGATTGAGCAAGGTGTGAGGTGTCAGCAGCCTGCTTTTTTGTTGAAGGGCAATTTGAAGGCGACACAAAGTTAAAATAGGCCAGGATGGAGAGCGGACGGCAGGGGCCGGGAAGAGACGGAAGACTGGAGGAAGTGTTTTTTGTTCAGGAAGTAGATATCTGAGGCGTTTTTTTTCCTCCACGTTGTTTGCCCTTGGCTCCTTTTGCTGAACAGGAGAGCAGAAGGGGGGCTACCTGCTGTCTTCTCTGTCCATCTTTCTGTCGTTTGTGCTTAACTGGCTTCTAATCTGCCTGTTGTTTGTCTGCGTCTTTGTCGGCCATCTGTAGACCTGTCTGTCTAGCTGTCTCTGACTGTCTCTTAGCCTGTCTTTCTGCTGTGTCTGTTTTTCCTCTTTCTCTCTCTCTCTCTCTCTCTCTCTGTCTCTCTCGTTCTCTCTTTTTCTCTGTGCTCCTTGGCTTCCATTGAGCAGGATCGGTTTAGCGTGGAAGCACATCAACCTGTCCACAGCAGAGCACCTTCAGCCCAAAAAACTGCTTCCCTTCCCCTGCCTTACCCCACTCTCCTCTCTCTGTTCCTCTCCTTCTCTCTCTCTCTCTCTCTCTCTCTCTCTGCCTCCTAAAATGTTGTTATTGATTGGTTCTGGCATGCCCTCCCATTTCGAGATGGGCCTCGATGATGTAGTACCTCAGCGGGACCCTCCACAAAATCTTGGTTCCCCACGACCCCCCTCTCCCTCTTCCTCTCAAAAATGCCCTCTCTCCCCCCAGCCATAGTCCTCCTTCTAAGGTTTCAGAATCTTGGCCTTTTTTCCAGACTGCGTTTTTTGTGCTTCTTTGTGGATGGCCCTCTGGATCTTTCCATCACTCTGCTTAAGTTTTCAACATGCAAGAGTACGGCTTCAAGTAGTCTTGCTTTGCTTGCGCTATTTAAAAAATATGAGGGCATAAATTTATTGGAAGGAGGTTTTAAATTTGTAGTAAGAAGAAAAAAAATCAGTTTGGACTTAATATCATTCCAGAGATGTGACAGATATACAGCATGCTCCTGCTAACTCTAGATGTTTTGCTTTATAAGCATTTGTTAAGATTTTTATGCACCGATAGTTGCCAGAGCGCACCTTCAACACTCATGACTCATGTAATGCTATATGTTTTTGACAAGAAAATATCTTTCTCCTAGTTACCTACTACAGAGAGTGAAAGGAAACCTAACACAAACTGAAATGGCTTGATTTTGGAGGTAGCCTGTAATGTACTGTCCATTCACCATAACACCAAAATCTGTGAGATATAATGTATCACCATTTAGGCACAGTGTCATTTTTAGACCTTGACAGTTATTCACCGAAAGTTCATTTCTTGCCATCAAGTTGAGTCTTAGCAGCTATTGACTTTCAGTATTGTCCTCTTTTAGAGAATGCCTTTTGAAGCATGTCAATGCAGACATGAAACGGGTGCGCTCGCCCGCTGTGTTTGTGTAACTGCTACTCTACTTCTCAGAACTCTTCTGTGGCCTGTGTGTGAAAGAATGGCGTCTGTGTCTTCCTCCTTCACAAACTCTGTTGGGTTTTTGGGAGCAGCTTGTCATGGGATTGTTTCAGGTTATTTATGGTGGGGCTGTTATTTTTCTTCCTGGCGTGTAGGAGCTCTGCAGAGGCTTCCTTCACAGTCGCCGAGGACGGCCTGACACCCAGCAGTGACTGTCAAGGTCTCGGGGTGCTGTTAACTTCTTTACTTTCAGATGACCTTTGGTGAGCCATGCTCTCTCTTTAGATGCCCTCAATGCCTCTTTCCCTAAGGCAACCCAGCTACTGTCAGCATTCAGAGAGAATTCATTTAAAAGTATTACTATTATGTTTTTGAAGTGGTTCAACTCAGCATGGTGAGTTGAGGGGCTAGATGTATTTACTGTGATCCATAGCTATGTGTCTGAAGATAAGTCTGAAGAGTTAACAACATGTGTGTGGAGTTTGGTACATATCTGAAGGGCTTAGAGAGAAAAAAACAGATTATGGCTATGTAAGTGTGTGTGGGTGTGTGTGTGTGTGTGTGTGTTTTTTTTTTTCCTGTGGTTCTACAAGCTAACGGGCCTGTGTCTTGCAGCAAGTGCTGATGGTTGGCTGCAGAGGAGGTCTGATTGATGGGTATTGTGCAACCAGACTCAGCTAGACAGAACTGGTGAGGTCGTGGCCTAAGAGGGGAGTTTCTTTGTGTCTTCCTGCCCTCTTTCACTCTCTCTCTCCCACTCTCTCTCTCTCTTTCTCTGTCCCTCTCTCTCTGTCTCTCTCTCTTTCTCGCTCACTCACTGGCTTCTCAAAATATTCACACACACTGTGCACAAGGGTTAATCATCTTTCAGCAATGTCCCAGTTTTTCTTGCTGATCATCTTCTTTTAAAGACCCACCTCTCCATATCTGTGCAGTTTCTGTGAGATTTGCTCTGACCACACAATCCTCCTCTGCAGCTTTTGTCTGGGTTATCCATTAGATTCTTCTTTGTTTGTTTGTTTTCATGTATTTCAAAAAACAGGAAAACATCCAAAATTCTTTTTTTCCTTTTTAAATTTAATTAATTCCATTTACAGCATAAAAAATAACATCTTCTATTTTCGAACCTTAACAACCCATTAAGGTACCTAGTCGTTGAGAAAGACATTGAAAACAAAATTAACTTCAAAGTAGCAAAACATCTCTCTCCCAGCCTACCATGGGAGCTATAAAGTTCATTTCTCAGGAGTGAAAAGATTTCTCGTCATTGCAGCTCTGACCCAGTGCTAAGAGGTGACATATACAGTGCCGAGGTACTCTGAAGCCAAACATATTGTGTGTGTGTGAGAGAGTGTGTGTGTGTGTGTTGTTTTGCTTTGCTTTGCTTTTCTTCCCCTCCTCTCATCTTGCCTTCAGTGTGAGGGTGATTTATTGTAATTATCCATCGTCAGGGTCATCTATCAACTTGTTGTTGCTAGGCAATGGGAGCAGCTGCTGTTTGAGTGTGAGTGTGTGTGTGTGTGTGCCTGCATGTGCATGTTTTCTTGATGACAGTATCGCATAGGCACAGGACACTGGTAATGTCTCTAGTGAAGAGCCTTCTTTCATGATTATCTTTACGTCAGTAAGAGACCTCAACCCGTATATCCACACACACACGTACATACACTCTCAGTGAAAACATGCTAGCTGGCTTGGTCTACCTCGACGCTGTTTTGGTTTGTTTTTGCTGCATTGCCCAACTGTTCACAGCCAGGTCATGGGACACTCGGCACACAGTTTACAGTCGGCCATTAGGATTTGTTTAGATACTGAGCTTTGTTCGGTCAAATGGGTTCCCTGGGAACTGTAAAAGGTACTTAAAATGGCAAGATAAGGCACAGGTTTCCTAGTCTGTAAAGAAAAAAAACGAGAAGGAGATAGAACGGAAAGGAGAGGCAGAAGAGAGAGCAGATTTCCTCAGTGTGGCGGGGATGGGTTGGGCTCCCCTGCTTGTGATATAATGACCATTGTCTCATGGGCAAGCAGCCCCCATGCTGACAGTCAGCAAAAGGTGATTTATTGACTGTGCTGGTCGTCATGGCGGCACATAGCTGGCTTTTAGGGAACCTGGGCAAACCATGAGGAAGACGGAAGAAGGGAAGAAGTGAAAGGAAAAGAGAGACAAAAATAAGGTTGATAGAAAAAAGTGGTGGTTTGAGACAAGGTAAATGACTCAACATTGAAACAGAAAAAAACACTCTTCCAAAGAAACAAATAAATGAAAAATAAACAAATTAAAATTGTGAATAACAAAAGCAATTTCTCTTATGTTGATTTAAATGCACAAAATAATGGAATAATTTGGCAGGTTTGTTTGTGTTTGTGTGTGTGTGTTTGTGAAGGTATCCCCCTCATATTCTGTTCTTATCACCTGTGAGGCATAAGGCTTAGTTTAATCTCTAGGTCTTTCTTTTTTCCTAAAGCCTAAAGGTGCAGAGGCTCTCATTTCTCACTCTCTCCCTTGCTCACTTCTGTGATGGATGTCGGATGTCTATTGTGTAAGCCCAGTGAGATGCCTGTTCACCTGAAAGAAATGGAATTTGACAGGCGCGTGAAGTTGGGGCTAGTTCCAAGCACCCTCAAACTGGTTGTGTTTCCCGAAAAAACCTCACTGAGATAACCATGGCGAGAAAATGTTAGAATTTGTAGTCTCTCTATTATTGGGCTGTGAGCACTGGCCTTTAATGATGGAATGAAGGCTGCCACAAGCATATCTTTGGTCCCATCTTTCATCTCTACTGATGCTGAAGTGAAACATTGCAGTCATCTCTACATGTAAGAACTGTCATGTCTCCTAAGGAATTCTACAGAACATGTCAGAATACAGAACATACAACATACAGAAAGGTCAGAATAGGTCATATTTATGAGCCGGTGAATGTGTTTGTGTGTGTGTGAGAGAGGGGAGAGAGAGACTGTCACCCACCAGACCTTTAAAAATGTGTTTCTCCATGTACAAAGTAGGTGCACCGCTTTAACAAAGAGTCAGATATGAATGACTGGTTTTGGAGCGGTAATCCATCACTTTAACTACAACGGTCACTGGGATCAGTGAGTGAAACCTCACCCAAACGTCTCTCAGGAGAAAGGGAGAGGAGCCTGGGCCCTCGAGAACCATGTGCCATTGGAGGAGAGAGCTAGTCTAATTTACATTCGACTAAAACACAAGGCTCGCAGCTCCTCCGCTAAACTGGCAGGAGATGAAAACAATGAGCCACCCCATTACCCAGCGTTTGTTTCCTCGGGGCCTCAAGTGTGTTTCCTATGGAAACCTGTGCCTTGCCTCCTCACACAGACGCGTAACTTGTGTTCTCCAGCGGGGTCCAGCTATGTGTTGTCCGAGTGAGGGTGAGAGAGAAATGAATTGCATCGATTTTTTTTTTTGTTCTTCTCACAAACGCAATCAATTGATCCCAGGGCCAGATTTTGGGAGCTACACAGCAGTTTGTTCCACAGAGCCGCAACCTCTATGTGTGAATTCATTTATTTAATCTATCGCTCTCGATGAAAGCAAATGTCATGGCGGTAGAGCTATGATCGCCTTTTGTAGTATTTTCTAAGAGCAATTTAACTGGCTCACTAAATAATCACACAATAAGCACTGAAGGCCATAAGCAGAATGCAAATCTGCCTGAGGTCTAAAACAAGAGAGCAGGTAGAACGCACACAGAAAGGGCTTAGCTTACCAGTGTGACTGTGTCGAAGTCAAATACAGTTTTCCTCATCGCTCAGCCGGTTGTGCATAAGGCCAGCAAAGTGAAGGTCGAGCGTTTGATTTCCACAGAGACCCCAGTCCATATAGTGTGGGATGGATGCAATGGTTGCACTGTAAATCACTTAAGCGATATCTACAAAGTGACTCAAATGTAAATCATGATTAATTGATCTTGCTTGAAGCGTTGGCTCACAACATTATAGTCATTATTTAATGCTTTTTCAATCAGCCTTAGTCAAAGATACTTTAAATCTATTGATAAATGCTATTGATGTGCTCAGAGCATCAGTTACAGGTGACACTAATACACTCCGGTGAAATGTTTAATGATATAGCCTAAAATAACATGCCACGCATATCATGGAGGTGTCAGGCATGCTTCTATATTTATCTACAACATGTAGCTTTTATCTATGTATTATCAATGTATCTGTGTATTATTATACGTATTATTATCTATGTATCTGTGTATTTTTATCTATGTATTATCTATGTATCTGTGATTTACCAAACTTACATTCTGAAAAAGAGTCTCACTATCTTACTATAATCATAATCTCATAATACTCACTACTGTATATCACCCTCATGTACATGAAATCCCAAAATATTGAATCATAGCCCCTTTATCAAGATATGTACTGAATTGTGATGTTCTTGTGATGTGAATGCACACCCCTACATTCCAGTCATATACACAGACAGTTATACAAGGTTTGAAAATAGCAAACTCCAGAACTCAAGCAGAGTTTCCCCTGCAAGGGAGCCAGGAGTCAGGGTCATTGGTCAACAGCTTGCCAGCTACTGGGAGCAACGTGTCATCACACTGTGCGGCTTTGTCTGAAACCGCGGTGTTCTCAGCGGCGTCGGAGGAGGCCAGACAGGCTTAGATCACCCCCCTAGAGCTCGACCATCGCGTGCAGTTTGAACTTACAGGTTGTCAGTGGTGTCACCTGGCCTGCAGTCAGAGTCTGGAAGACAAAACACAGTTGACAGGTTCTGAAGTGAGCCCCATTTGAAATACAGACACTTGTGGCACTCTTGTGTTCTTGGTGCAACACATGCACTGTCCCAGGTGTCAGCCTAGTGTGTGTGTGTGTGTGTGTGCGCGCTTCTTCTTAGACTATGTGTTATATTGTCATAGTGAGTTTTCAACGTTTCATTCCATTTCATCAATGGTGCAATTCATTAAGGACATAAAATAACTGCAGGGGAAAACATCAGGCCTGTAGACATCTGGACAACATTGTCTGCTCAAATTTGACAGATGCATCTCATTGAGTATGTAAATAAACCTTGTCTTGTAGAGAGGTATTTTCTTGGATGAATAAATCAGTACTAGTGCATCAGAATATCTAATGTATGATTTAGCAACAATACAAATAATTATTATTAATAATATAACATCATGAATCATAGATATTTATTTCATAATAATATGGTGGCTAAAATAGAATAACGAATAAATCATTGAGAGATGCATTGTCTCGGGCCATCACCTTCGATTATTAGTCACCTTCAGCTAGCATTGACCAAGTGCACAAGCTGGTCCCAGCTTAGGCTAGGCTAGAACACTTCGACTGGCTGGATTGGCAAGTTCCCTCGTTCTCGCCTTCCGCTTGTACTCGGCTTGCTCATAATAATCAGCTGAGGTCATTAATTATTCAACAATGGCAGTGATATAAGCATTTCCCGGTCGCATGCGATGATAGCTGAAGGGGGCTTTGGGCTGTTTGGGATGCTAATGTCTCGTCGTGGTCTGGTGGCTGGTTCCTAGTCCCACCCCCCACCCCACCCTGTTCTGTGGCTGGCTGGTTGGTTGGCGATGGCGGAGGGGTGACAAGCTTTGCCTCACTCTCTGGGTGATGCTGTCACCTCTCTTTTGCGGCTGGTTCGCCATTGTTTGAAGCTAATGCAAAACGCACTGTCTATATGACCCATTTTACCCAGTCCATTAGCATAATTTGGCTGTCGCGTGGCCACCAAGTTAATGTACTTGCAAATGACAGGGAAAGTGTATTAGACGACCTTAGGGTTTTTTAAAAATTAAATGACAAAATAGGCCACGCTTTGCATAAGTGCTGCCCTGTGTGTGTGTGTGTGTGTGTGTGTGTGTGTGTGATTGTTTCAGTGAAGAGATGTCATGGATGTTATAATTGGTCCTTATTTATGTATACAGTCTTACTTTTGGGTGGAACATTTGACATAGTTACTGTATAAGCGCCGTGGCCTGAATATGGTTGAAAACATTTACAAGGTTTATTCACCAAGCAAATGAACTGAGGAATTTGCCATTTTTGACTATTCATTAATCACAATAGGTGACAGTGATTGGACATTGATAGTTGATTGATGACCCCTACGGAGACAATTTGTTCATGTTCATTAGTTGATTTTTTTTTTTTGTTCTAAGCCATTGTCCCAGAAATTAATCCATTTGGCTTAGCTAATGCCACAAAAAGAAGAGAAAATGAAAGAGGGAAATGAAAGGAAACACATAAAACACACTTAAAAAGCAAAGAGAGAAAAAAATATATAAGCAAACACATTTTAGGATGTAAATAAAGCTTGGCGTGATTCACCTGCTCTTTTTGAAGATAAGGAGACAGAGTCTCTTCCTTTACTATGTTGGCAGATTTAGTTCATGGAACACTGGATGAAGCACAG
Organism: Limnothrissa miodon; assembly: GCA_017657215.1. NCBI lineage: Eukaryota > Metazoa > Chordata > Actinopteri > Clupeiformes > Clupeidae > Limnothrissa > Limnothrissa miodon. The sequence continues at coordinate 1,164,309 of JAGFZM010000135.1, forward strand.
AGGAAGATGCTCAATTAAACCGAAGCCCTGTTTAAAAGTCTTGATTGTTGGAGGAAGTGAGCTTGCACAGTTTCAATCAGCATATCAGTATGACTTACTAAATATTTGTGATTTTTATCATTTGGAGACACTTATTCCAACATGGATTTTTTTGCAAGTGTATCATTATAAGCCAAACGCTTAAAACGCTTGTCAGTCAAAAATATGAATAAGGTAAAAAAAACAATTGATCTCCCTTTTAAGGCATTGTCAGTTATGATATCTATGCCAGAAGAGTGCTGCTTGGTTTCATGTAACAGTACAGGTGACAGTGATATGACTTGTTCTCTGTGTTTGGATTTTTGTCGCAGACTCTTGTTTCAATCATGCCAGAATTCAAACTGTGCACAGCCAGACAAAGGACAGAATTGAAGCAAGGAAGAAAATGACGATTTGTCATTTTTCAAGTCCCTGGGAATGAGTTCTGTTCTTTACTAGCTTTGTTTGGGTTGGCTGCCTGCCGCAACCCAGACTTTGTTTTTTTTTGTTTGCTTGTTTAAAGGCCCACTATGCAACATTTTTCATTTAATTAATCCGTTTCATACTGTTTAGGATGCTAAAATGAGTCATTACACGGCGAACGAGCGGTGTAGAATGCGCCACTGTGGCCTATAGCGGTAGATACAGCACTTGCAATTTTCAGCAGCGCGGACCACCTCCAATAGAATGCAGTGCAATACAATGCAATACAGTGGTCTTTAGAGGGAGCTTGTGAGAGAAAAAAACAGAATGTTGCTTAGTAGCTTTAAGTAGTAATCATTGTATCTAATTTTGAAGTATCTTTTTTTCTTTTCTCGTTTTCTTTTTCTTTTTGTGTGTGTGTGGCGGTGTTGCAGGTGGTTTGCTTCATTCACCCACTCAGAACTACAAGTAGGTATGCATCCTTAACATATCTTTAAATTTCCGAGAGAACACTGAAGGGGAGGGGAAATAAGCATAAACACACACACACAGGAAAAGATACAGGTGACAACTTAACCCAGACAGTCAACAGTCATTCTTCTGCATTCGCACAGCCATTTTGTCGTTTTGCAATGGCTGTGATGTGCTGTGGATGCCCCTGCATATGGTGTGTGCATGTTGTGTGCTGGCAGTGCCACAGCGGTCCTCCAAGGGAGCTGCTTCAAGCCTGGTGCCTTTGGGTTTTCTGGAGCAGACAGGAATACCACACAGTGATTCAGCCGGGGCCCTGGAGGTATCTCGCCATCTGCTCCATTATTCCAAGAGGGAGAGAGGAGAGAGTGGGGGTGAGGTGCGGGGTGGGGGGGTGGAGTGTTGTGGGAGGGGGGGAGGGTATAGCAGAGGCCAGGGTGTGTGTGTGTGTGTGTGTATGTGGGTGGGGGTGGTAGTAGCTGCTTACACTTTTACAAGCCTGGTTAAGGAGGCAAAGCAGATATTAATTTAGCACACCCTCTTGACGGCATCCACGCTAACACAAATCACTGTCAGCGGGTAACGAGCAGTGGGCCGGGCCCATGTAAAGCAGCCGGCCCGCACATCAAAGGAGCCTTTTGTTTAGTCTGTAATAAAGTCAGATGCGTCTCAGAGCCAGTGTTCCAATGGCAACCGAGGCAAGAAAAATAAAAAGAGTTCCCTCAGTAGAGTGATTAAAAACAAAAGTCTACTCAAGGACGTATTTAAAAAAAAAAAAAAAAAAAAACAGAAGAGACTCTCTCTTTTTATTCCATACTTGGGGTGTGTATCACAACAACCAGTGAGGAGGAAGTGAACCAGACACACACTGAGCAGGGAGCGTGTTTTATTTAGGAGTCTAATCACCGGGTATTTACAGATGATATATTGGCACCTGAGCAGCTGATATTGTTTTGGAGGCCTGTGAAGAGGCGCCATGCTAGGACCATGATGCTCATGTTTTTTAAGGGGGTGGGTGGGGTGTGGGAGGGTAGTATATGTCTCTGCTGGAGCTGCAGCTCTGGCTGGGTTCCTCAGACTGTGGAGGCAGACACACTTAATGCAGCTGCCTGGAAACCATCAGGGCCGACAGCATCGCAACCAAAACTCCACATTAGCCAGTCAGAGCAGAGGAAAACACACACACACAGTCAGAAACATTCTTGCACAGACAAGCACACTCTGACACACACACATACACACACACATACACATGCCACAACCGCAGCCGGCGCAGAGATTGCTGTATTCCCACTGACATGCCGCGCATTATCATAATTGGCTTTTCTACATGATAGGACAGAGGAAATAATAATGTCATTTTATTTACAGCCCTTGAGAGTGTCCCCCCTTGCTCCGGCGTCCCCGGCATCCGTACTGCGCCATGCCGCGCAGGTCAAATGACATCTTTTGATCAGGCCTGTCCGATGCCATCACAGCTGAGTGGCATGGAGTGGAGGCGCGGTGACAAAGCAAATCTAGCGGAAGGCAATGGGCCTGCCAGTTTTCCCATTAAAATCCATCCACCCATCCCCCCCTCCCCTCCCTACGGCGACTAAGCAGAGGCCTCGCCTCGGTCGCACCAAACCGCGCTCCCCAGTCCCACCAAATCATGGAGAAGAGGGCGCCAGCTGAATTGGGTATTAGCGCTACAAATGACTGCCATGATTGGCCAGCGCGCGTCTGCAAGCCCAAATAAATAAATACGGATGTGTAGCGGAGACAGGGGAGGTGGGGTGGAGAAGAGCAAGGTGGCAAGTTGCATTTGGGCCAGGGCACAGCCGATCACATTTGCCATTCTGTTCTCTCCTTCTTTCTCTCTCTCTCTCTCTCTCTCTTTCTCTCATGCACTCTTTCTCTCTCTGTCTCTCTTTCCCCTATTCTTTCTCTCCTGTTACGGTTTATGTAGGGTTGACACCAGCCAAATGGCTTAGCCCTACAAGTCAGACACTTTTATAGATCTAACTGGCAGATCCATTGTGGGAGGGTAAAAAGAGAGGGAAGGTGAGGAAGAAAGGGACCCGGCGTAAATACAGAGCGACTGCTTCATGGGCACATTATGGAAATGGCAACGCTTGGGAAAGTGCTCCCCTCCCCCATGCCCCCCCCCCCCCCCACCCCAATTTATTTGAGGCAGATGCCCTGACACAATTGTTGAGTTTCAAGAGTTCCCAGACAGCCGTACAAAGAGCTCATTTCTGTTGGTATGTGCAACAACATGCAGTGTTCGACTCATGAGAACCACGGTTCTCTGCAGAACAATACTATCTACCTTGAAGAATACTATTCCCGTGGCTGTTTGTTGTGTTTTTGTTTCTGCAATAATCAAAAAAAGAAAAAACCTTTGTTTTTATCACACATTCTATTTTTATCATTTTTACATCTGCATGTTGGCAAGCTTGATGTTTAAAATTCCTGCATGTGTCAAATTTCTTTGTACTTTTTTCATCACATAATAGAAATTTGCAATTGTTGTGTTGTGTGGATTCTTGTGCATCTGTGTTTATATTTGTGTTGGTGTCTGAGTGTGAAAGAGAGACAGACAGAGAGGGGGAGAACATTTTCATCCTGCCAACCACCACATGCTAGGTGGCTTTGTTCATGATTTTGGGGTGTAGGTGTAGGTGTGTGTGTGTGTGTGTGTGTCTGTGTGTGTGTGTGTGTGTCCACTCGATATCACGTGCTGGTGACATTGTGACAGTGCGGCCTGCTCTCATCTCCCTGGCCGTGTCACCTGCCAGTGCCTCAGCAAGCCAACAGCATCAGCAGACCTGCGTGCAGATGGCCTGGCTGTCCTTGTGCAAGACACACACTCACACGCAGGCGCGCACACACACACACACACTCGAGGCATCATCAGACACCTACTCATGCACATTTTTACATGCAGAGACAGACATGCCCACATGGACATGCAGGCTTTCACACTCATGCAAGTACACTCTATCACACGTACTCCTACACATACACTCACACACACTTTGCGTGTTATGCGTTTGAATGCCCATGCTGTTCAACGATTTCTAAACCCAGTTTTTTGTTTTTAAATAGTCTCAAAGCATTTAATAGGGCACAGAGAAGGAGCAGCAGAGACATCCTGGAGTAAGCATTAAAGCAACAGGGCCAGAAACGAGAATTCGGCAGAACGTAAATCAAATAACAAAACGGCCTGCTGATGAGGGAAAATAACGAAATTGGTCCTGTGCCACCATCGGTTAGCATCCACTTCCAGTTCTAAAATGTGGTCTACTTTGTACCAAATGTTGTCATTCTTATACCTACTGACAGCACTCGGCCACCTCAAAGAAAACGATATGGGTTGATTGATTTAAGCAGGCCCCACCTTGTATTGTACCGTAAGAAAGATGCTGCATCTGCCTGGAGCAGGCACAGTAGAAGCATAGACAGGGTTGGGACTTAGGGGCATAAGGGAATTTTGATACTTTGAGTTTAATTTTGACGACCAGTGCAAACGTCTCTCATACATCCATCACTCCTGCCTTTCCTTCGGTAAACATAAGCCACCCCAAGCTCCAGTCATTGTTCAAATTGATGCTTAAAAGCATTGGCTCAATTCAGAATGTCAGCAGTCAAATCTTCTGATTGGGTTATTAAGGGAGAGTGCTGTTTTGATCGTCTCGGGGTTTTGACGCAGATGGCAAAAGGCAAAAAAAAAATTGCCAGGCAAGTTTTTTATTTATTTATTTATTTATTTTGCGCACGCCAGTCTTTTGGACACTGATGTCCATGAAGTGTGTCACGTCAAGACCCTGCATGACAAGATGCACTCATTTTAGTGTCAGGTCTTTTTTTCCTCATCAGAGCCTCACTTCTCCGTCTACTCTCTCTCTCTCTCTCTCTCTCTCTCATCGCACAGCATCCAATAATTATAGAGAGGAATTAGTGAAGAGGAGATATTTCCCTACCTAATTTTTCCCTTGTTGTTGTTTTAATGTGATAAGCTGTCATATGTGTGGTGGACTTGAAGGAATTATCGGTGCTTCAAAAACGCTGAACTTGACGTGACATGGACGCATTTCTTTCCAGAGACGCCACAGAGGAGAGGATTATCCCTTTGACAGTTAATATCATTTATTTTGATGCGCTCTCTGCATTATCGTTTGCGATTTATGGGGGAGCGTGATTGATTATGTCACTGTCTCTGAAAGTTCTCTTGCCAAAACAGGAGAGCTAGAAGTTTATTTCCTTGAAGGATAAATAAATACACATGCACACAGTTGAGCCATTGGGCAATTATAAATATGGAAAGATTCCAAAGCTAGTTGGAGGCAACAGAACTGTACACTTAATGGCATCTAAATGTGTATTTACACTGACGCACACATACACAGAATGCTATTACGGATGTCATTGTGAAGACACACCTACTCTCTCTCTCACACACACACATATACACACACACACACACACACAAACACAGGCTCGGCAGTAAATGCGTCCCTACAAACATCAGGTATCATGTCCAGTCAGATTAGGGTATGGTGAGCAGTGCTCTGCTTGAAGCTGACAGCACATCTGCTCCGTCAGAGGAGACTGATGCTGGCGTCTCGCACAAGCATAGCGCAGTGGCAGAGAGAAGAGAAGATTGGGGGGTGGGGGTGTTTGGTGGATGTACCTACCTTCCTCCCTCCCTCCTGATTCTGTCTTTCTTTTTCTTACACATTTATGTTTGGATTTCTGACTTCCCTGTGTCCTAAGATCTCTTAACATCCTTTCTTGTAACGACCATCCCCCATGTTATTTTTTTTTGCCAATACAATCTTTGTTGTTGTTTCCATTTCTCTTGCTTGTCTCATTACATTTCCCTCATAGCCAATATGTTTGCAGCATAGCAACTTCAGGAATATATGCTGTCGCTGTGTGGATGTATGCAGTTGTGCGGGATCAAAATGGCGGAAAAAGAGCACACACAAACATCCTGAGGCAATATGAGAGCTATAGTTCTTTGCTATTGCACTGACTTTTTTGTCTTTGTCAGTCCTGGGTTTACAATGACATGACAGTCATTTGAAGGGTTCACTGATAAGCATGTTGTATGTCTACAGTACGGCTTGTGCTGCGAAGAGTTACATTAGAGCGTTTCATCATTAGGCACGTCATTCCCCGGCCCCTTATTCACTTTTCATTTAAGTGCATTAAGGGAACCAGTGTGTTCCACCTTGATGTTTTGGCAGTTTGGCTGCAGCATGAAAGTGCCCCATTCTTCCCTTGCTGGCGCCAGTACAGAGAGACTAAAGGCAGGAGTGGACTTCCTCAGGTCATTTTTTACAGCCTGTTTTGCTATCGATAAATCTGGCTATGACATTTAGGGCTTGGCAAATGTATCATTTTTATACAATTTCTTCATTTTTACAATGCCTCTACACTTGTGTTTTATGAATGGACTGAAGTCCAATGGTGTGTTAAGGCTTGTTATGCAGACTTCCTAAAGCCTGAATTGCAGGGCATTTTTATAGGAATGAAATAAACTCTCTCACTTTGTATAGGAAATGAGTTTAAATATTGGATGGAAGAAAACTCACATTGCATGTTCAAGTGCAGACTACACTTTGTTGCCTACTCTCATCATTCTTGCTTTGTTCAGCTCAATAGTGACTTTGTTCAGCTCAATAGTGACTCAATAGTCATAGTCCATTATGTCTGTTGCCCTTTCTCTCCTTCTGTCTGTGTCTTTCTCTGTGTTCCTCCCTCCCTCTCCCTCTCTCTCTCTCTCTCTCTCTTTTATTCCCCACCCCAGCCCCCTCCTTCTCTCTTTCAATCCCTCTTGGCGTTGCCAAACACTCAACTCCCCAAGATTTAGTACGGCATGGACCGTGACAACACGACATGTCATTTCCACTAGCGTCTTGCTGCGACACTCGGCGCGAGCTTCCGCTCCCCGCTGCCAGCTCCACTCCAGCGGGCGCTGAGCGGGCGCATCCCTGGCAGTGGCTCAGCCGCAGCCTCGCTCACTCTCCGAGGGAGCCCGAAGTGAGTGGCACTGTGGCAGGGGAAACTGGATCAAAGTCAGACACAGCCGGTGCCCTCTAACTGCAGGAGGGAGAGAGAGAGAGAGAAAGGGAGAGAGAAAGAGAGGAAGTTTATAGGTACATAGGAGAGCACACAGAGTGAAAGTCCTTCAAATGTGTTATGTTGATGGAGGAGCTACCGGTGCCATCTATTTTGAGAAAAGATGGCATTTTTCACAGTAGAGGATATACTGTTGTAGGGCTGTGTTTGTGGTCAGTATTTGCATTTTCATCTGCAGCAGCATTGTGTAATGCTGGTATTCAAGTCCTTGTCTGTCAAATGTAGTTTTGCTGGTCTGCCTTCTTTTTCCACCCAGGGTGTATTCTTATGTATGGATGCCTTTGCCCTTGCTGAGCAGGGAGGTTCGATAGCTTTGTTAGTTTGCGCAGTGGAGGGTACTATCTATCATAGTCAAGATATGGATGTTTGCCACTTTATAATTGCAAACCAGTGTCCTCTACCAGGACTATTGACAAAAATTCCTTTAGAGTCATTACACCACGGCACACAAACACAGGCACCCATGCAAGGGCATTCACTCTCACACACTCACACATGCACAGTGAACACAAACAAATAACAAACTGCTGGTGATCACTACTTTAACATGTTTATTCTATTAGTACTTTTGTCCCTTTGGGATCCTTGTGTTATATCCTTGTGTGATATTGTGAGGGCTTAGATATTCACAGATATAACACCAAGATATTAATCATTATTATCATGATCCTATTGTGAACTTGGATTTATTATTAAGGCATTCACACTCATTGCTGTCATTTGTTTGTTTTCTAGTGTACATGCCTGAGGATGAACTCAAGGCAGACAACCCAGACGAGGAGCACCTGCAGGACGACGGCCTCTCCCTGGATGGCCAGGACACTGACTACCCCTGCACCGAGGAGGAAGATGGCAGGGTTCAGCTGAGCTACCAGAACTCCCCTCTCAGCAACGGCACCAACCCAGACGCTGGGTATGGCTCTCCCCTCAGCGACACCAGTGAGCAGCTTGCTGACTTCAGGAGCACATCCTCCAAAGACGGCGGCCGAGACAAAGAGGCTGCTGAGGATATGGAGGGAGAATCGGGGCTCTCCCTGCAGGACAGTCTGGCACAGATGAAAGCCATTTATGCTAACCTGATCTCAGATGCTTCCTGGTCCAGTATCACCCAAGACATCATGAAGAAGATGGCAGGTGGTGACAACAGCAGCAGCAACAGTGTCTCCAGCAGCATCAAAGAGAGCAGCATTGCGGCTAACTGTGTTAGCAACAGCAGCGCTAGTGCTAGCGCTAGCACCAGCACCAGCAGCTGCAGTGTGCCTAGCAACACAAACACTGAAACCACTAACTCTACTGCGAGTGCTACCACTGCTAGTGCTACAAACAGCAACAGCGCAACCATTACAAGCAGTGCGAGTGGAGGTATTACCTATGACTGGCACCAGGCAGCCTTGGCTAAGACCCTCCAACAGACCCCCTATCACCTGCTGCCTGAGCCAAGCCTCTTCAGCACGGTGCAGCTATACCGGCAAAACAACAAACTCTTTGGGCCAGTGTTCACTGGAGCAAGCAAGTTTAGGTGCAAGGACTGTAGTGCAGCTTATGACACGTTAGTGGGCCTCACAGTGCACATGAATGAGACTGGGCACTACCGTGACAACAACAAAGACAAAGAGGATGATCACGGGAAGAAATGGTCCAAGCCGAGGAAGCGGTCCCTTATGGAAATGGAAGGCAAGGAGGATGCCCAGAAGGTGCTGAAGTGCATGTACTGTGGCCATTCATTCGAGTCTTTGCAAGATCTGAGTGTCCACATGATCAAAACAAAACACTATCAGAAAGTGCCTCTCAAAGAACCAATGCCTGCTCTTGCTACAAAGCTGATACCCCCTACCAAAAAGCGAGCTTTTCAAGACCTGGTGTCCCCCTGCTCACCTGAACCGGTTGTCAGCACTCCAGGTGTTCCTCTGGCAGAGAGTTCCAAAGACCAGAAGATTGCCAACCCTTATGTCACTCCAAACAATCGATATGGCTATCAGAATGGTGCCAGTTACACCTGGCAATTTGAAGCGCGAAAGGCCCAAATACTCAAATGCATGGAGTGTGGAAGCTCCCATGACACACTGCAACAGCTAACAGCTCATATGATGGTGACTGGACACTTTCTGAAAGTCACCAACACAGCTTCAAAGAAAGGGAAGCAACTTGTTTTTGATCCTGTAGTTGAGGAAAAAATTCAGTCTATACCTCTTCCACCCACCACCACACGTCTGCCAACCCCCAGTCTCAAATCACGACCCGATTCACCCAAGCAGGCTTCCACCACTGAAGAAAAGAAAGTCAAGCTGGAAGAGAAGACTAATGTGATAAATGAGTCAGAGAAAAAATCTGGACCTGAGAAAAAGATCAAAGAGGAGAAAGAAGACGATCCATCAGACAAGACAGAAAAGTCAGAGAAGTCAGGCCATTTTAGGTATCTCAGAGAAGAGGACCTTGATGACTCTCCTAGAGAGGGATTGGACATTCTCAAATCTCTAGAGAACACTGTATCCTGTGCCATCAATAAGGCCCAGACAGGGGCACCCACATGGGGAGGGTACCCAAGCATTCATGCTGCATATCAGCTTCAAGGTACATTGAAGCCATCCATCCCTGCAGTACAAAGTGTTCAGATTAAACCCACTTTCAATGCCAACAGTTTAAAGTCATTATCGTCTGACATAAACAACCCCATACATTCCCCCTGCAGTCCATCCTCTCCTCTCAACCATAAGAATAATGTGTTGGCCATGGAGGAATTGGTTGAGAAAGTCACTGGCAAAATACCTCCAAAAAAGGAAAGGGAGAACAAGCCCTCAGATCCAAAACCAAACATAAGCTTAACAAAGCCATCTCTGCTTGTAACAACAGATAAGAAACCAGTCACTCTTCCTGACAATTTTGCCAAACCTGTAAAGAATGGAACATCAGAGAAGAAGCAGGATCGTCCACCAAGTCGCGAGGAGAGCCGCAAGGAAACACAAGCCAGCAGCGTCATCAAAAACAGTGTGGAAGCAGCCAAACCAGCTGTCAAAAATGGCTGCAATAGTATGGGAGTAATCACAGATCAGTCGCCTGAACAGCCATTTATCAACCCTCTCAGTGCTCTTCAGTCCATAATGAACAGTCACTTAGGAAAGGCATCCAAAGCTGTCAGTCCCTTACTTGACCCCTTGGCTATGCTGTACAAGATCAGCAACAACATGGCGGAAAGTCCAATGTACAACCCAATGCAGGCTGAGCAAGTGGATCTCAACAACCACTATTCAGATTGTGATGACCAGCCCATAGATCTGACCAAGTCTAAGAGCAGCAATGGGCACAACAGTAATGGCACATCCACAGTGATCGCCAACAGCAACAACAACAACAATTCTAAAAATCACAGCAACAGCATCATCAAAAACAACAGCCAGCCCCTCATCACTGATCTAATCAGTGAGGTTTCATCCCCGATGCGGGAAAATGCCCTAATGGACATCTCTGACATGGTGAAGAACCTGTCAGGCCGGCTGACTCCAAAGTCGTCCACACCGTCCTCGATTTCAGAGAAGTCAGATGTGGATGTGAGTGCTTTCGAGGACACTCTGGAGGAGCTGACCCCCATTCAGAAAAGGAAAGGTAGACAGTCCAACTGGAACCCTCAGCACCTCCTCATCCTCCAGGCCCAGTTTGCCTCCAGTCTGCGGGAGACACCTGATGGAAAGTTTGTCATCACAGATCTGGGACCTCAGGAGAGAGTCCACATCTGTAAGTTCACAGGACTCTCCATGACCACCATCTCACATTGGCTTGCTAATGTGAAGTACCAACTCAGACGCTCGGGTGGCACCAAATTCTTGAAGAACATTGACTCGGGCCAGCCATTGTTTCTGTGCAGCGATTGTGCCTCGCAGTTCAGAACTCCTTCATCGTACATTAGCCACTTGGAGACACACTTAGGTTTCAGTTTGAAGGACCTTTCCAAGCTGTCTTTAGACATCATGAGGGAGGAGCAGGCAGTGGCCAAAATCATCACAGACAAGACTTTCAGCGCTCTCGGTTTATCCGAGGAGGACGCGAATGGCATTTATCAGTGCAAACTGTGCAATCGGACATTTGTCAGCAAACATGCAGTCAAACTGCACCTGAGCAAAACCCATGGCAAATCTCCAGAGGACCATCTAATCTTTGTCACAGAACTAGAGAAGTTAGAGAAGGCTTGAAAAAGCAGAAGGACTGACCACAAAGAATCATTGCACTAAAATCTAATAAAAGCACTGCGATTAAGCTGAGTTTTTGAATCAGTCAGGCTTGTACTCTGAAACTGCCTGACTGGACCTCTATATTTTCTTTATTTCATTTTTTTCTATTCTATTTAAATAGTGTCTCAATGACATGCATGGTGTTTTACGTCCTCTGTGAATACCAATTTACCCGTTTAAGTTTTATTTTAACTCCTTGTCCTGTGCAGAACTAGGAGAAAGTGTGTTTTGGTCCACAGGAATTTGGGAGGGAAATTTCAAGGAAAGTAGAATGTGTAATTACACTACAGTTACAAGTCATTTTGGAACTAAGCCAGAAACCCCTTGAATGAAAATGCATTAACGCACTCTGTGGAAGAATGTTCGATCTTTCGTGAAGAAATGTGATGATATGGTGAAATCAGTTTGTGATCTTTTATTGTTATTGTGTGATGGAAAAGTAACTATTGGCTCAAGAATACCTGACAAAACATATATGCATTAATACTTAATACACAAAGGGGCAAAAGTGTCAAAACATTACACAGTTAATTGTAATTTGACATGGATGCTTTTTGTCAACAATAGTGAATTCATTTTTAAAAATCTGTTTTTACTATAGTTGTTAAATATCATTTTGTAGTAATTTGAAATATATGGTACAAGTTCTATTCGTCATACAGTGTGCCGCTTTCATTCAAAACCTCAGCATACATGTATATGTAAATGACCGAACAGAATTGTACATTTACATCATATCTTACCATTTGCAACATGGGAGCTCCATATAATTTCTATGCCGTGAATTATTTTATATTGTCAATTTATATAAAAAAAATAAATTCAGATGAAATATGTACATAGATATAAACAGTATATACAGAACCACATTTGTTTGTATTCTCCTGAAGTTCATCAGCTGATTTGGTTTAAAAAAAAAAAAAACTATCACACAGTGCATCTTTTTTGATGCGTCATGATGGTTAAAAAAAAATTAAAAAGCAATGCACATCACAGTACCTAAACAACAAATGTTTTATCATCGAACCATGAAAGGTCTTAATGATTTGAAAAAAAAACTTTGTTTGTCTTTTCAACTGTAAAATAAAACGTATTGCAGGTCACAAGTAATTCTCCTTTGTTCACCCTGCTTCTCTCAAACTCTTCGGCTTGAGAGTCGGTGCCACTTTATCAGTAACCCTTACTTGAAAATGTAGAGAAGAACTGAATAATACAGTATTGTAGTCACATGGTCATTTTTAGAATAAATCTAATATCTTCTCTTTTGGAACATAAAAACTAGGTCTTTCTGACATGGGATTAATCTACTGCACATGAATAGAAATATCTTATATTCTATAAAGCTATCTCCTTAAGTGCTGAAGCCAAATAGATAGGATATTTTACCCATGCTTTGAAGAATAAAGAGTTTAGAATGTCTCATAAAATGAAAATATTGGGACCTGATCATAGACTTGAATTACAAGGAAATTAAACAACAAACACCTCCAATACACTTTTCTAGTCCTAAATTAACTTTGGCTGCAGTTTTCAGTCTTTCAGTATTCAGTCTGTCTCTGTAATTAAAAAAAAAACAAGGATACAAGTTCAAATGCACCTGGATATTCTCTTCCATATTACACAATTCACTTAACTAGTAGGCCTACTGTAGATGAATCTTGGAAGTCTAGTTACAGTAGTCTAGGAAAGTAAAGTACCACAGGCAGCTGCTGAAGGTCTTACAGTATCATAGTAATTAGAAACTTCTGCAGCAGTACAAATATGAATCTCACAGCTGTTAAACTATTAGTGTTAATAATTATCAATACTTTGAACAAATCTTACTCATTACATTCATTAAAGTGACATTCTAAAGCTTTTAATTGTGTTCATGTCACAAGGTCTCTTATGTGCTAGTAGAACAAAACGTTCAGATGTTTGGATCCTTTAAGAATGACTGATTTCCTGAACCTCTGCTAAGGATTCAAGTGATCAGCATCCGTATACTCTGCTGTAATCCCCTGTCAGTTCAACATCTTCAGCAGAAAAGAAATGTTGCTGTGTTGCTGTGGCATTGTGTGTCAGTGATCAATTAGTAGGCCCACAACCATCACGGTTTTTACTTACCCAGCAAAACAGAAATAATTGGGTTGATGGAGGATACTGTACAAGTACACAAACAAGACACATGTCACTTTCTCTTTACATAGAAGAAACCAGCATGAGGTTTACTCTTCATTCGTTCCGTGATGCCTCAAGCAAAAAAATAAATACACCCAATTTAAGTAAACAGGGCCTTTAGAAGAACACATCCAGATGCATTGTGCAGTCCAAATAAGTTACACGTCATTTCAAATGAACTTACACAAGCTGAGAAAGTTGCTGTTTCCATCATCCTGCTTTTGATATCATATTGTTTAATTGGCAGACTGATGTGGACATGTATTGATTTATGTGTTCCATCAGCTGCATATGTTGCTCCAGCTGACACTTTTATTTTTGAGTCAGAGCAGAATGGGTTTCAGCAGCGGAACAGGGATTGTTAATGTTCAAAGTCCGGGTTCAATTTTCAACTTTTTTGACTGCTGTCAAACGACATGACAAGACGACGGGTAAAATTGAGCTACACTTGAACATATTGAGGCAAAACAAAAAAGCCTGTCAGAAGTGCATAGCTGCAAACCTGAATAAATTGTGTGTGCATTTGATTGGCATGCTGTCAGAAGAGCCTGCTTTTCAGAAAAATAAATACGGCAAGGGAAAAAAAATAAAGACAAAAAAAAATAATATTGAAAAAAAAACCCTTAAGACTACATCTCAAGATGGACAGAAAGATCGTTCTGGGATGATTAGACACATCCCTCTGTAACTGGCATCTGAGAGACTGTGGAAGCCGGTGCCAGAAATGGTTGTCGGCCTGTCAGGAGTGAGTTGTGTTTGTTGAGATCGAAACGTCCCTGCTACTCGTCAGCTGTTGCTTGAAGAATGGAGATGTGACAAAGTTGTCTCTTTATAGAGTAATGACGGCTGACAACGCCTGTAATGGATGCGCTGTTTAATCTGAGCGCCAGGCCCTGCGAAGCTTTGTGATCGGCACCAAGAGGAGACCTACAGGTGTGTGCTGACAGCCCACATGCCAGCTCATCCGTCACGCTGCTGAGGAAAAAGCTTCAGAAAAAGACTTTCTCCCCACTACTGCCTGGCCATTTATTTAGCTGGACCTCTGTCAAACTATTTAAGATATACTCTCTAGCTTATATGACTTAACCAAAGCCGTTATACTGTATGAGTAGCAAACTAGTGTCCATTAACCCCTAGCAAGGGAAACAAGCCCTGCATTGAAAGAAAATATGTGTATAAAAACCACGAATATATAAGCATACTTATCTGTCAAAGTATGTCAGCAGTCCCTTGGCAGAATGTATATGTTGGCTCCAGACTGGAACACTAACAAGAAGTTCACAGGCATTGTACCTCGTCACGTCACGTGAAGCATTTTAAGGCCTCAAATGACTTTGTTTATTTATTTTAAATAGTATGCAATTTAAGCATAAATTAATATTGACGTCCTTGATGATCATCTCGGATATGTTACGGATCTGTGTCGTGACTCTGTTTTATGTATGTGTACATCTGCTGCACATTTGACAGCTTTTGAACTGAAGGAGATTTGCCCAACTTGTAATTGCAATGGGGAAACCGAGACTGGCTAGCAGCTGCTCAGGGATTCCTCAGCAATCTCATTTTTAAATTGCCAATAAAAAAGATAAATGTTTCCTCGTACATTAAAGATGACAGTTATAGCTCCTTGTGTGATTTGTGTGAAAGCACTGGAGAAAGTCAATTGCTTTAGTTCTGGAGGGTTAGGGGAAAAGAAATGCTATTACAGGCCTCTTTGTAGGAAAAAAAAACTTTGGGGTCACATCCTTGAAGCCACAAATTTGTGTTGTGCATTTCACATGGATTTAAAAAATGGCAACAGAGCCAGACACTATGGCTAGATCATTGGCAAGATCAATATAATACGTTACAATGGGGGGGACAAACGTGAATTTCCGGTCTGTAGAAGTGGGAGTTACGTCACATTATAAACTTTTCAATTTCAAGTTTTGTCCATTATCATTTACCAGCAAAAGAGAGCTTGCATTTAGTCTGCATGAAGTGGGACTTTCCCCCTTCCACTTGTGAATATAGAGCATGCAAAAACTGATAACTAATTGACAGCACTTGGCCTTGGTTTGGGCCACCTTGATCTTTCCGTTTAACAACAAGGGTATTAAACATCTTTCAGAAGTGCCCAGTCAATGACATTCAGCTGAATGGATTGATACACAATCTTTCAAATTTTAAGTTTGTTAATTCAGCCCTGCACTTGAGGTCACACAAGCCTCCATGGTGACCTCCATCCTAGCAAAAAAAAAAAAAAAAAAGACTTGTGTCGGTGCCACCGTGCATTGATAAGAAAATCTGGGCAGGGGAGCAAAGTTGCTTTTCCAAGTCTGAGAGGATAATGCATTCAATACATCTACTCTCTATGGTTGTCTTCCAGACAGACTCATCCATCAGTCCATCCATGCATTATGCAGATCACAAGGGGTCATATTGGCAAGCCTCTGGTAAAGGGAGTATAGAGACATGGAGGCCAATAATCCTTATCTTAGCTGTAATAACAAGATTACAGGGGGTAAGGGGTTTATTTGGACAGGAGAGGGGGGTTGACTCCAAATTTGACAGGGGCCAACCAGGCAAATGAGACCCCCACCACTGCAGTACACTAAGAGGAGTCATTTGATTACCATAACATGGCCCTCAGAGCAGGCCTTACAGGCAGCCATTCAGCCATACCAAAGCTGCTTGAAGATTTTGTCGCTCTAATTTCATGTATATCCGACACTGCTACTAGTACCTGATGAGTCCTAGTTTCATTCATGCTAATTTTCATCTCTTGTTTTACATACTAGAATTTATACAGAAGCAAGAAAGATTCACTTTTGTCATTGCACGTGGAGGTCAATATGGCTACCAGTTGTAACAGCACACAAGGAATTTACTCGCTGCATTTCACACACAGCGCACACTTGTGAAGCTGAAGCACACACTTACCCAGGGCAGTGCCTTCAACAGCGGCGGCCGGGGAGCAGTGAGGGGTTGGTGCCTTGCTCATGAACACTTCAGCCATGGACCACTGGTGGGGGATTGAACCGGCAACCCTTTAGTCCCAAGCCTCAAGCCCCAACCAGTGGGCCACAGCTGCTAAAGCAGTACCGCACAACGACAAGCAAAACAAAGGGATGCTATTGTGACTTGTTCTCCAGAGGTTACTGTGCAGGTAGTTTCCTTTGTTCCTTCATATTTAATTCATTTAGACCTACAACTCTTTTAGAAGGCTGAACAGGGATTTATATGAGACTTGGGTCTTTGAGATTGGATTGAAGGTCTTTTGCTCACCGTTTTGAAAAACAGCAGGAAACCAGCAGCTAATGCTAACTGAAAAGGGCCTGAAGTTTCAGTTTTTAGTTTAATTTTAATTCAGTTTTAAGTTTAATCATAGTGGTGTAATGATACTTATTTGGTGTTAACTTTATTTAACTTGTAGAAACGCAGAAATGCAACAAAGTTGTGAAGTTATCCGTTTAGACTTAGGCCTACTATACTGTAGATACCCAGATGGGTCTTGGGACAACTGATCCGTGTGCTAATTCACACTTTCCTAGTTAGCCTAAAGTGTAGATATATGCAGTTAAAGATTATTTGAACACTGGATTTAAATATACCAAAGCAGGCGGCGCGTGTAGACTGTATGTCCAGTACATGTAGAGAATTGACAATAAAAGAGACTTAAATTCGGTTGATTTTAAAGTTGTAGTTCACAGGATTTTTTTTTGTTGTTGCTAACCAAACACTGGATTACCTTAACCTCAAAAATCTGAGAAATCACTCTCTCACTGAAGATGACAGTTTCTAGTTTCTTATCTCTTTAGAGTCTATTCATTTTAATGGTCCTATTTAGAATTATCCATCTGCGAAGGGTGAAGTTTCTATCCCAGTTACTGAGGAGTAGCTTTCTTCGTCAGCCCTTGCGCTCCAATGCTGTTTGACAGCAGCCCCATATGCAGCAGTTTACTAGAGTTTGTCAAACGCCATCAGCAACAATGGCAACTAAACATGCCATCCCATAAAGAAAACGTCAGTCTCTTTTAGTGCTTCAGTCGGC
Source organism: Limnothrissa miodon (assembly GCA_017657215.1). NCBI lineage: Eukaryota > Metazoa > Chordata > Actinopteri > Clupeiformes > Clupeidae > Limnothrissa > Limnothrissa miodon. The sequence continues at coordinate 1,181,766 of JAGFZM010000135.1, forward strand.
GCACGCAAGCACATTACACCTTCAAGCGGCGCATTAATAGGGAGGCAAACAATCCACTTAATGCCGAAAATGAAGGGAGGGGAGTCGTTTTTACAAGCCGGACCGTCGAGTCTGCGTTTTTCACAGTCTGCGTCTGGCCAGAATGATTTAGCAGGCTGCGGGGTGCCAGTCGCCTGTCACACCGCACGAGTCGTTGGTCTGTCAGTGGAGAGGTGAAGTTCACCCGAGCAATAAAGTTAAATGCACTGATGTTGCCATTGCTTCATGAATATGAATGGCTTTATAAATAGACCAAAGTTGAGTGGGGGACACCAGCTAGACGCCAAGTACCTGTTCACTTCACCCCACACTAAAAAATGGGTGCACCTGTCCTAGTTCCAGACAAATATATAGAACTATCTTGTCAAAAAGAAAGATAGAGGGACGGAGCTTTCTGTCAGCGGTGTTTGTGGATACACCCTATATGGACTCAATGTATTTGCAATACACATGTATTTAAATTCACATTTCAATAGACTGTATGGGTGATAAAGTTGTTCTAGAGTTTCAGTACAGCCATCACTAGACAGGTGTATCTTTATAATTCACTGAACATGACAGATCCCACATCATTCTTAGCCTATGATATGAAAGATGAAAAGCAGAAGAGGATTTTTTTATGAATTCCTCAATATTGGGCATCAAAAATATTCTCCAGCACCACAGGGTGAGCACTTTACTTCAACTGGCTTAACTGAAGCATGTCTAAAGACATTTATCTGTTTTCTTTAGTCTTCCAGGCCACAGAATGCCAAGCAGGTAACATTCACCAGTTGGCGCCTGACGTGAATTGACACAAACTGTCACAATCGGGCTGTATTAAGTGTCACAGAGTCTTCAAAAAATTCACTCTCCTCCCGGCGCCGGCTGCCTCAAGAAGCTTCCGGAACGTCAGTCACAATCTTCAGCAGAGTTAAGTCCTATCTGGAAAAAAAAAACACTGACTCTTGTCTGCGTTTACCCCCGCGGTTCCCCAGATTGATATCCACAGCGCACAGCGCTTCACTTCAAGTTCGAAGCTCTCAGTTCTCGCACGCCCGCCGCCTGTGAACGCCTCAAACTCAGCCCACGGATACTTAATCCCTGGCGGTGTGTCTTTGTCTGTGAGGGTGTTTTGTTGTTGGTGTTTTCTTTTCCTCTCCCTCTCTCTCTCTCTTTTTCTTTTCCTCTCTGCTTTTTTACTGTCGTTGGCTGAGCCCACCCCAGGATGCTGTTGATTGAGCTGACAGTGAAGCGGGAGAAGAGAGAGGCGGGCGGGCATGCGGGCGGTCGTCAGAGAGAGGGGAGAAGGTGGGAAAAAAACAAGGAGGTGGGGGGGGGGGGGTTCAGCTCAGCACATGGCAGAGATGCCTGGCTGCCAGTCAGTGCTATTGTGTTTTGACAATCATAGCCTGTCACCACACTCTGATCAGAGCTGTCACTGGCACCACAGCGAAGCTGAGAATTTCACACCTTCTCTCTCTCACACACACATACAGACACACACACACTCTCTCTCTCTCTCTCTCTCTCTCTCACACACACACACACACAGACACACACACACACTATCTCTCTCTCACACACACACAGACACACACACACACTCTCTCTCTCTCACACACACACACACACACACACACATACACACACACACTCACACATTTGGGTACACCCACCCACATCAGAATACACAATCATGGCACTGTTAAGAGGGTTGCAAATAACACCATCAGCCACATAGCTTGAGCACTATTTAGAAACTTATCAGTGCAATTCACACATGTGCACACAGAAGACCTTTTACCCCTCTGTCTAAAACAAAACACATTAAATATGTCAGACCACAGACAATATTATACAGTTTTAGCTCTCAAAGATAATGAAAATGTTATTAACCCAAATAACTGAACACAAGAAAAAGAAAGGTGTCTGCCGTCATGACCACATTACATCATGATCCTCTGCCACAGTGCACCTACAGTAGCTGTCTTAAAGTGCTTACTATCCAATTCAGACCCTGTTTAGACATATACGTTTTCTCTTAAAAACGCACACTTTTCCCTTCGTTTGCGCCTTTCATTTACACACAAACAGAGATGTCGCCTCTGAAAACGATTCTTTCTAAGAGCAGTCTACACGCGGACTGCTGTCTGGTGGGAGAGCTTTGAAAATGAGGTGGTTGTCCCGGATGAATGGCATGAGGCTTCTGATTGGCTTGAATGGCTTTTTCCTTCTTCCTACACTGTGGCCCATAGGCTTAGCGTAGGTATGACGGCTCTCGACAGCATATTTATGCAGTTTAATGTAAACGGAAACTTTTTTGAAAACGATGGTGTATGCACAGAATTATATAGCCTCAGTCTAACCCAAAATGTCTGCTATGCCTGCAAAGCTCAACATTCTTTATATTTAAATATTCCTGATGTTTGTTTGTAGTTTGATTATGTGTTTGCACACACACAGACACACACACACTTTCAGACCCACACAAACACTCAAGTCGTACACACTCTCTCTCACACAGAAACATACACCCACACACACACACACGTTGTGAAAGTAACAGAAAACTTTAAAGTCTGTTGGTTCAGGTGTCACCTTGTAAATCATTTGCCAGCTCACGGGTAATAAACACTAACTGTACAGTACGTCAGCTTTACTGTTGCTTTTAGAGGGGCATGCAGGAGGCTACGCAGAGCCTGCCTAATGAGGCCCCGCTCTTTGCTATTGCCACTTCACAGCACCCACGTTGACCACCCTCCAAGCGGGAGTGTGTGAGATGGAAAGAGGGATGGAGAGAGAAAGAGAGAGAGAGAAAGAAGAGAAAAGGGAGAGCATGTTTTATCTCTGGGAGGGGTTAAGCCATCCACCCACGGAGCCTGCAGGCATGCGAGGAGCTTTTTGATCTGTGTGATGGAGAAGCACTCAGTAGTGCTGGAGCACGGATCAGTAACCAGGGAGATCTCAGGCCGACTTGGCTACAGCTTGCCATCTTGTCCATCTTGTGATGTTTCGGCTGAGCTTGTCTGTCAAAACTCTCTCTCTCTCTCTCCCTCTCTCTCTCTCTCTCTCTCTCTCTCTCTCTCTCTCACACACACACACACACAAACACACACACATATTCACACACACACACCATTTCTTATTTTGCAGGCCTTTAAGGCATATTAGAAGGTAAAACTGGTTGGGTTTTTTTTCTCTTTCAATTTGCCAAGCAGTCATGTAGACTTCTCCCGGATCACTCACCAGCGATTGGACCACGGTGCATTGGAGGCAGATCAAATTGAAAATAGGTTACACCCCAGAGATCAGAGACTCTGGTGGTAACCGAAGGTTGTGTGCTGCCCTGTGCCCAACAGGAGAACTGGACCTCTCTGGCTCAGGCCGACAGTCACTATAAGAGCTGCTAAAAGAAAACAAAAAAATATATATTTTTTTTCACATTTTGTTATGATTTGTAAACCAGGCCAATCTTTACTTTAAAACGGATTAAAATAAATACTGTTGTATGCACAGTGTTGCTTAAATTAAATCCTCCGTATATCCTGAGATCAGTGTACTGAAGGAAATGGACTAGCCTCTACAAATACAATTAATTTTATCCTCTCTATATATATTTTTGGATCAAAGGTGTTCATACCTTGTTTGTGCAGTGTTATTTCACCATGTCCATTTCACCATACATTGTTGTATATGTGTGAGAACATTATTGGACTGAGTGTTTTTGTGGGGTCTTTGTGGGGACTGGGGACAAAAGCAGGAGGTACCAAAATGATGCAGCAAAAAAACCAAGACAGTTCAAATGAGTTCAAAAGTGAAACCCCCAAAGTCCATTTGAAATGTATTTATAGAAAACATTTTCATTATTTTCCAAATCCAATTTGATTGTTTTGTTTTTATATAAAAAATAAAATTCAAATTGCAGTTTGTGGGTTTTGCATCTGGGTTTTGCTCTCCCGGGTTCATGGTGCTTTGCTTGAATGTTCCAGGGTACACATGCATACATGCAAAGAAATGCATATGACGTGCATTCATAACCCACAACTTCATTTCATGTACCTTAGGAATAGTTCTCTCTATCCTCAGATAGTCGCATTTACAATTCAACCGGTAAACCGCTGATTTAAATAATAAAATCCCAGTGCCTGTAAACTGGTGTGTCTGTGTTTCTATGTGTGTGTGTGTGTGTGTCTGTGTGTGTGTGTTTGTCTGTGAGTTTTGTGTGTGTGTGTGTTTCTTTTTGCATGGCAGCAGGAGCCAAACGTTTGTTTGATCCAAGCCATGATTGGCACAGGGGTGCAAACAGCAGCCCCAGTGGTGTCTGCAACATAAGCAGCGTTTATTCCACAGGAATAACAGTAACTAGTGAGTTCAATTATCAGCCTGTCACATTATCCTCCCAAAGTGTGAAACACGTATTGAGAGCAGAGAAGAAGCAATAAGCCTTGAGGGTTGTCTTGGTTCGAAACATGATAATTAAAATCAAGGGACAATTGTGTTTAGCTTTTTAATCATCAATTTAAAGTGGTATACAAAACATGCAGGCAAACAAACCTATACACACACACACATGCACGCACATGCACACAAAAACACACTTGAGCACTTGCACACACATTTGCAAAACACAAAGTTGTCACAGACAAGTGTGACACTCTGCATCACATTCGCAACGTCTGTTTTTCAACTTTGAAATTACTTAAGAAGAAATCACCACCCACTCATATATCACTCCAAAACCTTGTCAAGAAGCTGTGAACTCACCGAGTTCTGACTCTTTTTTGAGTGTACATAAAAGAACCCCAGAAAGATATTGCATGTTTTGTGTTTCTGACAGCAAAACAGGCGTCTATCTGGACACAATATCTAATTACCAAGGCAAGGCTCTCCAAACAATTAACACTTATGCAAATAATGTCTCTCCAGCTGATGCTAATGTCTGCCAACCAGCGATAACAGTCAAGCATTAATCCCCTTCCCTTTAACTCTAATGTACTTGATCCACCATAACAAACAAACAGAAATAATAATCCTATTATTGGCTTAATAACACATTTTGTTTTTCACTAGTTCTTTCCAAACAATATTTTCTTCTTCTTCTAGAGGCTAACGCGCCTCTGTATTGTACCGTTAGAAAAAGGAGAATCAATTTGTGCCTGTTATAGGTTGACTACTCTGTTGTCCTTTCCTCTGAATCTTCTGTTGTCTTGGATATTTATTTATTATCTTTTTTTTGTCTTTCTTTGCCAGTAAGTAAATCACTATGGTGTTGCATACCTCTAGAATCAAGCAGGTTCCAGGGTGCTGGGTGTTGTGTGTGTATGAGGGCTCAGTGCCATGCTAGGTTGGCACACATGACAGAGGCTGCCACTTCGTAAGTTGTACTCAACTTCACCTCCACCCCCACCGCCACCACCTTAGTCTGATGGTGCAATTTACTGATCTTTTTCAGTTGCTAGGTGTTTTTAGAACCTCATAGCCTAATGTCTGTCAGAACCTCATTAATATTAGAGATGATACAGGAGAAGCCTGGATTGTACTAGCATGCATTGCTTGTGCAGGCTGCCATGGAAGATTAGAGTAATGATTTGTAAAAATGTACTATTGAGGGGAAATAAGACACTTTTTAATGAGAGAAAGAGCTGCTAGAGTGTGTGGATTTATATATGTTAGTTAGGGAGTGTGTGTGTGTGTCTGAGAGTGAGAGAGAGAGAAAGAGAGAGTGGGTGTATGTATGTTTGCATTTGTATGAATGTGTGAATCTGCTTCATGAGCTTGTGTGGGCAGATGTGTGGGCTGGACGAGTTTGATTCCTCAGGCTGTTACTTCCCCAAGGGCCAGAGGACACAAGTCACCTGACTTCACATCTCCCTGCACCTGCCACTGATCCCTCAGCAAGCGCCCCCCCATCCCACATGACCCCACTCTTACATGTCCCTCTCTGCTCCCCTGTTTACACCAATTGATGTCATTTAACTGCTGTCAAAACACGCTTTTATTTCTAAATACGGCCTATACTTCAGCCTCCTACACACAGAGAAAATATGAAAAGAAGACGTTTTCAGAAATGTAGAGAGAAAGAAGAGCTCATTTTTTCATGTACAAAAGCTTGATGGAAAAATAATAGGTGCCGCTCAGGGCTAAGAGGCATCTTGCCTCAGAAAACTGACAGCTGACACCTGGGGGTAAAATTAGCTGAGAACTGTCGACATTTCTTTTAAAAAAAAGGTGTTTATTTTCTTGATGGAGAGACACTTGCGAAGTTTAAATGCAAATGAAGACCAAAACGTCATGTCAAAACAGCCTCATTGCATCACTCATTTGATTTTTGTATTCTCTTCTATCTTTTTGCTGGCTGCGCTGAAGCCGTTTGGCATTTCAAAAGTTGCAGAAGGGTCTGATCTATGGTCCTGAGAATTCCAGAACGCAGAACAGTAGACTAGCTGACCACAAAAACCTATTCAGTAGATTACTTTAGCAAACACGTCATGAATGCTGCCTAGTCTAGTTATGTTCAATATTTGCTGTGTACCAAATATTCTGTCCTTGCATGTTAAAGTCTATGAGAATGCTAATATTTCTAAGCAGCTAGAACATGAAAAGTACCTAAAACAAATACAAAGCATTGTCACATGACAGCAGGTTTGAACCTTTCTGCTCGTGAGACGCCTCACACAAACTTTTGGAGTCCATTAAATACCATTAAATTCTCCGTAATGCCTCCAGATTTGTTGTCATGTAATCATCCTTGAGGTGTTTTGTTTGGATTCCATACGTCAATGTGCTTTTTAAGCTGATAAAACAAATCCCTATAAAGTCTTCCTTATTCACGGCCAGCGGATTTGAGGCCTTATAATCTTGTTGGAGTGTGACACAGTGTGACATATTTGCTTTGGCTTGGGTCTGTCTTTTGCTCGTTCGCAGGATATAAGTCTTATTGTCTCCAGGTAGTCAAGCATGTGCATGCATCATTTCGTCATTAAGGTGCACACACACACACACACACACACACACACACACACATTGAACATACAGCACAGTCATTCCAAGCACTCAACAAGAATTCCTCGCCTTAAAACAAATCCAACTCAATTTAGCCTTTTCCCCCTCCCTCTTTTGATGTGGGGTTTCTCTACATCTTAATGATGTGGAGGGATTTTATTTGTATCAGATCATTAATCTGTACTTCATTAGTGGGCATTTCTTAATTGTCAGAGTTGGTTCTCAGACATCAGATTTAAAGTAAGAGGATTTGAATGGAGGTTTGCTGTTGATGAGTCGGGGTGGGATGAAGGGAGGTGTGTGTGTGTGTGTGTGTGTTGGGGGGTTCTTGCTAGGACTAATTTCCTGGCTTTGTAGTAGCGGTTATGAGGTTGTGGGCAAGGCAGGTCTGCCCGGCAGGAGGAAGGACTGGAGGGGGTTGGAAGTCTTTGATATCGCCTAGTGTCCCGCTGGCTCGACTGCCAGGGTTCCGCCACGGGCCATCTGGGCATCCCAGGAGACCGCCGCTGGCTTTGCCCCTCACCAAGGGTTTAAGTCCTGGAGGCGGCAGGGCAGAAGAGACAGACAGGTTAGAACTCAGGGTTAAGGGTCAGGACAGAGCCAGCCAACAAGCAGGTCAAACACTTGAGATGGATGAAATTAATGCATTGGACTTTCAAACATCTAGTTTAGTTTGTATGAAGTTATGCCTTTACTCTGCTGGTTGTTTACCATCATATCTATGTGACTGCCACAGACATCATTGACTGACTACTCTTTGTTGTTGTACATCTACAAGAGAAAGAAAAAAATTATAAAATCATTCAAATTAAAAGACATATCTGCGTATTTATCACTGTTAATCCTCCTCACACACACACACACACACACACACTCGCACGTGCGCAAACACACAAACACATGTTTATTGACGTATACTGGTGACTCCAGAGATACCCAATGTCTTTGACCCGGTGTATCATTTTGATGTGCGTGGCAGGACAAATGTATTACTGTATGTTGAAGTTCTATCAGTTTGATTAATTAGATAAATATGAAACTGTACAATGTGTATGGCACTGCAGACCTCTGACAGACTCTTCACCTCCTCCCTCGCACAGCAGAGTCTCTCTATCTGCACACAGGGATGTTTTTTTCTTTCTTTTTCACATTCAGAAGACATCGCTGACAAACCAGCAGATGTAAATTACAATACATCAAACATACCCCCCACACTTCCCCACAACACTCACCCACCCACACACACACACACACACACACACCTCCCCGTTTCTCCCTGTTTCCGAGGCCCTGACGTCTGATGTTCTTTGTGACATTCATTCTCCTCCAGGGTCAAGCGGCATCTTGAAACCTTCATCAAATGATTAAATATTTTAAACAGCGCCCAGGCCCTTACCTCTGTGTGTCTCTCCGTCGCTCTCCCCCATTCCCCCGGAGACTGCTGGGCCCCGCGCCGTTATCGTTTTTGTCAGAGCCACTTTCCATCGGCATTTGTCATTCCAGCTTGCGTTTATGAGTTATCAATCGCCGTGTCAGAATGCAAAGTAACTGATGTTCCTTGGGCGGCGTTGGATGGTCTATCTCGGGCTTTTAATCAATGTATATTTTTCTCCCGCCTCGTTCTCCACGCGTTTTCCTTTTTTGCCCCTCATTCTTTGCCATCTCACATAAATCTTTACTGTCCCGCACTCTGAGTAATGTAAACTCACACACACACACTCTCTCTCTGTCTCTCTCTCTCTCACACACACAGACACACACACACACACACGCACACACAGAAAATGCTGTGACAGTAACAGTAGTTATATTATCAAACATTTCACCTGGAGGCTAAGTGTGTATCAAGGGCTTTGAGACAGGCAATGTTTGGGGATTAAAATGGAGGAGGGTGATGGGGAGGGGAGGGGAAGGGAGGGTCGCAAACAACCTGTAAGGGATTGCCATTGCAACACATAAATCAGCCGCTTTGATAAGTAATTTTTCTTACACATCCAGGCCCCACATTGCAGCGAGTGTACCCTGACGGACGCCCATCCTTCCTGTCACAAATTATTGGGGAGGGCTCCGTGGGGTTGTTTGGGTTCACTGCCTGATTAACCCAACTGACAAATATGTTTTTCCATTTTTGTTGGATCTAGCACCTCTATACCACTGAGACAGGGATGGAATATACATAACCTCAGTACGTGGCATCCTGAATTCTTACTACAAAACGAGATAAGTTGGTTGAAGTAGCAGGCGGTACTGCTTTCTGCCACCTCCAATATATAAATAAATAAAGAGATTAATTAAATCTACAATTGCACAATAATTAAAAATATATAGTGTATGGATGTTGTGTATATTCGTAAATCAATCTTTATTGCGTTGTTCATCGAATCAAAATGTAGCCTGTGTCCCCAAGACCCACCTTTACAAATGTCTTAAGCCAGTCACGACTCTGACGATAGAGCTGATGAGAGCTTCATGCATGCAGATAGCCTACCGCAGTTATTTTCTGTTCTAGGCGAAGCCAGTGGATGTTGCAATGGAGTTAAATTTCAAACATGTAAAACATGACAACGAGCACTTAAAAAAACAACAAGGCTGGACAGTTCTACAGTGTTCTGTCCATGTTGGACAAAAACAGCAAATCCAGAAAGAAATATCTAATAATACTTTGTTAAGTGGGGCAAAATTTTGGTAGGCTAATATTCATATCTTCATGATTAAGTCCATTCTTGAAAAAGGGAGAAAAAAAGGAGGCAAATGAAGGATCACAGATTATTTTCAAGGGTAAGCTTGGTCTGTTAAAGCTGACTACTGAAAAACACCTAAGGACCAGTTGATGCCCTGTTTAAATCAGGAAAAGGCCAAACAGATGTGTTGTTTTATACTATTTTTTATAATAAATTTGACAATACATATTTTGGTGTTTATTGTAATTTAACTTGTAGTGTCTTTAGTGGCCTTGTGAATGGACAATCCCAATCTGCCCAGGCTGTAATATATTCCATTTTAACTAACTTAACTGCTTTTACTGCTAATTAGAGTGGAAGTGACTAATTATCTCAATAGTTTTAGAGGAACAAAATCATCCAAGTGTGTTGCCTAGGGCAGCATCAGTAGTTGCACCCTAGCACAACACAGTACCAACCAGGCAGCAGTCAGGCCCAGTGAGAGCAGCACAGCATCAGAGGCCCAGCAAGGCAGGGGCAGCACAGCCCAGTGTCAGCAGGTCAGCCCTGCCCAGCCAAGCAGGCCATCACAGCCCAGCAGCAGCTGCCAGTGTAAGGCAAATAAGTAGTGCGGTACTGACAGTGACACACCACAAATACCACCTCTTCTAAATATAATATGCCTTTAAATGGAATTAGTTATTTAATTACCTAATGGTCCTTCTAACCAAATCAAACCAGACTGACTGTTGCACCTTTAACATAAACTAAGTACACTTGAACATGTAAAATACAAACTCTTGTAAACATCAAAGTCCATTCAAAATAACACAACAGCCAAACCCTTGCTGTGGGGCTGAATTCGATGCTTGGGAGCGGTGTTACTTCAGATTACACGGTATGTATGATATAAAACTGGTCCAGATGTTCAGACTGACCAAATGTACAAAACCTTAGGTGTCTACAGCTAAGTAATATCTACCAATCCATGTTATAATGTTATTCATGCCCTTTCTGTGTTTCCTCATCCTAAACCTTAATCCAACGTAACCTGGCAGGCATCTACTCCCCCTACCTGTGTCTATTGTACCATTTCACAGTCACATTGTGCAGGCTGTGAATCAGCTGATGAACATAGCGACACACGTGACACCTGCAAGGAAGTCATAAGAAAGCCTGCTCTGTCTCCGCAACCAAGATAACTGCGAGCAGCACCTTGCTTTCCCTGAGAGACAAGGTTTTTCGGAGAGCGACACACACACACACGTTTCATGAATATTCATTCTAGATATTCACACTGCATGAATATTTATGACACTCCTGCATACTTATTTGGTATCTCTTGATTTTGGTTGGGGAAAAAAATATTGTTAGAGATTCCAGAGACTCCTTTCACATAAGGCACAACCGATTACCATTTCCCTTGCCAACTTTCCATCAGTTCTGTTGCACAAACACATTCAGTCTGTGAATTGAATCAATTTGTGCTAGAGAAAGGCGAACAGTGACATTGTGGGGACAATAGAATTGTTATAGTCCCAACGAGTACTTTGTGTTTTCAAATGTTCTTGCTTGTTTGCCTGTGTTGCCTTTGATTAGGACCTATAAATGATTGAGTGTGTCGCACTCCCCCCCCCTGCCCACCGATGATCACCTCAAGGCCGCGTCTGCTAAGGGGACGGTGAGTGATGGCGGACGGGGCGGAGTGTTGACAAGGGCGAGGACAGGCTTTCCTCTCTTTACACCATCAGCATTTCTTTTGCAAGCGTCCCAAGTCACCAACACTCCCACTGCCTGTCTGTGTGTGTGTATGTGGGTTTGTGTGTGAGCATGTGTGTGTGTGTGTGCACATCAATACATCCCAGGACATATTTTATGGATATATAGACTTATAGACTGGCTTATGGTTCCCCCATCAAGTTCCTCCACGCTGAGACTTTGAGGGATGGACTCGCCAAGAGAAAGCCCATTCATCAGGCTCCGCCAACAGTGGTGTGGAACAAAGAGAGTCCTGTGTGTGTGTGAGTGTGTGTGTGTGTGTGTGTGTGTGTTTGTGTTGGGATGTTTGGACGCCTGCCGCACCTTTTCAGCTCCAGGACCAGAAAGCACATGGTGAGAGACGAGCTTGACCCTCCTACACGAGGAGGAGGCCATTTCGTCTCTGAACTCTAAACCTCTCGATGGCGTCTTTCTTCTTTTTTTTATGAAATGAAGCAATAGTGTTAGTGTTAGTCAAACACAGTTTTGGAGCATTATACCATTTCAGTAGGTTTTAGTTTCAATAAGCCTGAAGATGATGTACAGAAGTTTCAGTGTTTCAGTAACACTTCTCATAAAAACAATATTATAAAAATACACTTGCAAAAGACAATGCATGATACGCTGCTATTTATATATAGTTATATATGTTATATCTTCATAAGGCAATATACTGTACATGTTTCATAAACTACAAATCTATTCATTGTGTTTTGTTCTTACTAGTTTATTTATATAAAAAGTGACAATGTTTTCAAAGCTTGGTATCATGGAAAACAATAACTTTGGCTTTGTGCAGGTGCATGTAGTGGTGGTGAGAAACATGAATGGGCTCCCTCAAGCTGAAGGTACACAGTCCACACACACACACACACACCCACACACACACACACAGGGGAGTGGACAGAGTCATCTCTCTCCCCTCAGACAGTCAGCCGAAGTCAGTGACTTGAACCAGCTGACCACTCACAGTTCCATTATTCATACAATGCAGACACACGCACACACACACACACACACACACATACACGCACACACACACCTAGAGGAGAACACCCCTCACCAAAGTTACAAGATTTATGGGCTTCAGCTCAGCTTATAATTCAAAGTTCACCCTCACATATATCATACTTTGAAGCACATAGATTATGAGAGAGGGCACATTTATCATATCACAAAACAGACACACACACACACACACACACACACACAAACTCACACGGACACTTGCATGAAAGTATATATGCACATAACCATGGCTGTTTGCTTTTGTTGTTTGTTTCACAGGGGGACGCTTTCAAGGCTTCAAGTCAGGTTGGAAATATTGTGGTTTACCAACAAATTTTACCTGAAAACCCATTTTGACATCCCAGTAATACATAACTACAAAAAAAACAGTCAATTTATTTTATATTATTTATATATATATTATTTATATATATTATTTTGCACATCTACAGAACAATAAAGCTTTGCACAACAATACAAAGGTCTACACAATTCATAAATACACAATGCATATTATCCGCAATATAAAATACTTTTTGTTATTTATCTGTCCTCTGATTTCTAGTGTCTCTCACAGTCTGTAAACAGATCTGTGTTTCTGAGCCCTGTTGTCAATGATCCACTGCAGCAGTCAAGCAGAGCAAATGTTTTTTACATTGTGAATGTTCATCATTGCACTGCGTAATGTTGTGGATATGGCTGTGTTTTTTGTGTGGCTGTAAATTAGACACATTCATAGTCCAGTCTAATGTTCTTACCAGCCCAATGAGTATTGGGGAAACCACAAAGCCTATCGATGCAGGTTATCTGTACTATGGCCTATATAAAATACTGTATACACAAGGGTTCCATCTAAATGTCATATAGAAGACTGTTTGTGTCCTTGGACTGTTTTTGTGGGGTAGAGAACTGACGCCGTGGATTTTCACAGTATTTTCATGTAAGGTTTAAACACCCAAAACATGAAACAATTGGTGGAAATTGCGCGTGGTGAAAAGGGCAGCCGTGAGGCTTTCTAATGAGGCACGAGAGAAAAGATATTGACAGCGCTTCAGAGGAGAGATAACGGAGAGCGTTAATCTCCCTCATTATGTGCGGGGGCTTGAGAAGGAAAGAGCTTGTTTTCTACATGACCTCATCATCCACTCCTTTACATTTGACTCCTTTCATAGGGAGCTCACAAATGCTGGGGGAGCCTGTTTTTCTTTTTTGGTTCTTTCACATTTTCGTTTTTAGTGGGTGGGAGTGGGGGGATGGCAAGGGCTATTCTGAGATTCTGAGACCATTAATTTATAAACTTGTTGGGAAAGAGCACGCACAAGATTGACGGTCACTTCAACAACAGTACATACATACAATACACACACAAACACTCAATCACCCTTTTTCACAGATATGCACTCACACACACACACACACACACACACACACACACACACACACACACACTCAAATACACACTCTTAAATACAAGACACATGCACCCAAACTGAAAAAGGTAAAAACTGATTTTAGACTGAGCTGGGTGTGGTTAGACACACAGATCTGGAACATGATTACTTACAAATTCATTAATATTTTATTGGTGTCTGTCAGTAATTTCAGTAATCAGTAATTAATCAAGCACTTTGATGTAAAGTTCAGCTTACAAAAGACTAAAAGAAAGGGTCCCTCTCAGACATTCAGTTTTGATTGTCACCAGCACTACATGAGCCTGTTTTAGTATTTTTTTTATTTTTTATTTCAGAGGACGCCACATAATCCATGAAAGCCATTCTAGAGCTCCAGGCATCTCTTTCTTTCTTTCTCTCTCTTCCTCTGCCTTTCTCTTTCTCTTCCCCTTTCTCTCTCTCTCTCTCTCTCTCCCTGGCACAGTGGTGGTGGAGGCAGCTTGGAGGGCTGGCTGGGTGTGGGGGTGGAGGAAAGGCTACGGGCCCCCCGTGCCACATTCCCTCACTGGGCTGATTGAGATGTGTAACGCCGCTGGATAACTCATCACAGTAAATATTATCCCTTGTGCTCGTGCACTAATTAACACAGTTAATTGTGGCTGTCAAAAGACTCACAAGCTGAGGTTATCATAGGGAGAGACAGAGAGAGAGAGAGAGACTCCTGTGCCCCACTCTACTACAAACTCATACACACAAACAGTCATACACAAAAACATACAAGCACACACACAGACATACATACACGAATTTGTTGGTCACCTTACTGTACCTGAAGGACGTTATGGAGCATTTCAGAAAACAAATGTAATAGCAGTTGTTGGAATTATTCTTATATAAGATCAACACACACAAAATAGTTCTCTCAAACAATAAGGGCATAAAGATGGTCTAACAATTTGTTCTTGACTGTTTGATGGTACATTATTTTAAGAAATTACTATCATAATTACTTACATTGCACAAGCATTAGCCAGAGTCAGTTTGTGTGATTTTAGCCACTTGTGTTTGGCATACTACTGAGACAAACGTATGCTGTGCTGGGTATACACTGCGCAAAATCTCCATATGGTTTTGTTGATGTTGAGTCTTGGCTTGGATATAGACTCGCATATGGCCCTCTCTGTAGCTTCTCTTTATCAGCCAATTCCCCTCTAATCATCCGCATACACACACACAAACACACACACACACACACATACCAGAGCACATACAATCACACCAGTGCACACACATAACAACCCCCCCCACACTCACACACACACACACACATACACACACACACACACACATTCTCACTGATTGCTGCAGTCATGTCATGTTCAATTTACACCTGAATCTCTCTTTCACACAGTCACACAAACACGTGTTGTTCCTCTGTGCACAGAGCTCCTCACCAGATCAACAAAACCCTGGATTCCCACCAGTTCTCTTCTGCAGTGTGCACACACAAAGCTAAACCATTTAGCAATTATTGTACCAAGTCTTCCATGGTTCACTTCCTGTGAGAACACTTTGGCGCAATGCTAAAGCCACATTATGCAACGCTGATGCAAGTCAGGAGACGGAGACAGTAGCAAACAGTTAGCCTATATGGTATGAACGAAACTCCCCCCATCCCTCCGGTTTGAGCTCTTCCTACTGTGGTTACTAAAATGATTGACAGGTATGTAGATGGGCCCATGCCAAGGACACCCAACTGGGTGATAAGAGGGGGGCTACAGAGGGATGTTTCAGTTTCTGATTATAGAGCCCAGAGTGGTCAAAGAAAACGTATTTTCTTTCTCTAAGTGGAACACTAATTGGTAGCTATCAGTGTGGAAAAAGAGCTTTTTTTTGTCAAATATAATGAAAGTAGTTTCTGTATTTACACGTACATGTCTTTGGAGACAAACGGCGCATTATTTAGGCCTAAGGTAAAAAAAATAATTACCCATATTTCACAGATAAAATAAGAACACATGTAAATCTCAGTGGGTTGAGGAATTGTGTCTGCTTGTGTTTACAGTAATGGCATATTGATTTTCCAAACATCATCAAGTCTCTCCTTTCACTCTTTACATCTTAAGTAGCACAAGCACCCCTACAATGATTTCCCAATACACACACACACACACACAGAGAGAGAGAGACAAACATACTTAAACACACACTTAAATACACTCTCCGCCCATCAGACACTAACTGGCCCTGATGTGGTAAAAATCACTGCAAAGTGTATTATTTATCCGCGATAAAGATAAAAAAAATTGAAGCCTTTTTGATCTGGGCCAGCTACTTGTCTGAAACACTAATGCCGCAGTAAGGCAAACTCCGACGCCGAATGAGGGTGGGGAAAAGGGGGGCAGGAAGAGGAGGTTGATGCTCTGTGTACTTGATCTCACGCATGCCTCAAAAATATTGCCATGAACAACCTATGAAGTGGAGCCTTTGAAATGCATTAACTGGGCCCATTCATCTTGGTGTAGATTTGAATGCACATCAAAGACAAAGAGTCAGCTCAGATCTGCTGCACTCTGCAGACTTTTATTTTTTACTTTTTTTTGCTATGTCTCCTGCTATATAAATGTTTTTACATAGATTTTTAGTATGCAGTATGTTTACCCAACAACAGAGTTTTTTTGTGAGTATGTTTTAAATTTTGTCTAAAATGTGAGATTATGAGTGCATATCATATGACTGTTACAGTTATCAAACTTCAGCATGAAGCATGCACACACAATGCTTACATTACTCTCACAGATCATTGACCGACTGTAATGGTTCTTTGACACCGTGGGCCTATATTGGAGATTTACACAGTAAGGTTGCTACATAGAGAAATCTCTTAAAGGTCCAATGTGTAGGACGTTCGCTAATCCTGCGCCACACAGTTCAGAGTATGTATTACAGCTACGGTAGCCTTCGCTATTCAAAACGCCAATATGTCAAACGTCTAGCTAAAAGCAGTGGCAACAAGTAACAATTTCATTATTTTTTCCTTGAATGAGATGAGTGAGATGTGGTAATATTGATATTGTAGGTCTGTATCTCACGACTCAACCAAAGACGAACTGGCTACTTTTGTAGTTTTGAACTTTTGTAGCCACGGTTCAATAAGAAAGAACAGCTGCTTTGTATCAGACGAACATCCCCTCTCTTACTCTGTAACGTTATAACTATTACAAATAGCTCACAGCTTACTCCCATTCAAGTGCAGAGTGGAATATAATAGCATGTCATTTCGTAGATAAAATTATAACGCTAAGCTTGCCAGTTCGTGAAAAAACAAGGGTTAGCCTAACAAACAGAGGGGGCTATGAATTTAGCTTATATAAAATAGCGTAGACGAAGCTAAATGAATAAATAAAATGAATAGCACTTCTGGACTGTTATTCATTGCAGGTAAATCTACCCAGTTATTACATCCCAAACATTGGGAAGCCTCACTGAACAAACGTTAGCTTCAGCCTGATAGCCTAGTCAGTAGTTAACGTTACATGATGGAAAGCATACACCTACTAGACAATTGTGCAATGAAACATTTTGAATTCAGACATAATCTACCTGTCCAGAAGGAAGCAAGCAAACTCAGAGTCTCTTTCAATCTTGTTTCTTCCTCGTGTATACATTCATGATTCATGTCATTCACATCATCTAACGTTAGGGAGAATTAGCAGCTCCGATGTTCTCTTTTTCCAATGTCACTGGTCTTGCTCTTTTCAATATCCTTTTTCTTTTTTGGGAGAAGAAGACACCTTTTCTTGAAAGTCGGATTTTGAGTATGTGTTATCTGCCTTGTTTTCTTTTTCAAAACTTGCCGGGCAACTGGTGCATAGCATTACCTGAGTTTCACGTGACAGCGAAAAACGTGAACGGCGAAGCATTAATGTAGCCTATTATGTCCCGTACTGGCTAATGTATTTCAAGATGGCGACTGACTATGGAGCAACGCCAACCATTCATGCCTATGTAAATCGACCATTTAGAATACTTGAAATTGATGGTAGTCGAAATATTCATGAAAAAGCACATATTTGTGAAGGGGTAAGATTATGATTACATTATGAACAGCTAAAAATGCTACACATTGTACGTTCAATTTATTCCAAATACAATGATACTTTTCAAAGTATTGAAACTATATGTTATAGTGGGTGCCCTGCTCGATGAAAATTTTAGCCAAAGCCAGTAGGTCATGGCTTCTCTCCCTTCCCCTGTTTGTGTGTGTGGTGTGCGTGTGTGTGTGTGTGTGTGTGTGTGCATTGTGTGTTTTGGGGTGAAGAGGGTAAAAGGTGGTATGAGTGCCTGCTTGGTTCTAAGTTGCATTGCTTTCCTTCCTCCAGGTGTGTGCCCAACTGATTTCATCTGTGAACCATAATCAACTTCCTTAATGAGGGACGTAATTAACATATTAGAGTTCTGCTAAAGATGGCTTTGACATAAATCATTTTCCATATCTAATACTATGCTAATTTAATCTGCTTCCCCCCTCTCCTCCGACATGACCTTTGATGATTATGTTTCACGGCAGATTTCTTTCGGGGATTTTTTTTCCCTCCTTCTTTGCAACCCTTGTTTTAGTTTTTATTCTTTTTCCCCCCTTTCTCCAGCTCTTGATGGATTGATTTATCTGTGGAGGTGCGACACGGCTGTCACCGTGGAGACGGGCACGCAGATGGCAGGAGTCAGAAAGGAGAGAGGAAAGGAGGAGAGGGGGAGGAGAGGACAGGGGAGGATGAGAGAGTGAGTGCAGAGGAAGAGAGGTACGAGCTGCCTTCTGTCCTGTTTTGGGTGGTCTGCTGATTTTGACTGCTCCCTCCCTCTCTTTCTCCTCCCCTCCCCCCCTCCTCCCTCCATCCCTGAAGAGGGGGATCAGAGTGACACCTAAGCAGTCTGGGATGGGTGGGGTCTGTGGGTTTCGATGGAGGGCAGCAGGGTTACACCCCTCTGCCAGGGGTAGAAGCAGGCATCCCAGTAGGGGTCCAATTTGAGTGGTGGCAGCAACTGGCAGACAATACCTGGAGGACCACGCGACTCAAATTGAGCAGTGCTATAATTTAGTGCAGAAAATAAGCACTGGGAGCTGCACACTGTCCACAACACACAAGAGAACAGGCTTTGCATTCTGCTACCCTTTGCATCAAGGGAACACAGGCTGAAGATTCCTCAGATGCAGAATGGAGAATTTTCCCCACAAAATCCAGCCCTTGTATTAAACTTTAGTTCAAACACAGCAAGCCATCGTAGAATGATGCAAATGCAGTTCTAACATTACTGGAACAGTGGCCGTCAGTGTTTCCAGTCATTACTGGTAGCGTGAGTGCATTTGTCATTATAAGACAGAACTTCAGAAGAAGATGTTGCAGACACAAACCTAAATGCAATAAAGTATTTAGCATTTGGTTTGGTTTGTGCCTTTAAAGACCACATACCTCAAGTCAAATTTCAGTGAAACATTTTGATTTAGAGCAGTCCGAGAAAAACTTATCACACCACAAGTATTAAAAAAAAACTACTCTACACTACAAAAAAACTACACAACATTTCTGTGACAGTGAGAGATTTGAAGGGTTCAGGTCTTGTTAACTGTCTGCAGTGTAGAATAGGTGAGTTGTCATTAGTAGCACCGTCCTGCTTTCATGTGACATGACCCACAATCAGACAGATTTATTCACGTTGTATATTTAATAATGCACACAGATCTAATTTGATCAAACAAAAAGACAATGTGCGATTTTAGTCAGATCACTAAGTGCTTTGCAAAATTGATGACATGTATGCAGTCTAAAAATAGCCTTGTTTTTTTTCCCACAAAGTACACAAAGCACATGCCACTGTACCTAAATTCTTGAGGACAGAGATTGTGGCGATAAAGCAACACTAAATAGACAACAGATATAATCTTGGTTCGAACATTGAGCCAGCTTTCAAAACAGCAGGTGCCTTAGGGAGATGACCTCAGTCTCACTCACTCACTCTCTCACTGGTCTGTCAGAACCCCAACCCCACCCAAACCCCATACCTGCTCATATAGTAAAAACACATCTGCCTGTCAATGCGTGTCGTCCGTGTATCTCGTTATCTGATCACATCATGATGTTTTCATTGTTTTTTTTCCTCGCCACATTAACCTTGTCATTAGCCACCATCTCCCCCACATAGGGTGTCAAGCTAAATTAGTTTCCCGATGCTGTCACATTATCACACATTTAATGAAGCCACCGAAGAGACAAGAGACAATAACATATAAAATACTTTCAGTTCTAAAGATGTCAACAAATGAATGTTTTTTTTTTTGCACCTCTTATTACAGGTACACAGTACACCTTGCACAGTGGACATCACACTCATCCTGACTGATCTTACTTCCAGACGAAGTAGAGTTAATAATAAAAGCAATTAGCACCTTTGGCATTTGAGGTATTTTAGTTAGCATGTTTATTACGTTCATGATGCATAATTATTACACTAGTATCATAGATGGAAGTGGCAAGACAAGTTAGTCTATTAGTGTATCAGCTTTGGTTTCGTTTCATTGGTGTTATAATAACAACTTTTCAAGTGTGTTCAGGCATCTACCCGCTTGCACAGTCTGGCCAGATGGCAATCACTATTGCAGTCACCAGCTACCACTGAAGACATGGCTGGAGTCCTGCTGGGGAGTTCTCGTTTTAACACAAGTTTGGGTTGCCGTGCCTACAGGCCTTGCCAGGGATGACTAACAAAAATGATCTACACTGTGGCCAAAATTGTTTGTGTGTGTGTGTCTGTTGGTATATGGTGCGTATCTCTCCCTATGTGTGTGTGAGTGTGTGTGTTTGTCAGTGGTGTGTGTGTGTTTGTGTGTATCGGCCTATGGTGTGTGTCTCTCCTTGTGTGTGTGTGTGTGTATGTGTACATGGAGCACATTATAAATTACATCACGTGTTTCCATTTTGACAAATGTTAAGCACACAGGGGAATTTTAATGGTGATCCGGCCACAGACAAAGAAAAAAAATGGCTGTGGATGTCCTCAAATCCTGCATGCTTGTCACATGCACAGCCCCCTTTAATTTCTAACGCCTCGTAAATCAGCGGTCTGCTGTCTGCACAAATCTGGAACAGCTAAACAGACTACCAGACCCATGGGGGGCAAATTTTCTGGGATCTGTCCACCCTCTAGACCTCCGGGAGAGAAAACGAGACAGCCCCTCCTCTCCTTTTCTTTCCTCTCTTCTACTCTCCTGTCTGTTTTTTCTTTCTCTCACGTAACCCTGAAATCTGATATGACTTTATGTGTTGTGCGCGATGCATGGCTTTTTGCTAAATGGTTTTTGTGCTGAAGCTAGAGAGAGATGTGCAGTTCAACCTGTTTCTTTATGCTCTTCTAATTGTACATACATCTTGCCACAATGCATATTTCGATATGTCATCAGTGTGTCTTTTACCTTTTGTTCAAGTTTAGTTTCACTATATGAAACATTACAGGCCGTAAACATTTCATGGTGTTATACAGCAAAAAGCACTGAGACGTCTGAGAGAGACATTCCATTTGTTATCATTTTACATACGTACCAACTACACTTGGTTCGTGGATGGCACAGACATGCATTCCATTGGGGGAAGAGCTGAGTGAACCAGTGTACTGAGCTCACTAGTGACCCTGCTGGCAAGAATCCCTCACAACCACTGGGTGAGTATCATCAACTGAGTCACTGAAGGGGATAGCAAAGCTTTACTGCAGAGCCACCACCCACACCCAGAGCCACATGCATTATTTTACTTGTAACTAGTATAAATACTCTTTTATAAATACTATAAATACTATACTTATGAATATGAATACTCTTTTAATTACTTGAAGGAAATGTGGTCTCTGCATCTATCCTAATTGTGAATTAGTAAAAGACACACAGCACACACTAACCTGGAGGAATAGGCTGCCTGCCACAGCAGCGCCCAGGGAACAGTGTGGACTCAGGCATCTTGCTTAAAGACACTACAGCCGTGGTCTACTGCTCGAGGTTCGAAACATCAACCCTCTGGTTTCAAGTCTGAAGCCCTGGCCAGTGGGCTACGGTTGGCTTGTTAATGCTGCAGATTGGAGTGTCGGGGGTTAACAATCAAGGAGACACATCATTACTATAAAAAAGACAATCAGAGCAGAATTGTTCGCTGTTTTGTTCAGCCAGATTTTTCTTCTCTTTATTGATTTATTTTTCTTCTTCTTTTCCGTCTTGCTATAGTCATCTGATGTCACTGCGTTTGAACTGATCTTCTTCTGGCTGTTTGATGAAGATGAGAGGGAGTCTATTGATTGAACTGGAAATAATGTTGTTGTTTTTTTGTTGTTGTTCTTGAAAAACATAAACAGATGGATGTCCCTCATCTCAAATTACCCCCCCCTTCTCTTTCCACCTCCGTCTGCATGGTTGCTATGAGACAGCTGACAGACAGGATGTGACAGAAGTGTTTGATGGCAAAGTGTCTCCCCGCTCTACAGCCACTGAATGGTCCTCTTCATTTGAATGAGAGAGGAGTGTCGCAGGGTGAGATGGGGAAATAGAGAGGTAGAGAAAGAGAGAGAGAGTGAAAGATATTGTGTGTGAGAGAGAGAGAGAGTGTGTGTGTGTGTTTGTGTGTGTGTGTGTGTGTGTGTGTGCATCAGTCGGTACATTTACATATCTTGTGCCCATGCACACAGGAACACAAAATAAAACACACACACAAAGACAAAAAAAGACATGTGCATACATGCAGGCACGCACACACTCACACATAAACATCTGCCGGGGCATATCAGAGTGCACCTGCAGCTTCCTTCATTCTTTTCTCTCACCCACTCATGCATCCCTCCATCATCTGGGATTGCTGTCGTGTGTGTGTTTGGGGTTGCTCATAACGACCAGGGGATGAAAGAAGACCCGCTGAATAATAAGAGATTCATGCATGCCTCATGTGTGTTTGAATGAAAGATGGAGAGAGAGAGGCATAAAGAGAAAATGCAGGGGGTGTAAAGAGAGAGAGGGAGAGATGGAGAGATGACTTGGCACAGCAGTGGATCTAAGCAGAGGGGCTGTTTTCATCTCTGCAGTACTCAGAATCACATGCTAACCCTATGAACAGAGACTGATGGCAACCAATCATCTTGGGGCTTTCCCCTCACGCCACCCCACTTCCCCCTTGTCTATTTGTCCCCCTCTCTCGCCCTCTCTCCCTCCCTCTCTCTCTCAATCTCTCTCTACCTCCCCCCTTCCTCCCTCTTCTCTCCTCCAGCTTGTGTGAGTGGTATCCATCTGTCAGCTGTCAGGCTCGGGGAGAGATATACAGGCCTGTCACTTCTTGTCAGCTCACGTCAGTGAAGCCTTTTTGCAGCTGCTCACCAACACACGCTGTCCTCATTGAAGGCCAGCGCAGCGAGGCCTAAAGACACACCGACAGAGAGAGAGAGAGAGAATGAACAGATGAAAAGGCAAATGAAAAGCAGAAAGATGAAAGATAAAGAGAGGGTGTGATATAGATAGAGGATTATGCTGTATCTTCTAAGCATTCTTTGGCCTTTACATCAGCAAACAGCAGTAAGTGATAACAGAGTATTTGTCTGTGTCTGACCGAATGACAATAGCAGCCGAATTCTCATTTTTTTTATTGAAATTGTGGGAAATCTGTGTGTTCAAGTCAAGTTTACTATAGAGTATATGTATAAGTGAATGAGGAACCATACAAGGCATTATAAGCTGTAAAAAAGCCAGCAGGAACTCCTTAGGTTCCAAAGCAGGTAGACTTTGTAGAGTACTGGTAGTTCTCTTTTGAAAGGGAAAAATATATTGGGTGCTGTCTGTTTAAGAATGAGCTGCAGAGAGTTCATCCAGAGGGCTTCTACAACACACTACTATCATAGAGCCCCCCACCCCACCCTAAGCCCTCTCCCAATAAAGTTTTCATTACAACATTATGTCTTTTATTTTATGTAATTGTATGTTTTTATATGACTGGTGTAATATGGTCTATAAAGGTTTCTGGTTTTTGTTCTGTTTTTTAGGATGGTGGGGGGCGGGGGGGTGCATCTTGCATGTTTATTTATGTGGGTACTGTTGGTAAAACAGAGCAGGTTTTATTTCTGTCTTGAGGATCATGGGTTAGCCAAGGCCTAGAATAACTAGGCTATCTATAAACCTATTGGAACATGGACTAGGTTACTTTTGTTTGTTACCTCAACAAACAAAGACAAAAAAATAAGAATCTGAATCCAATCAGTGTATGTGTGTGTGTGTCTCCGTGTGTGTGAGTCATATCCATGTGGCAGATTGCGCTCAGACAGATTGGTTGTTTACCCAACACTTGTAGCCTGGTTTTCGCCAGCACCGTGGGTTAGCCTGACAGCACATGGGCTCCCGTCCAGCAGCGAACACAGCTGTTGGAGCCTCAACCTGCACGTTGTGACAAACACAGCT
Organism: Limnothrissa miodon; assembly: GCA_017657215.1. Classification (NCBI taxonomy): domain Eukaryota; kingdom Metazoa; phylum Chordata; class Actinopteri; order Clupeiformes; family Clupeidae; genus Limnothrissa; species Limnothrissa miodon. The sequence goes on from JAGFZM010000135.1 coordinate 1,206,080, forward strand.
ATAAACACCATCATAGCCCTGTACATTTCCATCTCCATTAGCAATGTCTGCAGATCACCCACCACCAGCACCGGCTATGAACAGGCTTGAACAACATCTTCACATATGCTTCTGGAAAATTCCTTGGCAGATCATTGTAGCAACATTCAACCTGTGTTCTGTTACATATTGCTCACCTTATGACCTTCACGATTAGCCGTAACAGAGCACCTTTCAGTGGCAGGTCGACTAAACGCACGTGGCATCAGTGAACATCACAATATTGACCGTGGCTGAAATGTGTAAAAATTGAATTAGTGGTTCCCTTAAACTTTTCTATTCAATGTAAATGTATTAGTACTTCACAGATTCTGCAGGCCCTCAAGGCAAACAGACATCACAAGGGATCATAACACAAAAACAGTTAATCGTCTATGTAGTGGTTGGCCTGTGTCAAAGGTAATATGATCTGTCTCAGAGCTCTAATTCATCATGTGAAGTACCGTATTGGCCCAAATATAAGACGACCCTGAATGTAAGACGTTCCCTCGTTCCCAGGTAATTTTTAAGTTTTTTGAAGACCAGGTTTTGTTTTATACAGAAAATGTATTTATTTGATAATGCTGGATATAATTTATTGAAAGAAAACATTCAAGGTGCTTTTGCTTTTTGTATTTAAATATAATAAAAATAGGCTAAACTGCAGGCAGCCTTAAGCTGTCTTAATTGAAACCTGTAATCATCTTTCCACAGCCTATGGAATCTTTTTTTCATTAAAGTTAAAAAATCATATGAAGAACTAGCCTGGGCCCGCCCATACTTCCTGTGACACTACATAAAATTTTGCAGCTATGCATTAACCATAATACCTATATATCTGCATCAGTCTAGTTTACAACATGAAAGCACTGACACAAAAGAAAACAGTGGTGCACAGTGAGCTCTTCTGCGGTGTGGCATAGGCCTAACCTGAGCTACTCTTCACAGACGTCATCTTCCTCTCTAACGACCAGACAATGATTGGTCTGCGACAAAGCGAGTCCATTGCACCGTATCATTCTTTTACACCACCGGAGACTAGCTTTGAATCCATTTGTGGGTAGGCTACATTCAGCTTTTAGCTGTAATATGGCTCTGATTATGGGCATTCCATCTTCACATTTTACTGTGACATGCTCACAGACTCAGCTGTAATTTTCTTGGAAGCGGGCTCATTGACGCAGTCTCACGGTACACACGCGGCAAAACTTTCTTTGACTATTACCATTTTTAAGCCGTTCAGCTCGCTAACGACAAACATTGCACCCAGTGACCCATATTGTCCGGTTGCGTGAGAGCTATTCGAGTATTCGCCCGAGTTCACTAACATAATTCTAAATTCCACTATTATATCTAGTCCCCGAATATAAGACGACCCCCCTATTTTAAGCGCTATTTTTAGAACGAAAACCTCGTCTTATATTCGGGCCAATACGGTAAATAACTAGGCATGTCTCAAAGCGCTTAACACACAAAGAGGCCCAATGAGCAACAGGGGCAAGGAAAAACTCCCTAGCAGCGTTTTTTGTTTTTTTCTTGTTATGGTAAAGGAAGAAACCTTGGGCAGATCCGACGGCTCAAGGGGTTAGCCCAATTGCCTAGGGCAGGTTTTCAGTCTCTCAGATGGTGATTAGTCCACTACTATTCCATTAGGTGCACATTATAAGAAAATAAGAAAAGAAAAGGAAATTGTGGTATAAAGAGGTGTCCCATTACAATCCCAGGATATAGTCCCATGTCATTAGGCACAGTCAAGCCAGGGGCCAGCTGGAGGCTGTATCAATCATGTCAGGGTCGTCTGTGGAGCTGAAGGCAGCCCGCCCAGGAAACCAGAGATGCAGGATCAGACAGTGGAAGGCAGGGGTGACCCTCAGCAGGGAGGTAGTGGCATGGACCGTGGAATGGGTTGAGGACCATTCAGGAGTGCCGCCAGATTAAACATTGGAAGAAGGTCCCAGGAGAACCAAGGAGGAGAAGTGATGAGAGAGAAAGAAGTGGAGAGGAAAGAGAGAGGAGGAGAAAGACAGAGTGAGAATTGTATGGCTTAACAGATGGGTGGTTTGTGGCGGCATTAATCTATAGCAGCATAACCACCAAAGGAATGGTCAGTGGCCACCAAGCCCTGGACGGGAGCTTACAGCAGAGGCAGTCCTTTGCAATAATACCTTGAGGAGGTATGGCTTACCATACACCATCCCTAACTAAAAGGGTCACCGACCATTCTCACAGAGCAGTTCACCCTTAAACCCCACTTTCTTTTAACAACTTATGTTCTTTTAACACTCCATGTTTTCTTACCTGCCCATAAGCAGTACTTAGTTGAAACAACACATTTTTTAAAATTCTCGCAAAGTAGTACTTTATTGTGATACTACTGTACAACTTAGGGGTATTATTAATAGCAATGTCGTGATAGTGTTCTCTTTTTAAAATTATATCTGTCATGTTTAGTCTATTGGTTGATTAACTCTGGGTGTGTGGATTGAACTATGAGTGTGTGTGTGTGTGTGTGTGTGTGTGTGTGTGAGAGAGAGAGAGAGAGAGATAGAGAGTTAATCTGTGTGTGACCTTGTGGGAAAGTGTTACCAGTCAAGATGAGCCCTACAAATCCATGAGAAGAAAAGCAGCATGTTTGAGCAGTTCAAAATCTGTCTGCTCCCAGTCCAAGGACTAAAGGCAGACAAAGTGAAGCCTGTGTGAATCATCAAGCTACGAAGCTCTGTTTAAAGTTAGATTACTTGCAGCCTGAGAAATACACACACCTACCCAAAACAGGCCGGGTATGCGATTATGGTATACTAAGGAACTTTACAATACGCCACTGTAAGCTATGAGGTTTGGGGAGTGTGAATGCATGTATGCATGCTTTATATTTTTCTGTGATGTGATTTTTAGGTGTTTGTAGTGTAAGTATTTGAGAAACAAAAACTGTAAGAAAGGTCACTGAGTATTGACTGACAATGGGTTGACAGAGAGAGAGGGGTAAAGAGAGAGAGAGAGAGAAAGATAACATGACATGATTGTTCTATTGTACGTGTTGATTGTGTGAGAGTGCGAGTGTGTGTCAGTAAACACAGTTTTGATTAAATATTAATGCCACCCACCAACCTGTCGTGTAAGTCAGTGTCTCTCTCTTTCCTTCCCTCTCACTCTCTCTTTCTCTGTCTGTGCCTGTCTTTGACTCTTTCTCTCTCTCTCTCTCTCTCTCTCTCTCTCTCTCTCTCTCTCTCTCTCCCGCCTTAATTTCTCTTCTCCCCATCTCTCTCCACCTCTCTCTCTCTCTTTCTCTCAATCTGTCTATCTCTCTCTCGCTCCATCTGCAGGCCCTCAGGTAAGCTCTCTGAGTGCCTCGCTGTCAGAGAGATGCAGGAGTCTTGAGGACCATCCTAGTCGTCACACATGACAAAGCCCCCTTTCTTCTTTCTCTCCTCTCCTCTCTTCTCCTCCTCTCTTTTCTCCTCCTCTTCTCTCTTCTGTCTTTTCCTGGCCCACGACACGACTCCACTTACGAGTTCACTTACGAGTTTGTTGGCACGCTTTCACATTTAGCTGCATTAAACTTTGACACATTACAGTAAGTAAGGCTTACTGTAAAACGAATGATTTGCGATGGCACACATGCTATCATAACAGGAGATGAAAGACGGTGAAACTATTAAACTTTATGCATCAGGGATCATGCAGAGGCTGGTACAGAGATACAGTTTCAAATGTGCCGAGACGCTTTAGATGGACACAAGGACACATATGTTCACACACGCACACACTCTGGCACGCAGACACAGTTACTCACACACACACACACACACACACATGCACCCAGATGCCCACACACACTCTGGCACACAGACACACTTACACACACACACACACACACAGCCCTGATGTTTTCCCACCGTGTAAGCAGGAGCAGGTGTGCTCTAAAGCTGATGATATTATGTTGATTTGCCTTCCCCTTCTTCTCTGTCTTTCATGTGCCGTTCAGCAGGCCTCCCCAGGGCAAAACTGCATTTTTTCGCTCCATGTTTAGCGCAACACAAACAGAGCCAGCACTGTCAAAATAATGCACAAGGCCCTCCGCAGTGAGGACACAAGAAGCATTCATGGAGGGGAGAGCGCTGAGGTCCAGCGAGGGCATCGGTTTGGTACCATTTTGTGTTACATCAATGCAAGATGGTAGAGACAAGCCCTTGAGTTTGGACCATTTACTCAATCCTTACTCTGAACATACAATAACTAAACATGTGTGTTGTGTAGGGTAATGTATATGGTAATTACAGAATATAGTAAATAAATTTATGGACATTGAATAGTGTACTGGGAAGCAGATGAGTGAGTCCATTGTTTTTTTTTTTCTTTTTAACTGATTTTCTTTTTAGTACACACCTGCAGGGCTGTAAAGCCACACCTTCTAACTGCCCCCATACTCCACATGTGTGCAAACACACACACACACACTCATCTCTACCTTTTTCAGTTATTTGTTTACTTTAGTGTTCCGTTTGAGTGGATCCACACTGAGCTGATACTTTACAAGGCTGAAACTGTTTCCATCAGAGGCAGATGTGTTCAGTCAGGCAGTGTGTGTGTGTGTGAGTAATGTTTGGACATTTGATATGATGTCAACAATGCTGTGAGAGCACAGCAAATGGCTCCATTGCTTAAGAATAACAAAAAAATCTCTGCAGTATTTTCAAGCACATTCAGTTAGGGCTTGATTGTTTTGACTAAAATGTATTGAGACGTGATGACTGCTTAATCATATCTTATCCACATCTATTCTCCAATTAATTTCTAAAGGTGAGATGGGAGGGGATAAATATAGAATGGCCTTGGACTTAGAGCCTTGGGGCACCACATTTATTATCAATGGACTATAACTTTCTTTGCCATATTAATTATTTGTTCTCCCGACATCACTGTCCTTACACTTTGTGCAATTATTATGAAACTGAATGAAGACAGAAATATTATAAATCAAGAGAAACATTATGCCTGTATATGAATGTTTCATTCCAGGTGTGAAAGCCAAATGATAAATGGGAACATTATTTTTAGTGAACATATTTCAGTGGATTCATGAATTACCATAATATTTTAAGTAGGCTACCCATTAATTCAAACATTTTGTACATTTTATATTAGATCATCAAACACTCTATAAAAATACATCTTAAGATTGCCTCTGTTCCATTAATAGTGATTGACAGGTGTAATTGTGTAAACTACAGTGGGTGTAGTGCAAAATTAAATATGTTTAAAAACGTAAATTAAATAGCTTTTTCATCCTCATTGTCCTCATTCAATATCAAGTCCTTTGTGTTATGAATCAAGATTTTTATTGAGGGCAATAGCCCTCTATCCAATTAACAGATGAGGTATTCTGCATCAAATGCCACCAAGGTAAGAAATCATGGAATGCACATGGAACACAACACTATTCGCACAATAACAATCTTTCAGTGTTAATTCACTCAATTAGTTACAGAAAATGTATAAAGGGAGTCAGAGATTGTGTAGACATAAATGAGTATGACAATAGTGTCATGGCAGAGTTAGTGATAGAGAGAGAGAGGGATGGAGAGAGAGAAGCTCCTTTGGGGCCAGTAGACAATCTCGAGATTTTTGAGTGGTTATTTTGTCATGTTTTATATTGTTCCACTAGTACCATACACAAACTAAAGACTCCAGGTCCCAGAAGACCTTTCCTCTATAAAGCATGATTACAAAAACGACCCAACTACTACTTTCCATCAGAACATGTTATCCTGTGATCCCCTCTGCTGAGATAGATATTGAAGAATCAATTACAGTTTTCACCTACTAAAATATATCAGTTGTCAGGCAGAGATACACTTGTGTCTTTGTGAATAAAAAAAACAGTTTGATATTTTGTTTAGTTCTTGGAAAACATTTTAGTAAAAGACAGTAGAACCACTATTCCTTTTTTTGTTTGTTGCTAGGTGCGCTATGAATGGCTATGTGGTTTTTAGATCCACTGGATGTGCAGTTTGTACTGCTATGTGAAAGAAAAACTGTGGAGAAGATTCCCATAACAAATCATTGCTCCCAGAGCAAAGGCAATGCCAAGTCTTTCTCTTCCAAATCCCATGGTAATCAGTTTCCCGACTCCTTAGACATCCAACACATGCACTAGGCCATGTCAGCAAAGCTCTTTTGACATAACCGTAACTACTCAGGTTGACATATACCAGTGAGCATGTTTAGATTTAGTTTTGACATGCTCAGTCTCTGTTATACACACACACACACACAGACACACACACACACACTCACATACACAAATCCCTCTGCACCTGTCTACCTGCTTTAAATAGCATGGTCTAAATATTTGATGCTGTCATCGTCTGTCTGTCTTCCTCCAAGATGAGGGTTTGTTGAAAGGACCTGATCATATCAGACGTATCACACTTGATTTGTTTACTTTCAAGAAAAAAACTGCACAACAAAACATTTTTTCACATAAAGCGAAATGTTTGACTGGCATAAAAAAGACTCACACTCCTTGTGTCATTACTTCAGGGTAAATGATGGCATTTGTGATTAGTGAAATGCTACTTTTTATTTTGGGATGCCGTGACGGACTCATTTGTTCTTGACATTTGTGAGAGGGATAAAATTGGAAGGTCCCTAGCTAGACGCACTGCACTGCTGAAAATAAACACAACTCCAAATGTATGTTTGAATCCTTGAGCTCATTTTTAAAAAGTCATACATGTTTGCAGCAACTAACAGGGTAAATGCATGACTTCCAGGGCATTTCAGAAACAGAATTTGAATGGAATAGTGTCGTGTCCTGAGAAAGCTCGTATTATCTTATATCAGTTTCAGTGGCCTTCGGTTTTGATATTTTTTCTCTCTTGCAGACATTACTCCTGAATATGGGCGCAGCCACTCTTACATCACCCCTGATTTTTTTTCCGGAAAGAACAACTCGGGCCTGATCAATGCTAACATTAAATCTCTGGCGCTCAAGGGCACGTGATGAATCCGGCTGTGTGCTGAAATGTGGCCGTTCTCCTGAGGCCTTCCGAGGCCCAGCATGGTCACATTGTTCTCCCACCTCACGACAACGCCATTGAGCCTTGAGCCATCTCTCATCGCTCTCATCAGAACGCTTTTAAAAACAGGGAGGGATGTGGTTGCCGATTATGGCTTTTCTGTGTGTGTGTGTGTGTGTGTGTGTGTGTGTTTGTGTGTATGTGTGTGTGTGTGTGTGTGTGAGGAGGGAGTGGGGGTAGTTTTATTGCTTGGTGACCCTCGTGCGGTAAAGTGCCTGGCGACAGTGTTTAACAGGGCCGTTAGGAAGGAGACAGCTGGGGATCGATATGGGAGGATGAGAGAACGACGGAAGGGGGAGAAGCGAGAGATAGAGAAAGAAAAGAGGAGACACTCCCTCATGTCACAGTTCCAGAGTGTCCCGCGGATCTGGACACGATCTGCAGCCAGTCCTATTAGTAGCCGAGACTGCCTCTAATATATAGACAATTACAGCCGAGCTGTTTCTCTTAGGCAAAAGCCACCCTTCACCCAGCCGTGGCACCTCCAACGGCTCTATAACCACACCGCCCGTGACAGACGCTTGCAACTCTGTGATCCGCAAACATGGCGGATCTGTGGTCTCCCTGAGTCAATTCGGCTATCATCATCACAGGCCTTTTTTATGCTCTAAAGCTATTGTGAGCATGTCTATTTTTCAGCTCCTGCCTCGATAAAAGAGGAGAGTGACAGTCACTTGTCATGTTTGGTGATACGCCCTGAAAAGTGATGCCAGCGTCAGAGACAAAGTCTATAGTCTGTGCATACCACACTGAGATCTTTGAGAGCTAAAAGCTATTACATTTAATTAGTTTAAAAACTGAACAAGCTCTCTTGCCTAACTATATGCAATATTTAACATTATCTTTCCTCCACCGGGGAAGATTGCAAGTGTAGTATAAATTGACATTACAGTACATAGATGAAGTCTGAGCTGTTGTGCATTGGCAGAGTTGCCAGCGTGCTTCAGATGTTTTACTGTTTAGTTTTTTGTACCACTAAAACAAAAAACATGTTCTCATGCTGTAGGTCTTCAGCGCACAGGACCTGATGTGTTCATCCTCTTTTGTCTGTCTCTGGCTGGCACAATGCGGCAGCTCCTTTGCCTGTGAAGTTGGGAGAGGTTGCTTGCCTGCAGCGCTTCCCCCCCGGCTAGCTCCGAGTGCTGCCTTAGTCTCAGTCTGACACTCTGGCTGGGATGTAAGGAGTGTCAATCATATGCACCCCCCTCCCCCCATCTCTCTCTCTCTCTCTCTCTCTCTCTCTCTCTCTCTCACACACACACACACACACCTACATTCACATACATTCTCATACATACACCTACACTCACTTCATGCACACACCCTCACATACAGGTGTGCCGCTATAATATAGACACTCAGACACGCACAATAGGCCTTTGCCACAAGTAATAGAGACTCAATGGTATACCCATAGTACACAATACTTTTCATAAGCTTACAGCCTCTGAATAATGACCATGTGCAGGGTATATTTCTGTACAGTGGCGTGCAAAGACATTTTGGGGGGCAAGTGCTCCAGGGGGACAAAAGGGCACTTTTGCGCATGTGAAAGATCAGGGAAGGGCAACTGCTTATACTAATGTAAACATGTAATTAAAGGGAAAAACGTAGAGTTAATGTTAGTTAGTTCGTTCTGTGAGGCTGACGAGTGCTGTTGGTATGTATCAGAGTGGCACCAGTTAGTACAATATTTAGTCAAGTTGTGAACTGCCAGCTAACATTAACAGATATCAAAACAAAACTGTTCCCTGTTCTACGTACCAGACTGTGTAATGCCCTTTAATTGTCTGTTTGTTTAGTTCAGTGTTCTATGTACCAGACTGTGTAATGCCCTGTAGTTGTTTGTTTAGTTCCGTGTTCTATATACCAGACTGTGTAATGCCCTGTAGTTGTTGCCAATGTACAAGAGAATGGGCAAATCAGAGACACAATCAGACACCACACACAGTCAACTAGGTATTATGGGCATTGGAGTTTAGATGCTGTTGGCCTGATATTTGCCACATATTTAATACCAGCCTCTTATCTATACTAGAGGATGTCTAAGCTGGCTTCCCCAGCCTGAAGGAGCCAGTGGTCCAGTGGTAGCATCCAGGACTTCCAGCCTGAAGGTCTCCGGTTTAATCCTCTAGCTTTGAGATTTTTGGGGAAGCTCCAAGGATGGTACTAGCCAGCTTTTTTAAAACCAGATGAATACTATTCAAGTGCCTTATGTCATACTAGAGGATAAGTCTGAGGAAAAAAACACTCTAAAGTTGGAGGAGCCAGTGGTACAGCGGTACAGCAGTAACATCCAGGATTTCCAACCTCAAGATCTCTGGTTCAAGCTGGCCCTGGCTGTGAGGACCTGGTGGAGGCTCTGTGGACTCCATCCCTGAATCCCAGCAGGAGGAGAACAAAAGATGGAGACAGAAAGAGAAGAGGGGGTTTACTTGGCCCCTTGGAAAAAGGCAGCACATGCACAGGGGGTTATACATCTTTTGAGGGGGTCAAACACTGCAACTAGTTGCCTGCCTGGACATGCTTTAAAAGCAAGCCACACAGAATTAACTCCTCCATTTACTTACAAACCCCTTCTTTCTTTTCCTTCCATCACTCCTGCTTCTTCCCCCATTTCCATCCACTGCTCTTACACATCAACTGAACACACATAGCTAGATTTGAACCATCAACCATAGGCTCAACTGTAACACATTAATCTGCACTCTTCCACTGAGCCAGCTGGAGGATTAGAGGACAAGGTGTTCGAAGTTCAATTTGTCCTTTCAGCTGGTTGAACTCTACAACATTTGGAGCAAAAGAGCTGCTCGCTTCCCATTGCCTGAGGTGGGATGTTCAGTCCTTCACCAACCGACTAGACTACCAAGGTCTTTTGAAAACAAGGTTTTCAAACTAAATTTTTATTACAAACTCATATTTGGAGTCATTCAAGAGCATGACACCAATCAGGACTGTCTTTTTATATACAGAGCACTAAATTTAAGTGTTTGCAGATGGTGTCGGTTTCATAGAAATCATAATAAATATTTTTGACTCAGAAAAAGGGAAACGATTGTACAAAAATTTGACCATCAAAAACTCTCATGTTCTTCATCAAAACTCCTGTTCTCCATAAATATATTGTCATTGTTCACATATAGTTTCTTCTTTAGCACCTTCTCGTCTCTATCTGTGCATGCCACTGTTTCTGTATGTGTATGTATATTTACATAATGATGGTATGGGAAAGGAAACACATGCATAAATCATGAATGTTAGATTAGAACCAGACTATGACTGTGGTTGAGTAAAACAGTCTTCGTTCTTCGTCACAAAAAGCCACCCATGCACTTCAAATCTATCCCATTTCCTCTTGTGTAATCATCGTTATGATGGAGTTAGCGCTCTAAATCATAACTGGTACAAAGCACATCACTGTACTTTGCAGCAAGAAAACTCTGGGATGCAGTAAGTGTAGGGTGCATCTGCGGAGCCTTCTGATAGTTTTCTCTACGTCCTCGGGCTTGTTGACTTGCTGAGAACTGTCTAGTGTTGGGAAGGCTGTCAAACATGACAGATTTTGTTTTGCACATTATTTCTCTCTTTTTCTCTTTCATTTTTTCTGAAGCTCTCTCTCTCTCTCTCTCTCTCTCTCTCCAGTTGCCTTGGAAAGCGGGGGCCGCGGTGTGTCAGATCACTCGTCTCCGGGACCCAGACAAATTTGCCTGCTGACTCATCTGTGTGGGTGACAACAACAGCACAATACCGGAAGGTCAGGTGTCTCTCTCGACGCAATGCGTGCTGGGAATGTGGGGGTGTGGAGCAATCAGTGTTTGGATTGCCCCTCTGCCTCCCCACCCATCCCTCCGCAAGGGATTTGTTATCATCTTAAGGAAGGTCTAATTTCTCCTGAGGGATTGCTCATGGTACAGTTTACAGTATACCGTCCCATTCAAATGACTAAACACTACATGCAGGGATCTTTGACGCCACAGTGCCAGAGCATGCAAGCTACTAACAAACTACTACACGTGTGCGCACAATGCCAGTCCTCCTGAATGATTTGTCAGTGAAATGATTTCAGTTTGTTAGACATTCCAACTTCTTAGGACAACTGAGCATGAATTAATCATTTTTGGTGAGTACCCCTATCTGAAACTTTAAAACGTTCTTGCTATTTTTGTGGCTAAGGGGGTTAGCTTGTGGCACAGATGCATGTAAATTGCAAGGAAACAAGGAGTCCTTGGACATCATTGTACTTGGCAGAGAGGAATCTGAGCGCTGTGCGAGTCTGATCATTAGTAATTGTTGCTTTGGGCTTTGGAAAGTTAACTGCCTGAATACTAATTTTCTTGTCCTCATTTCAGGTTTTGAAATATTTCGAGTTACATTACCAAGCATAGCACGTATGAATGTCATCAGATTGTGGTTAGCAACACAGCTCACAGGCAAACATAGGTCAAAGGAATGGTCATGAGTTGGAATATTTTTGGTTTTACTCTTTGGTCCTTTTCCAACAAACACAAAAACATAAACAAAAGAGTAAAAAGAACAAATAAAAAAGAGAATTTGTAATTCTCTAATCCACCCCTGCTAACATTTGAGTAGCACAAATCGGGTGAGTTTTAGTTTTCTTTTAGAAAAAAAAAGCTTAAATTCCACTGAAGTTAAAGCCACTATGTATAGGATTTATCTTCTATTTATCTTCGTCTTTTATTAAAAATATATTTTTTATTTTAAAAATAGAATCTAAAACAATAGTAATTACCTCCATCAATAAATTGTAGTGTTCTGTTAAACTTGGTAATTTCCATTTATATATACATGAAATCAGGTTGATTTTATGGAATATTTTGCTCCGCCATTTTGTGCCGCCATCTTGAAAACTACATGCTCATGTAGGGGACATCAGTCTATATTCAGCTCCGCCCTGCACGTTTCCGCCATAGACTGTATATGGCTTGCTAACCTTGCTATCCGCAACAAACATAAAACTTACACATAAGAGGTTTAAGTTTTATTTATTTGACTGAAGTTAGGTCTAATCATTTGACTTAAGTTTGGCCTGTTAAAGGTCTCATTCCATCGTATTCATCGTTTCATTCATTTTGTGGTGATCTCTTGTCTAAAATAATGTCATTTTACTATTTTAGTTAGGTGAAAACGAGAGCAGGGATAGCTCGAGGGAATTCTTATGAATATTAATGATATGCAAATGTATTGCCTCTGATTAGCTAACAACACTGTGACGCTCCCTCTAGTGGGTCTGTCTGCAGGCAGCCTAACATTTTCTTGAGGGCGGGTTAACTGCATAGCTAATGTTCAAATTGACGTACATTTGTACGGCTTTTCCGATTCGCTCGTTTTTCCCGGCAGTTTTCTTTCACAGGCGAATACAGACTACAGGGGTAGGAGAGCATTTTGAAGTTGAGCATAGAAGTACTGTACAACTTGGGCTGACCTATGGTAATGTAAAAACATCAAGTCTGAAATGGTTTATTTTGGAAGGAGACCTTTAATTTAACTGAAGTTAGGCCTATTAGTTAGAAAATGGGTGAGATATGAATTTGAAATATGGGAAAAACGGAAATAACAGGAATGTTGGCAGCTGTGCTTTCATCCTGTTGATCCAATGATTCGTGCTCAAGTTTGGTATTTCATTCATTTGGGGTCAGCTGACCTTTAGATCTCGCTCCCTGAATGTTACCCTGAAATAATATAAGCTGTTGCTTCACAGATAAGAGAAAAGGTTCGTTTGAATGGCCATGTGTCTATAAGAGAAAACAGTTTGTTGTATCACTAAAAATCAAGGAAGCCACGCAAAGTCAACAGTTTTTTTTTATATAGACATAAATCGTTAGGCTAATTTACCAGCTTCTTAGGCCATACTCACACAAGGCAATCCATACTATACAGACTAGTTTCAGCCATAGCCCTGTTGTTCAAGGCCACAGAGAGCTATCTGTAGGAAACGGAACTAGAAAATGTGGTACAGAATGAACCGCACAGTGTGGAGACAGTAAATTAGTTTCTGGGCCTCAGTGTTTTTCCATTACTAAAACTTACTTGCTTTACTGTAAAAAAAAAAAAAACACTAGCTACTGTACAGGAAACACTGACCACCCAAAGCGCTTATTAAAAAAAAAGTTGGGTGAAGTCTACACCCTTGCACACTATCGGGACACCAGAGGACACAGCGAAAGAATGGGGGGTACTGTACTGCGTTTGATGTGAGAGAGCCTCACAAACACACGCTCGGCGGTGTGAAAGGAGGCTTTGTTGGGAATGTGTTGGCTGCTGCCAAAGGGAACACAGATGCAAGGCTATGAAGGAGGGAAGGGGAAGACAGGGGGTGCAATGGAAGGGGGATGCTGATTGGGTAAAAGGGGTGCTGATTCGTTCACTGCTGCACTTAGGTGGACTTAGGGGCATGTGACGCAATCTCGATCCCTCCCTCACTCTCTCTTTCTCTCACTCTTTTATTCAACAACTTTCTCTCCCCTTTACACCAAATCTTTTTTTGTTTCATTCTCTTTAATCTCTCTCTCTCTCTCACTCTCACACACACACACCCTCACATACTAACATTCTTATTCATTCATCTCAGCCCTCTCATATGTCCAGCTCTTGCTAAATATACCAGTTCATCTTGCAGTCCCTGCTCTGTACCCACTCTCCTCTTCCTCCTCCTCCTCCTTTCCCTCATTCTTTTGTCAGGCCGAGGGCCTCTATCTCTGTCCCTCTATCTCCTCCTGGAGAGGCAGACCGGGCGGCTAGGAGAGGAGGGGACAGGACAGGAGAGAGTGGCAGTGTGTTGAAAGGCAGAGGAGCTGTCACATTGTCTCGGTGGCATGCTGATAATTGCTGACCCTAACAGGCCCAATTAGGGGCTACATGCTTCCCACACCGGTCCCCAAGGGCCCCCCATCACCACCAGCAGCGCCACCACCCCCATCCATTCCTCCTGCCGGAGGCCGGGGGAAGACAAAGCATACTGGGTACAGACACCACCACAGAGGCCCTGACACAACCAGACGGGCCCATTTTCAATTCACCCTTTCTTTTTTTATTTCTCTTCGTTTTTTTGTCTCTTTTGGCCAGATTATGCCGCTCGTTCTTTATGGACACCAAAGTCCATCTAATGGCAAAGACAAAAACACACACACATACATTCATGCTCTCTCACTGTCTCTCTTTCACACACACATAAACACACACACACACGCAAGCCAGTCTCTAAGGACCTCAGTTTTGTGATCTTTCCAAATGCTAAAAGTCAAACCAGTGACACTTATCCAATGACAGCTCATCTCTGGCAGTGATTTTCTGCTTCAGAACGACATCTCTGGGGACACACAGCTCCCTAAAACTCTAGCCGGCGACTGCAAAGAGAGAATTTTCTGTTTATTTTTCTTTCTCCCTCCTTTGGAGAAGATTGTTTTACTTTTGTTTCCCCCCTTTCTCGCCCTCTCAAGGGCTTTACGTGTGTTCTATTTAAACTGTAAATGTTTCAAGCAACAAGCAACAACAATGGTAAAGACAGCTCCTTCTGTCAGTGTCTCTCAAGCTATATACATTTAACCCCCCTACCCCCTCCCAAGACACTCTCACACACTCACACACACACACACACTTTCTTTCCCTCTCACTCTTTCCTCAATTGGGCCTTTTAAGCAAACCCATACGTATCCCATTAGGACTGACTCTTGACAGCAATGCTCTACAAAGCACTGGGGTGGTGGTGGGGGGATGGGGATGATGACCGTATCAAAACACTGTCATGTCCGCTCAGCACGAGTGTGACGGGGTACACGGCTCTCTCTGAATCGTCCCAGATTACAACATGGTCGCCGTCTGCACCATCCCCACACACAGCAAATCAATACCATTATGCTCTCTTGAAGCAGTGCGGAGTGTGGATCCTTTGACAATGGTAAGTACAGCGAACGCTTTGAAAAAAGTCAGCTCCAGACGTAGTTGCTTGTTTGATAAATTTGCCACAAGATGATTCAATGTTGGGCAATACTTAACTGCTGTTTTGTGTCTCAAGAATCGCAAAAGACTTCATGTTTATTCTGCACATCATCACACAGAGAGTTGTCACACAACTTGTGCGAAATACAGCTTACTGTAGGTGCAAGTTTCCAAAACTTTCTGAATTATTTTCTTCAGGACATCATTAAATGCATATTTGTTTAATCTTTAATCTCTGTCAACACAATGAGGGTGCATGAATGACGCTACATGTAATGGTGGACTTACCATACGAAGTATCAAGTATCAAATATCAATTTTATTATTATTATTATTATTATTATTATTATTATTATTCTGCCGCTACTCCTCCTAGGGCTTTCGAGTTAGAGACACCGTTCCAACTCTGACACGTCCGGCCTGATCTCGATCGTGCTTACATTTATTTCAAACGTTTAAATAAATCCTCTTGGTGTAAATGAGGCTCAGTGACCTAAGAAGCAAGAAAAGTATGTGCTTTGTAACACTGATACAAAGTAAAAAAAAAAAAAAACAATCTGATTGGGTTACAAAAAAATAGGAAAATAGTGGAATATGTAGACTTTTGTAGGTAAGTAGTGAAAAAGTGAATCTGTGCAGCTTGTGTGGTAAGGTAAACAATAGCTCATAAAACATGGCTTCTTTTAAAAAATGAAGTTGAGCATGGTTTGACCTGAATATTTTAAATCTCTCAAGTCTTACCTGAGGCTAGACAATCGAGGCAGCCGGAGAAGGTGATAAGGGGGGGGGGGGGGGGGGGGCTGGAGGGGTATTCGTTTTGTGTTACATTTAAATGATTCAGATCTCTCTCCAAAAGCACAGAGGAACCAAATGTAGGAGAATGAGGAGACTGAATTCAAAAGCCAATTCTGAATTCTGTTACTAAAATTCTACAGAATAGAGAAGCATAGCATGGCTACTGTATGCACACAACATTTTTACATCTAATGACAATATCCTATACCTGGCCCTGCCAGACAAATCAAACAATTACATCATTGACTATTTTCATTTATTTTCAATAGTTTAAAGGTCAATTTAAAAGGAATTTGTAACTTAACAGCTGATATTTGAAAAAGAGAACTCAATTATTTGGTACAGTTAGGTAAAGGTATACTGAAGGGTTTAGGTTGAGCTCAGACTATAACGGAAAACAAATGCAGCCAAACAAGGGCAAAATCTTTTTTGTATGTGGAACAATGCAGTGCAGAAAACAGTCACATGATGGCCAGAGGATATTTGTTGTCGAAATGGTTGCCGGTCAAAGGCCTGCAAATGATCTCATCCAGCAGCCCTCTCTTTGTGTTGGGTCTCCTAATGCAGGTCTGACCCCATTCTGTTACAATGAATTTTTTTTCCAAAGGGTCAGAGGAAGGATGTTGCATGGAGCGAGTCTCCTCCAATTGCTGTTGGAGAGGGGGAGAAAGAGAGAGAGGGAGGGAGAGCAAGGCAGTTAAGATGGTGGGTGTTTGGTAATGAAGCTTGATTCTTTTTGTGGGCAAGAGCTGTTGCTATGAAAGCAAACGTGGCCGTGAAAACACAACAAATCAATACATTGGTTAGTTACATTATGTTCCTGGGTAGATGTACTTTGAAACAAGAGGATTTAACCTTTTCGACAAAAGATTGTGTATGTTTTTGCTAAAATAATCCTCATAAAATTTCTCTTTCTCTTTCCTGTTGCTATAATTTCTGAAAATATAAAACTCTGAAATAATGTTGAATACATCATGAACATCATTTTCAAAGCTGATATAAAGCCCCATGCAGACATATAAATACGATATGGTATCACTAATACATGTACCTTGAGGCTGTTTAAAAAGTAGTATAATTGCTTTCATTTTCTGTACATTTCAATTACCTCACTGAGAATAGTACACAGATAGTCCACACAAAGATAGATAGATACTGTAGATAAATAAATAGATAGATAGAGCCATAAATTCTGAGCAAGATCTCTTTAAACACTAATGACACAGTCCGACTGGTTGCTTACAGCGATAGGGGTCCTAAATCACAGATGGAGATTCATTCCCGCTGGCCTGCCATCAGCCGCTGAGGGTGGAGAGGGGGACAGGTGGACGGATGTGATAAGAGAATGGCAGGATCAAGCGGGACTGGCATGTGAAAGATGGCCCTGTTGGGGTTAGTTAAACAGCCGATAGTCATCTCTGATTCTGATTTGGAAGCCTCTGTTGTACCCCGCTGTCGCCCCTTCTCCTGCAGGTAGTGAAATCTATCCCTCTCTTCTTTCCCTCTGTGATGTCTGTGTTTTTATTCTGTTATTTTTTCACCAGGATGTGAGATTAATGTATTAAAATACATGACTGCACTTTAGAGGGTGAGTACCACTTGGATCCCTTCAAAGAAGAGGGATGACATTTTTATCTCTCAAATAGTTGGACATATTCCAGATAAGAGTTCCATGTCTCCCCACACACACAAAAAAAACAACCTCCAGTGAAGTGCAATTATACGAAGTCAAGTGAGATATAGATGACAACACTTAAAAAGTGATAATATTCCTCATTTGAATTTCCAAAGTTGTGACAGGGCTCTGTTGGAAAAAGACACCCTGTGAGGTTGCAAGATTGAAAAGCGGGGATCTCTAATTAATGTCGGGTGTGGTGTCGTGGATGGCCACAAGTTTACGGTGTATACACTTTCTTCCAAGATCAGAATGACTTCACCAAAAGCACTTCTCAGGAAAATAAACTAATGTTTTTTCTCTGTTATTACACAGGCCTCCAGATCTGCTTTTCTATGAAGGTGATAGATGGATGGATTTGTATGAATTCAAATCAGCAAAAGAGGAACTTAGACATTGAAAACATGTATCTTGAGTGAGCTACCTCTTAAGGTAGTGGCTTTACTTGCTAACATTGAGTGATTTGGTGATTGCAGATTCTGTCTTGAGATGCGAACAGAAGGAGTGAAGGGCAAACTGAAAGAAGGTTGGGGGGGGGGGCAGTGTTGCAGAGAGAGCATCTCAGAGCACAATTGATCTTTGTTGAATAAATGCTCGGCAGATGGTACGACGCATTTTTATTTTGATTTATTTTTTTCTCCTGCCAAAACAGCCTCCCACACTGGTAGATTTACTCTTTCTGGATGGATCCTACCACGCAAGGAAATGCAGCACTCAACACTCAACTCAGTCCTTTCTCTCTCCCTCTCTCTCTTTCTCTCTCAGTAGACCCTCACACATCAGATCCACTCAATTTGCAACAACAATGTGACTCCGACACATGAATATCAGTTTTCATCGGTGCCATTTGAAAAAGACCACAGTCGTGATGCAAGAAAGGCCAGTAATTGAATACACGTTTACCAAGCGTATAGACAAACAAAAGACGTGACAGGGCACTGCTGTCTTTGATTGACCCTCTTCTTCTGCCTATCTCTGATGTAAGTCATTTGACTCTGCCGAAGTGACTGGCCATCAAAAGATGATTTGACAGGAAATGATACAAGAGACAAAAAAAGGTTGGTGAGAAACTCAGATATTGGCCTGAGGAGAGGGATGTCATTTTTAATAACAACTGCATCCCCCCCCCCCCCCCCACCCCCATTCTCTGAATCAATAAAACTGTACAATGTGACTGAATGTGTTGCCAAAAGAGACAGTGTCCAGGCCACACAGTCAATAGGAAGATTTAACAGAATTGCTGTGGCTCATATTAGACCATCTATGATGGTGATCAAATGTATGCTGTTCAAATTTACATTTACATCCAGTTGTAGGTTTGGATAGAGACTGAGAATATCTATCTCTTCATCCGTGTGTGTGTGTGATAGCAGAATGTCACCATACCTAAGAGCTCCTCCTGATCTGGATCAGTGCCCATTTTCTTTAGTCACATCCTTTCACTCTTTCAAGAGCCATAGTTTGCAGCAGACCTGTATTGCTCCTCCATTTTGATTTCCTGTGTCTCCACCTGCTCCCTGTTTATTCTGTTCTAGTCACTCCTGGCTTTTGTCTACTGATCATCAACACCGAAGCACAAAGTAATTCACCCCACCAACTGAATTGCTTTGTAGCCATTAATTGCATCGGTTGACACGGGGGTTAGCTCGTCTTTTAGCAAGCATGTATGAGAAATCTAACGCGGAACGCTAAATGCAGTGCAGAGAGGGGCGAGACAGCTGAAAAGGAGGGCCCTCAGCACATAAGGAATGTACAACTAGCCAAGCTTTTCAACTGCTAGGCATCTTCAGGGAGCATCTTCGGGTGGGTTGAGGAGAATGTTCAAGACGAGGTTCAGACCGACTCCCGGCAGACTAACAAATTCCTGGCACATGTCTCACTTTTGGGAGTTGACATACTTGGCTTCACATCTTTTTAACACACAAACACCCCCCATCCCCCCCCATCTCTCTCTCTTTCAGACACACATACACACACAGAAAAGAAAGTTGGCATTTTCATATCATCATTAGAGCATCTGTTTCTATGGAGATCAAATGAGAGCTTTTTAGCCCCGGCGTCTCGCAAAGACTCAGAAAGTTTGAACTCCGCAGACGTTGCCCCGGGGCTTCATGGGGGATGTCAATCTGTAGCCTACATGTTGGAGCCACACACACACACACACACACACACACAAGCTGTGAAATGAGGGAAATAAAACAGCATTTAAATGGTAAATGGTCTAAAACGTTTCTGTTTGAAGACCAAAAGGAGCACAGCCATACATGCCAGCCCACTTCAAAGACAGGCATCGAGAATTTGAAAAGGGAAGCCACTCACGCAGGCATAAAAGGTATTTGTGTGTGTGTGTAAGTGTGTGTGTGTGTGTGAGAGAGAGTGAGAATGAAAGAGACAGATGGAGACACAGAGCAACAAATTCAGGAGGATGCAGTCTGCTTGTATATATGAGGGTGGAAGGGAGGGAGGCTGAGAGGAGTTGATTTTGTGAGATCAAGCGCAATCGTGCAGAATGAGGAAAAGCTTGGCACCGGCAAAATCATATAATGCAGCCGGAGTAATGAAGTCAATACGCAAACAACACGCCCACCCTTTTTCCTGTAGTATAAACTCACTGGGTCATAGATCAACTCTGAGCGGCTCAATGCAGAGCATCTGTCTCTTAAAACACACAAGGTATTTCACTCCTATCCACTGCAGCATCCAGCTGTCATGTTCATGTCCAGAGCACTTACGTACATTTGAATTTGTGTGTTTTTGTTTGGTGATTAATCTGCTATACGTGCAGAATTGTCTGATAAATGTGCCCCAGTGACGTTGAATTTCCTGACTGGAATAGTAGAGGAATAATGACCAGAACCAATGACACCATCAGACTGTCATTACTGTCATCAAACCATCATCTCCAAAATGTCTCACTCCATTTCAGGAGCACAACGTTAGAAGTCTACGTTATAAAAAACAAAGCAGCAGCACCAGGAGCCAATAGGCATCTTTGACCATCACAAAGGAGTGGAAACTATGGAGAAAGCTCCTGGTGATGTCCAGCGGTCCCCGTGGCTAAAGCTTTGGGCCCCTTGTCCTTTTAGTGTCCTTGCTACAACCCCCACCACCCCCTCCACCCCCAGCCTCCACATCCTTCCCATCATCCATCAGTCATCCTGTCGCCGTGAACTTGCTGTGCTCCCTCCCAGGGGAACGCTCGGCACCCCACTCATCCCTCTTCATTCCCGCTAACAATTTGGTAATGAAATATTGATTTTTAGTTAGATTCATATTGATGCTATTAGCTTTGCATTGATAAATCACGCCGCTCCTTCCCCTGGCCGAGGCTGTGTCGCACGTCGAGCCAAGCAAGTGTTTTCCACACCCCTGCGGCCCAGGGAGATTACAATCAGGACTTTGACGTGTTAATTTGATGGATACCTTTGATTTCTCTCTCCTTGGCTTTCTCTATCTCTCCGTCTGTCTCACTCACACAGACACACACACACGCGCGCACACTCACTGTGCCATACATCCACACTTAATCTCCCCTCTCACTAAAGTTCATATCATGACTTAAGATAGACTGCTCGCGACTAGATTTTGCTCTCAAGGTGTCCGGAGGGCAGGCAGACGGTTGCCTCAAGAGTTGCGAAGGCATCCACTCTCTTTTCCAAGGCTAATGAGAATGTTTGACTTTGTCTGAGTAAAATCGCGCAAGACAGTCAACCATAGCCTCACGTTTTAATTAAACCATCTGGAAGACGAGTGCTTCCACATTCTGAATCCCAAAGAGAGGCATCTGACATTCTTCCAAGACTTTAAAACTTACAAAAAGGAACAGACTTTTAGCAAAGAGTATCTACTAAGCTGCCACTTTGATGATTTCCGGCAGTGGCACTTGGCTATAGCCAACACTTGATTTCAACTGTGAATGTCCATAGATCGTCAGTTTAGCTATCTTTACTGTTGTGTTGGGGTTCAAAAATCAATGCTTTGTTATGTTTTGTTATTCTTGCTCAGTGCTGTTACGTGGAGAGAAGCAAGTCATGGTCAATCCAGCACTGGCTCCCCATCTAACATTTTCAGTGCCAGCTCCCTCTTCAGTCAGTATGTGTCTGCTGTCCAAGTGTTCTGATAAGTAGCATCAGATCTGTCTGGCCGCTCTGAAACTAATGTGAAAAATATATCCATAAAAGCAGAAGTTCAAAGATCACAGAGCATTTAATTCTGGATACTACTGTTTTTTTTCAATCGCTAAGAAGCCTTTGCCCGATCTTTAGCTTAATTTTCACATCAGCCTGTGATCACACAATTGACACATTTGCATATTGTTATTTTCACACAATCTGCAGTCAATGAATGGATTTCTACAAACATCTTCTTTACATACAGAATAACACAAAAACAAAATGGTTTGTTAATGCTTACACACAGTATGCCAGAGATGGAATCTAACGTCCAAACCCTGACTCCACTAAAGAAAAGTGCATGAAATATTTGTTTGAAAAAATGAAATCTTTCCACTGCTAAATATCCTCTGCATGTGAAATATGAAAGTCTCTCCTCCAAAATTCTTGAATTTAAAGTATATGT
Organism: Limnothrissa miodon; assembly: GCA_017657215.1. NCBI lineage: Eukaryota > Metazoa > Chordata > Actinopteri > Clupeiformes > Clupeidae > Limnothrissa > Limnothrissa miodon. The sequence goes on from JAGFZM010000135.1 coordinate 1,228,184, forward strand.
AAAGTCATGTATAGAGAAAATTTTCTTGCATATTCAAATGTAGACTTAGTGGTAACAAAATATTTTTTTGACACTACAGTAATAGTTTGTCTAATTGTGTGATGTAGGTATTTTCCTGTCTTAAGAGTTCAGAAAGGGTATTTTAAATATAGTTTAATGCTTGTTAGGGAATGACAAAAAAAACAATATATTGTTTTCATGCAAAAAAAGTTTTACATTAATCAAATTTGTTTCTGTATTTAGCGCTAGATTTACTGATTTCATGTCATTAAATTTTTTCCTATACTGTCAATCACAAAATGTTTACTTACAAAAATTATTAGGCTGATTAGCAATAGCGTGAGAATGAAATGTGTTTTACCCTCAAAATTCAACATTCGCACAGTGTGGACTGGAAAGAGTTAATTCAATTGGGCCTCAGCTTCTCTCAGTCTAAGTCATTAGGTAGAGTCATCCAGCGGTCAACGCTATTGTGGGTGGGGAGGGCTGCTGCAGAAATCTGTGAGTGCGTGTGAGATAGAGAGTGTGTGTGTGTGTGTGTGTGTGTGTGTGTGCACACTGGCATTAGCTCTCAGTAGTGCTAATCACCTGCCAATTTCCCTGCCAATATTACTGCCACGTGGCTCTGCTCATCAGTCAGCCGCGCGGCGCTGCTCTGCACACCCGCTAATGGCCCCTGCTGTCATTAGCGCCGCCGCCGATCACCTGTCCCTCTGCTGC